>MARA01000085.1:0-48818 GCA_001792895.1 Lentinus brumalis | reverse complement strand
CACAACAACCTGTATTATAGCATTTCTTACGCGTTGCCTGCCCGCCAACTGCGCCAGGTATACGTAGAATACCAGCTTGAAGCTGCCTACATATCAAGCCCAGACCACCGACTGCCTGTGCATCCGCTCACAACGTCCCGTCTGGACATCATCGGCTCGTGGAGACTATACCCTGGACAGCACCTCTACGATACTTCGACTAGCCGTCCAGAACGAGGAGTAAGAGTCGAAGAAACCACGTCCGCCCGTGCATCTGCCGCCGCACCTCATCGCCTACTACCGCACGCTGCGTGCACGAGCAAGGTACTACCGCTGTACGTGCCGAGCTGCGCTCTCCACGTACTACTCACTTCTCTCACACAGGGAAGAACTGAACTAAACTACGCGCGCTCGGGCACGACTCCGAGCGCTGCTTGGGCGTGCCGCGTCCAGTCCCATCTGGTAGGTATCGAAGGCCGGACGGAAATACTAACAAAGTGTCTGCAGGGTGCCGCGTCAGCAGCGACATCCGCCGAACCGCGAATGAGCCCGGCTTGGAGAATCGGGATGCGCAGCACGACGCTGTACAACACACTGGAGTCAGTATCCGAGACGTCCAGTGCGGCGGGATGCTCACTCACTCTGCTGACCAAAGCCATCGAAGACTCGGTTGCGCGGGAACCTCAGAAGCAAGCCGGGACGCAGATCAGGGTGAATTCCTGCAAGTGTGGTCAGCGTTCGTCGAGACTCGAGAGGACACGGGCGAGGCTCGGACACTGACCATATGCAATACAGCGGCATCAGCGCCCGGCGACCGACTCGCGAGTGGGTTGGCTCTGTGGGAGGGGAAAGGTCCGATGTCTACACTCAGACATATCACGGAGTTGTTCTGGCGAGGACGGTGCCCGGGTCAGGACACTACGTCTCTATCGTTGCAGCTGAGGGATGTACTTACCTCCCATGCTCGGTTCCACGGGTGGGCGGGAGACGTTCTATGTGCGACGCTCGAGTGGTCCCGGGTCAGCAGGGCGGTCTTCGCGCGCTGGGATGGACGACGGAGGGCGTGAGCACACTGCCCGGGACACGCTCGAGTCGCGACAGCCGTGTCTACCGTGGTGCGTCGACGCTAGGTTGCATACGCCGGTAGCCTGGAGAATGAGAGGGTAAGCATGCGAGGAAAGGACGTGGAAGCTCGAGATGCGGGTGTGCACTCACCAAAGAGACGTTGTTGCACGTCGTGCGGGGACTTGCAAGTGTCCTATCTGCAGTCCAGGGGCCTGAAACGTCCGACATGGTCAGTACTCCACCCTGCGAGCGCGGCGGTGGAAGAGCGAGAGACAACTAACCGAAGCAGCATGCCCGGCTTCTCGCATTTTGCAGGCCCTGCAAGTGTCAGGCTCGGTCAGCATCCGGCGCTGCGAGTTCGGTGATTGGGCCAAGAGCCGGGACACTCACCTCAGCAGTCGGGGAGTCTTCCGTCTACGACGACGAGGTACGTCTGTCAACTGACATAGCTTTTACTGACAACAAGCATACAGTCAGTTTCGAGGCCCTACGACAGCGAGTATGCGGTGTGCACAGTTGCAGTGCTCACTCACCGAGACAACCATGATCGCACTAGAGCGCGTTCATGGTGCACGACGAACATGCGAAGCTCACAAGCCCTGCGGATGTCTGGCACGGTCAGTCATCGTTTATCAACAGGGCATGAGCGTGGATACTCACCGACTCCGGCAGGGATCCAGAACGGAGCATGCGCAGACCGGGGATGGTGGGATAGAGGTAGGCGTGCTGGTGAGGTCCGAGGTCTGAGAGTGAAGCAGTACCTGCGGGAGAGTCGACGGCGACGGCGAGCAGGGGGAGATGGCAACAGCGAGGACGGGAGAGAGAAGGCGGGGACGGAGGCGGCGTCGTGACCCACGCGCATTGGAAGAGGGATCTTTCGGTTTATGTGAGTGTTCGGTGTTTGCGTCTGTGTCTGACATGGTCCGTGCGCTGTCGCTTTGTGTCTGCCGAGCAGTGGGAACCCGCACTCGGACTACGGGATGGGGCGGCCTTCGTGGTGTCATCTCACCCTGGTAAGTGCCGCTTCGCGTCGGGTGTTCGCTTGAAGTATTTCATACTGATGCCGTACTATCAGGTCTGTGTCTCTGCCCACCGGGCAGTGTACCTCGCAGCTGCGTCGACGAGATGCAGTCGGCATTCAAGACACCACGGAAAACGAGCAGAGCATGCAGGACTGGCTGGGGCACGGGCTAGGAGACAAACTGAGTTTCGGCTCCGGGGACACTGCGGACATCTGGTACAATGTGTCTTTCGCGAAGCGGCTCGTGTTTCAGGCTGGCTCCAGGCCGTTTCTCGGTCGGGCGGGGCTGGGAATGGGAGAACGTGAACTCAGCGTTGACTTGAATAACGCAGCCTTTTGAAATGAAGACTACGAGTATGTACGCTCTTGCTCGATGTAATACTATAGAACCTCGAGAGCAATTAACGGTCGCGAGCGCATACTCTGAATGTCTTCATAGCAATGGCTCTTGCTTGGCATGAAGGCCGTGGTGCGACGGCATCGGACTGCTGAGTGTTGTTGGAATAAGCTACCCGAAGCCTGTGCTATGCAAAGCCCTGTAACGGGATAGCGGCGAAGCGGAGAACCTCACCGGTCGCCCCAATAGTTTGGATATGAGTGCGCCGCGGAGTGCGGTCATTTTGAAATGCTTTGCCGGGATGACAACACCGCTCGACGTGTGAGATTTGCTGCTTTGAATGCTACGCAAGATATCCTGCTCAGCCGTGGTGCAATTGTGTCGCCTATATATGTGAAGAGGAGCTGGATAGATGCTTGGAAGGAAAGCGGACGGTATAAGGCACAATACGCTCGAAGTAGATGAGATATAAAGATGCATGTAATTGTTCGGTGAGAGTCGTCGATCATGACGCGCACATCCACACGCGGCCGGCTTCTCTTCCACTCCGAGTCGCCCGCTAAGCCCGTGCGCTCATCCAGCCACAAGGCAGCTCTCGACCCACATGCTGTACTCTTTGAGCTGAAGCGTCCAGTGCTGGTCTTTATCCCCATCCCTCCCAGCTCTCTCCGCCGTCTGCTGCAAAGCTCTCGAAAGCGGACCCCGATGACCCACGCGGCAGCGTCCGCAAACTCATTACGGAGTTACTTGGTGAGTTCCGAGTCCCGGATCTGCGGTCATACACGGCCGTGAATCTAATCTAAATTTTAGTCTTCGCTTCGGGAGTCAAGGGTGCGCGCATGTGCTGGGAGGTGACACTGTTCCGGGACCAGATCGTCCTCCGGTATCTTGTCATCCTCATTGGCTGGCCGCCTGATGTCCCGTTCCAAGATTTCAGCAAGCGCGGCGCTCCGTCCTTCGCCCAGATGCGTGAGCTCATTACGCTCATGCAGGCGGGGAAGCTGTACTTCGCCAAGGCGACCTCGGCGCAGCTTCGCGTCGCCCGGATGGACGCCAGCGGTATCTCGCCGTCTGCGCTCTACCGCGAGGCTCTTCCCCTCCCGAACCTCTGCCGCAGAGACATGGGCAGCAAGAAGCCCCAGTACGACGAGAGGCAACGTCCGGGCTCCTCGGCGTGTCTGCGAGGGCCCGAAGAGCGCAAAGATAATCGAGGACGCGGAGGACACGGTCGAACCGGAGATTCAGCCGTCGGGTAGCAGCGGACCTAGGCCGCAGATGCGTAATCAGTTCGGACATCTGGAATACGACGAGCACGGCGGCTGGCGCGAGGTTGGGCATTATTACTGTAACATAGACTCTACAGACGTCGAGGACTCCGAGACCCGATTTCTGAGTTCACGGACGACGAGTAGTCGCTTCTTCTTGTTTACCATACTTTATATTCCGAAGCAATGTCCCTCTATCTATTTGAAGCACCTCGAGAGTTGCATATATTGCGTGTGAGTGTACGTCTTCATGTATCATGCCCTCGGCTCGCTGGCACGTTCGAGCGCTGCAGTAGCCTTTTACGGACATCGTGTATCCGATACGTTCTCATTGGCTCAAAATTAGATCCATACAGTCATGCTACGCGACCTCGCAACATCCCGGGACAGCCACGCCAGTATTCGTCCTCCGAACGATCCACACAATGCTCTCTGACACGCCCCCTCATACCTCCATCCTCCCGTCACCCGTCCTACCCCTCGTCGACGATGCCCGCGTCTCAACCTCTCCTCTACGTCCGCTCCTCTATCTCTCCATACGCTGCCGTGCGATCCGTGTCGGGCAGCATACCCACCGTCTCCGCTGCACGTAGGCATCAGCACTCGATGGCGGTCGCTGAATGGCACCGCGTCGATGCATCGTTTGTCGAAGGTGAGTACTTACCACATCGTATGTTTGCGTTGACGTATCATGTACTCACCGAGGTCATCGCACAGACTGCGCGGACTTGCGATCGCAACTCGCTGTTCACGTCACGAAGACGCGTCCGCATCGCACACGCGCTGGGCAGCTGTATTGGGCACGGCCTGAGGTGAGCCTCTCCCGTTTTCTCAGACAAGACCATATGTATAACCTACCGGCGTTGTCCAGCTCGCCGTCGACAACGCACGGTCAGACGCATTCCCCGACGGCGTGCTCGAGTTCCAGCTCTCCGAAGCTTGGTGATCACGACTCGCGGCCGCGTGCTCGAGACACGTCCGCCCGTCCCTTCACGACGCGGCAAGTGGCGTCTCCGTTCCGTTCATCTCGTCCCCGAGCTCTCATCAATGTGCTCATTCACGTCCCCGGTACGTGCTTCTGTGCTCCCAGTCCTCCGCCGGCGTATTTCTGATATCGCGAAACCACTCCCAAAGCGTCTTCGGGATGCCACGTCGCCACGTACCGCCGTCACGAACGGTCTCCCGCCGACTGTTCGCTGCCTCCGGGTTGAGAAGCCGGGCGGCACTCGCAACCCCGGAGCAGCACAATCCAGGCGCGGGGTGGCATGCCGAGCCGCTTTGCGGCTCGCAGCCTTGGCTGCGACAGCCGGCCGTCTCTCCCAGTCCTCCCGGAGCCACGACCGAGCCGAGGTACGTCTTGATTGGTGTTGCCGCCCGATACCTCTGCTCATTGCTTCACGGCGCGCTCAGCGCGGTTCGTGCTTGCCTACCTTCGCAGTTGTACGTGGAGGATGCGGGGCGCAAGCCCCGCGGCTCACTGCGACGACTTGCTGGAGCTTCGCTCCACCGCAGAGGGTCGAGCATTCCCCAGGACGCGTGCAGGAGTCGTCCCGAGTGCGCACAACAGAGTACTGTATGCGTGTATCAGACCACGTCGCATTTCGAGCCTGCCGCGGTACGTCGTCACCAGTCCCGTCTGCAGAGCTCCCAGCTGATTGTTCGTCGCCAGATCCAGCAGAGACTTACCTTCTGCGCAGCACTCGAGCCCAAGCCTGTCGGTATTGAAGACATCGCGTCCCGGAGATCCAGTCGTCGCCTAGTGTCTCCGGACGTCCAGGGCGCGTTCGCGCGAGTCAGAGGTTCGTATAGACCTGCCTAAGAGGCGTGCCGGCGTGCTGAACGTTTGACTAGACCGCATAGAGGCCAATCTGCGACGCGCACCGGTCAGCACGCTCCCGGCGCAGATCCGCGTCGTGTACGTCGGATCCCCGGTGTAGCAGTCCCCAAGCCTCACCACCAAGCCTTCAGGCGTCCCCGGACACGATATACGGCTCCGTAGCAGCCTCCCGTGCAACGTTCGCGGTCCCGGCGACGTCCCCAGCTCCCGGCTCAGCTCCGCGCCCCCAGCACCCGAATAGCTCCAGCGCAGCGCGTTACGCAGTGTAGCACTTACCAGACTCCGTTCCCCAAGTCCTGAGTCTGCTCCTGCCTCCCGCCATCGCCAGCGTGTCTTTGCGCGTGTCCCGAGTCGTCGCACACCAGTCAGGACGCTCCCGGGGCAGCACAGAGTCGTTTACGTCGTCTCTCCGGTGCAGCAGTCCCCGGGCCTCACCAGCGAGCCGTCAGGCGTCCCCGGACAAGATATACGGCCGCGCAGCTCCTTCCCGTGCACGTCCACAGTCCCGGCGACGTCCCCAGCTCCCGAGGCACTTCCGGCAAGCCACACACGAGCCAGACCGTCTCCAGTCGCACGGTACGCAGATTAGCACTTACCTCGCCCAGTACGCCGTCTCACAAGTCCTCTCCTGCTTCCTGCCGTCCCCAGCGGGTGCGCGCGTGTGTTGCGAAGTCTTGCAAGTCGTCGAGTGTGCCCGCAATGCCCGC
Organism: Lentinus brumalis; assembly: GCA_001792895.1. Lineage (NCBI taxonomy): Eukaryota > Fungi > Basidiomycota > Agaricomycetes > Polyporales > Polyporaceae > Lentinus > Lentinus brumalis. The sequence continues at coordinate 42,607 of MARA01000085.1, read as the reverse complement.
AGTGCCCGAGGTACGTGTTCCGGTCGCAGCAGAGTAGCAAAAAGCTTACAAAGTACCCAGTAGAGCGCGTAGAAGTCCAGCGAGGCGGAGAGGGCAGGAGCGACGTGGTGGAAGAGAGAGAGAGAGATACGGCGCGGGCGCGTTGCCAAGTCAGGATAGGCGCCCGTACCGCGGAACTGCCCGCCGGGCTCGTCGGCTGTGGTTTCGCGCGTTCGCGGTCTTGTATCGGCGATGTGTAGTACTTGGTAGGACTCCTGTACCGTACTAGTGTGCGTTGCGTCGCTCTTGTGTTATTTATGCGAATATCTTCTTGTCCTGGTCCTGTATGAGTGTGCTGCTGAGTCCTGAGCTCAAATCTTCGACTTCTGAGTGCCCTCGAAGTTCTGCGTGCAAAGTCAGCTAGAGAAGCGAGCACTACAAGGGAAGGTAGGACGATACAGGTCAGTAGAGCTCTAACAGAAGTCCGGAAGACCACGCACCTCCTCCTCGAGACCCTCCCAGCCTCTGTCTTCCTGCTGCGACGCGCAGAACTCCTCCCGCAGCCCGTACAATGAAGGGAACACCCCCTCAGTCCCAGTATACCCCCCTAGGACGTCGTGAGGAATGTGATCGATCCGGGGATCTCGCCCGGCAAACACGTCGTGGGGCGCCCGCTGTCCGTCTCCTCCTCGTCCCTCTTCCGAGTTCCCCTCCTTCTGTCCGCTCTCCGCCCTTCCACCCATGCATCCTCGCCGCCCGCCGTATTGGGGCGCACGCAGTGTTTGATGTCTGCTGTCTCCTCTCAGCATGCTCGCGTCCCTCCTCACTGGCTCTCTCCCGTGCTGGCTCGCCAACACTCCGTCTCTTTGCTCTCTCGACCATGCTGCTGTGTCTTCCTCGTCGCCCGGATCCCTCGACCTCGCCCTCATCTTCAACCGCACCTCAACATCCCGGAGCTAGCCCACTTGTGCGAAGAGCGGAAGGTCGACGCGGGCCTGCAACAGAGGTAGCATATACATAGATACGGTGAGTACGCGTGCCTCGGGTCGCCCGTCGATGCTCTGTGCACGCTTCTGTCGGTGCATACGCAGCACTCCATGCAAAAATATATTTCGTCTATCTACTACACGCGTGCTCCGTATCCTACACTTGCTGCCCCGCGAACCACGGCGACCCACCTCATGCTCGCGCGCGACCTCGACCTCAAGGGCCCGCTGCAGCGTCGTGATCGCCTCGGGCATCTCGTCCCGGCTGACCTGCAGGATACGGATCATGTCCGCGTCGCTGTTCGCCTGCAGCGCGCTCCGCATGAGCTGCCGCAGGTCCTGCGCATCGAACACCGCGTCGCGCTCGTTCTGCTTCGCTGTCACCGCCTGCAGCTGTGCGAGGACGTGCCCGTCCATCGGCGCCGGCTCCATCGTGAGCAGCAGCGAGCCCGCGGGGGCTCGAGGCCGTGTTGGTGGCTCTGGGTGATCGCGTCGAGCATCGCCTGCGTGTCCTCCTGGCGTTGCCGCTCCGCCGCAAGCACCTGCTTGAGGATCCGGATCTGGATCGACGTCTGGGGGCGTGTCAGCAAAAGTAGCGCGAGTCACGCGGACGACGCACGTTGAACATGCCGAGCGCGTCCGTCAGGCTGTTGTGGCACCCGGCGAGTGCCCGCTGGATCTCGTCGCGCTGCAGGTACCGCTTGATGAACGGCCGGTGGCTCTGCTTGTTCAGGAACCGGTGCACCTCCTTGTACGACTCGACGAGCCGCACGAGCGGCGGGTGCAGCTCCAGGCCGACCTCGTCGCCCGCCTCTGCGATCTCCTCGCGGATCGACATGAGCACCGTCGCGCACCGCTCCGTCAGCCGCAGGCACGCCAGGCGGTTGATCTGCGACGGGGTGAGCACGCGAAGACGAGCGAGCGCGCGGGACTTACGTCGACGAGCTGGAGCGCGTCCCAGATGTTGAGCAGCGTCCGCGCTGCCTCCTCGAGCCCGACGATCGGCGCGAACTTGAGCACGTCCACGCTCACTTCGAGCAGCTCGTGCACGACTTCGCCCGCCGTGCCGAGGACATTGACCGCAGCTTCTGCCACGCGCTGCAGAAGAAGGTGTCAGCTACTGCGTCGGAAGCATGATGAAGGGGCGAGAAGTCGGCGCCCGCGTGCCAGCATAGCAAACACAGCTACGAAAGTATGACTGCGCAGCGTGCGCCTCAGCCAGGCAGAACACGCCAAGCGGGATAACATGGTAGGGATGGGAGCATCCCGAGAGCGGGAATTCTTCACGTCGGAGCAGGGCAACGAACAGCACGACGTGTGCCCACCATACCCGTGCGCACGACGTGCGTGAACGCAAAGTTCCGCTAGGCATGCATAGGCCAGCAGTGCTGCTACAGCCTGCCGCGGTGGACAACCAGGTGTAGCGCGAGGCAGTGTGACGAGGCTACCCAGACACATAACGGAGGCGTCGCGGGGAAGAAACGCGCTGCACGGAACTGCGCGGCGTTGTCACGGTGCACGCCACGTAGGCAGTTGGACCCCAATGCGGGGAAGGAGTCATGCGGCACACGCCTGACAGACATCTGGACGCGTCGGGGGATGGCAAACGAGGAGCTCCAAACACGGAATACGGGGAAGGGAATAGCACGGATGGGGTACGGGATACACAAGAGGAGAAGACTCACATCGCGCGTTCGAACATAGCCATCCGCCTGCTCTACCGGGACGGACTTCTTCTTCTTCTCGTCCCATGGACGGGGTACGACCTCGACAGACGTCCACCAGCTACTCGAGTCGTCGTGCTCGCCGTCCTTGGTGTTCTTGAACCGCCAGAGCCAGGATAGATCGCGGACGGGGCTGTGGTGACGCGAGGTAGACGAGGCACGGCGACTACGGGAGACGCTGCGAGAGCGGAAGTCGGCGGGAGCGGGGCCGAGGGTGGTCGTGGAGGAGGAGAGCGAGTGGGAGACGGGGGTGGAGACGACACGCGTGATGACGGGGGACGTGAGCAGAGCGGGGGCGCGGATGGTCGAGACGGAGCTGCCCCGGGAGCGGACGGCCTGGGTGCTCTGCGAGGGAAGGGGGGCGGACGGCGGGCGCATGGCGTGGCTGAGCGGGGAAGGGTGCCGCCCCGAGCTTGAGCTAGAGTCTGAGGACTGCGGGGACATCGCGGGCGGAGAGGACATTGCAGGAGTGGAATGAACGAAGGTGAGAGTTATATACAGCTGTGGCGGGGCGAGTCGGCGAGCGGAGGCAGGTCCCCCGCGTGCAAGTCCGAGAGTTCTGGCACGCAGCAATAACCCGGCGGGGTCGAGGACAGTGGATGGAGCACAGAACAGCGAGCGCAGATCGGGCTGCAACGCCTGCTACCAGGGTTCCCACGCCACGATGCCCGCGAGCTCGCCCGATTTGGAAGGCAGCGTCCTTGTCGCTCGCTCTGCTAAACCGCGTCTCTCTGGTCGACCGCCGCCTGTGTGTCTCTGCGCTCTGCGAACTCCACCGCGGTGTGTGTCTCCGGTCTGCGGTCCGACACCGACAGAACGCGCCTCCATTTCACGCAGTCCGTTCCTAGTATGGCCATCCCGCCGGCTTCCAGTGATCGACTCTGCTCTCCCGATCTCACTGCGTACGCTCGCGGCTCTTCTCCCGCCCACCCGAGCATATGCTGCCTGTCTTCTGGATATCACTAGGTCCGTGTATGCATCCGTTGTCGTGCTCGACTGACCCCTGTCGTCTGTACCTCTTCAGTTTCCCTTATACGTGTGCTTGCGGCTCCTCGGACCTCAATGTCCCGGATCCGCCGCTCTTCTAGACATGATGCCGGCCCATAACGCCTTCTGTGCCCTCGGACCTTCGCATTTTCAGCACCATTCTGACCTACACACCGCCGACGTAGAGCTTCAGCCACCGTCCTCCGGGTCGTGCATGCGCTACTGCGGCAGAAGATCTTGTAAACCGTGCTCTTCAGGTAGTAGTGTATGTCCCGCTCCGACGGTACGCCCATCGAATTTCTCTCTTTCACCGAATGCAACTGACTGTTCCCCAGCTACATTCCATCCCTTCCTCCGACGTACGTCGCGCATGCAGTCCCTCTGCACGCTCCCCTTCTTCCGCCCTCTCCCATCCCTCCTATCCTGCCAGGGGTCTGTCGCCATGTCTTCCCGCCGGCAACTCAGCGCAATGTCGATTGACACAGATCGATCAGAACCCTCGGCGTACTATTGACTGGGACCCGTGTCCAATACTATGAAGGAGTACAATCACAAAGACCGACCGCGTTCATTGATATCTGGTTACGCAGGTATGTGACAGGGGTCACAGAACGCCAACTCTCGGGCTGCGACTTTCCTTCTCCGTCACCTGGTCATTCCGACCAGCTGCCAGATGTACTGCTCTGTCGTACAATGATTCCCCGCCTTGCTCACGGACACCATCATCCCACGCCGCGTCCATCGCAGATACCCGACGCGGCTCTCTCGACTGCCTACCACAACCTTGCCTACCCACGCTGCATTCCTGCAGTTGCGCCGCGATCATTCGGTCAGTGCCATCATCGTGACAGATATCTTTCAAGAGACGGTCGTCTCACTACTACTCACCCTCCAGGTCATGTTTCCGTTCGATCTCACAAGCCACGACTCTCAAGTGCGTGATTCATAGAGACTCCTAGCCTCTATCGTCCTCCTGCGATATCCAGAGCGCTCGCAGCAGCCCATACCGTGTTGGGAACACCCCAGTGTCCATGTGATCCCCTACAGCGTCCCAAGGAACATCCTCAATCCGGGGAGCTCTCACGGCAAACGCTCCTCCGGGCACCCACAGTCTCCTCCATGTCACTGACTCGCGTTCCGCTCTTCTCTCTTTCCTCATCGCGCTGCGCTCCACCGCCGTGTCTCTCCGGTACGCGGCTCGCTTCGCGTCGGCATGCTATGCGCCTCCATTGCCCGATCCCTATCCCTAGCAATCCCGCCCGCTTCCCTGGCCTCTCAATCTCGCTGCGTATGTTCGCGGTCCTTCTCCCGCCCACCTGAGCGTATACCGTGTCTTTTGGGCGGCACATGCCCCGTGTATGCGCATATCACCGTCCGTCTTTGTGGAGTCCACTTACCCCTGTTGTAAGTAGCTCTTGAGTCTGCCTTATACGGCCTGCTCACGGCTCCTCGGTCCCGCTATCCCGGATCCGCCGCTCTTCTAGACAAGATGCCGGGCCATGACGCTGCTTCTTCGCACTCGGATCTCTTGCGTATCGACGACTACCTTTCGGGCTTCAGCGTCGGACGCACCGCCGATGCAGAAAACTCGCCGCAGTCCGATTCCTTCTGGGTATCATTCGCTATCAGCGCAGAGTAAGCGGGTCAACCAGTCTCCACCTTATGCAGATCGACGTCTCGTACGATCTACCAATTCAGGCTTGCAACCATTCCTCTGATGGATTCCGCATACTTGAAGTCCCTGCAAACTCACCGTGACCCCTGAGGTTCCCGCCCTTCCGCAGCTCGCCCTTTTCATGCTCCTATCTCGCCCGCCGTCGTTACGTCTCCCCGCCGGCAACTCAGACCAACGCAGATCGACATCGACCCGGAGATCTGCCTGCCCTCTCGATCGCGCGTGCCATACTCGACTCTTGCGTCGCGGTCTGTAAGCCGTGCAATGACGACATTGTACAGACCTGATACTCACGCATGCCACCTTCGTTCCAGCACGCTCCCCTTCCAGATCGTTCTCGTCCGTGACTTCTTCGATTCCGAGTATCGACACCTCTTCTACTGTAGCAGACACGCACAGGAAGTCTCACACCTAAACCACTCTCGCGTTCTATCCAAGTCTCTGTTCCCCACTTCTTTTGGTATGTCTCTCGCACACGAATTCCGCCCTCGTTCACGTCTCATACCCATCGTCTCCTGCGCCACGTACATATTGGCACGGCTTCTCGTTACACAAACACACCTGTATTATAGCATTTCTTACGCGTTGCCTGCCCGGCCAACTGCGCCAGGTATACGGTAGAATACAATCCAGCTTGAAGCTGCCTACATATCAAGCCCAGACCACCGACTGCCTGTGCATCCGCTCACAACGGTCCCGTCTGGACATCATCGGCTCGTGGAGACTATACCCTGGACAGCACCTCTACGATACTTCGACTAGCCGTCCAGAACGAGGAGTAAGAGTCGAAGAAACCACGTCCGCCCGTGCATCTGCCGCCGCACCTCCATCCCGCCTACTACCGCACGCTGCGTGCACGAGCAAGGTACTACCGCTGTACGTGCCGAGCTGCGCTCATCCACGTACTACTCACTCTCTCTCACACACAGGGAAGAAACTGAACTAAACTACGACGCGCTCGGGCACGACTCCGAGCGCTGCTTGGGCGTGCCGCGTCCAGTCACCATCTGGTAGGTACTCGAAGGCCGGACGGAAATACTAACAAAGTGTCTGCAGGGTGCCGCGTCAGCAGCGACATCCGCCGAACCGCGGAAGAATGAGCCCGGCTTGGAGAATCGGGATGCGCAGCACGACGCTGTACAACACACTGGAGTCAGTATCCGAGACGTCCAGTGCGGCGGGATGCTCACTCACTCTGCCTGACCCAAAGCCATCGAAGACTCGGTTGCGCGGGAACCTCAGAAGCAAGCCCGGGGACGCAGATCAGGGTGAATTCCTGCAAGTGTGGTCAGCGTTCGTCGAGACTCGAGAGGACACGGGCGAGGCTCGGACACTGACCATATGCAATACAGCGGGCATCAGCGCCCGGCGACCGACTCGCGAGTGGGGTTGGCTCTGTGGGAGGGGGAAAGGTCCGATGTCTACACTCAGACATATCACGGAGTTGTTCTGTGCGAGGACGGTGCCCGGGTCAGGACACTACGTCTCTATCGTTGCAGCTGAGGGATGTACTTACCTCCCATGCTCGGTTCCACGCTGGTGGGCGGGAGACGTTCTATGTGCGACGCTCGAGTGGTCCCGGGTCAGCAGGGCGGTCTTCGCGCGCTGGGATGGACGACGGAGGGCGTGAGCACACTGCCCGGGACACGCTCGAGTCGCGACAGCCGTGTCTACCGTGGTGCGTCGACGCTAGGTTGCATACGCCGGTAGCCTGGAGAATGAGAGGGTAAGCATGCGAGGAAAGGACGTGGAAGCTCGAGATGCGGGTGTGCACTCACCAAAGAGACGTTGTTGCACGTCGTGCGGGGACTTGCAAGTGTCCTATCTGCAGTCCAGGGGCCTGAAACGTCCGACATGGTCAGTACTCCACCCTGCGAGCGCGGCGGTGGAAGAGCGAGAGACAACTAACCGAAGCAGCATGCCCGGCTTCTCGCATTTTGCAGGCCCTGCAAGTGTCAGGCTCGGTCAGCATCCGGCGCTGCGAGTTCGGTGATTGGGCCAAGAGCTCGGGACACTCACCTCAGCAGTCGGGGAGTCTTCCGTCTACGACGACGAGGTACGTCTGTCAACTGACATAGCTTTTACTGACAACAAGCATACAGTCAGTTTCGAGGCCCTACGACAGCGAGTATGCGGTGTGCACAGTTGCAGTGCTCACTCACCGAGACAACCATGATCGCACTAGAGCGCGTTCATGGTGCACGACGAACATGCGAAGCTCACAAGCCCTGCGGATGTCTGGCACGGTCAGTCATCGTTTATCAACAGGGCATGAGCGTGGATACTCACCGACTCCGGCAGGGATCCAGAACGGAGCATGCGCAGACCGGGGATGGTGGGGATAGAGGTAGGCGTGCTGGTGAGGTCCGAGGTCTGAGAGTGAAGCAGTACCTGCGGGAGAGTCGACGGCGACGGCGAGCAGGGGGGAGATGGCAACAGCGAGGACGGGAGAGAGAACGGCGGGGACGGAGGCGGCGTCGTGACCCACGCGCATTGGAAGAGGGATCTTTCGGTTTATGTGAGTGTTCGGTGTTTGCGTCTGTGTCTGACATGGTCCGTGCGCTGTCGCTTTGTGTCTGCCGAGCAGTGGGAACCCGCACTCGGACTACGGGATGGGGCGGCCTTCGTGGTGTCATCTCACCCTGGTAAGTGCCGCTTCGCGTCGGGTGTTCGCTTGAAGTATTTCATACTGATGCCGTACTATCAGGTCTGTGTCTCTGCCCACCGGGCAGTGTACCTCGCAGCTGCGTCGACGAGATGCAGTCGGCATTCAAGACACCACGGAAAACGAGCAGAGCATGCAGGGACTGGCTGGGGGCACGGGCTAGGAGACAAACTGAGTTTCGGCTCCGTGGGACACTGCGGACATCTGGTACAATGTGTCTTTCGCGAAGCGGCTCGTGTTTCAGGCTGGCTCCAGGCCGTTTCTCGGGGTCGGGCGGGGCTGTGGGAATGGAGAACGTGAACTCAGCGTTGACTTGAATAACGCAGGCCTTTTGAAATGAAGACTACGAGTATGTACGCTCTTGCTCGATGTAATACTATAGAACCTCGAGAGCAATTAACGGTCGCGAGCGCATACTCTGAATGTCTTCATAGCAATGGCTCTTGCTTGGCATGAAGGCCGTGGTGCGACGGCATCGGACTGCTGAGTGTTGTTGGAATAAGCTACCCGAAGCCTGTGCTATGCAAAGCCCTGTAACGGGGATAGCGGCGAAGCGGAGAACCTCACCGGTCGCCCCAATAGTTTGGATATGAGTGCGCCGCGGAGTGCGGTCATTTTGAAATGCTTTGCCGGGATGACAACACCGCTCGACGTGTGAGATTTGCTGCTTTGAATGCTACGCAAGATATCCTGCTCAGCCGTGGTGCAATTGTGTCGCCTATATATGTGAAGAGGAGCTGGATAGATGCTTGGAAGGAAAGCGGACGGTATAAGGCACAATACGCTCGAAGTAGATGAGATATAAAGATGCATGTAATTGTTCGGTGAGAGTCGTCGATCATGACGCGCACATCCACACGCGGCCGGCTTCTCTTCCACTCCGAGTCGCCCGCTAAGCCCGTGCGCTCATCCAGCCACAAGGCAGCTCTCGACCCACATGCTGTACTCTTTGAGCTGAAGCGTCCAGTGCTGGTCTTTATCCCCCATCCCTCCCAGCTCTCTCCGCCGTCTGCTGCAAAGCTCTCGAAAGCGGACCCCGATGACCCACGCGGCAGCGTCCGCAAACTCATTACGGAGTTACTTGGTGAGTTCCGAGTCCCGGATCTGCGGTCATACACGGCCGTGAATCTAATCTAAATTTTAGTCTTCGCTTCGGGAGTCAAGGGTGCGCGCATGTGCTGGGAGGTGACACTGTTCCGGGACCAGATCGTCCTCCGGTATCTTGTCATCCTCATTGGCTGGCCGCCTGATGTCCCGTTCCAAGATTTCAGCAAGCGCGGCGCTCCGTCCTTCGCCCAGATGCGTGAGCTCATTACGCTCATGCAGGCGGGGAAGCTGTACTTCGCCAAGGCGACCTCGGCGCAGCTTCGCGTCGCCCGGATGGACGCCAGCGGTATCTCGCCGTCTGCGCTCTACCGCGAGGCTCTTCCCCTCCCGAACCTCTGCCGCAGAGACATGGGCAGCAAGAAGCCCCAGTACGACGACGAGGGCAACGTCCGGGCTCCTCGGCGTGTCTGCGAGGGCCCGAAGAGCGCAAAGATAATCGAGGACGCGGAGGACACGGTCGAACCGGAGATTCAGCCGTCGGGTAGCAGCGGACCTAGGCCGCAGATGCGTAATCAGTTCGGACATCTGGAATACGACGAGCACGGCGGCTGGCGCGAGGTTGGGCATTATTACTGTAACATAGACTCTACAGACGTCGAGGACTCCGAGGACCCGATTTCTGAGTTCACGGACGACGAGTAGTCGCTTCTTCTTGTTTACCATACTTTATATTCCGAAGCAATGTCCCTCTATCTATTTGAAGCACCTCGAGAGTTGCATATATTGCGTGTGAGTGTACGTCTTCATGTATCATGCCCTCGGCTCGCTGGCACGTTCGAGCGCTGCAGTAGCCTTTTACGGACATCGTGTATCCGATACGTTCTCATTGGCTCAAAATTAGATCCATACAGTCATGCTACGCGACCTCGCAACATCCCGGGACAGCCACGCCAGTATTCGTCCTCCGAACGATCCACACAATGCTCTCTGACACGCCCCCTCATACCTCCATCCTCCCGTCACCCGTCCTACCCCTCGTCGACGATGCCCGCGTCTCAACCTCTCCTCTACGTCCGCTCCTCTATCTCTCCATACGCTGCCGTGCGATCCGTGTCGGGCAGCATACCCACCGTCTCCGCTGCACGTAGGCATCAGCACTCGATGGCGGTCGCTGAATGGCACCGCGTCGATGCATCGTTTGTCGAAGGTGAGTACTTACCACATCGTATGTTTGCGTTGACGTATCATGTACTCACCGAGGTCATCGCACAGACTGCGCGGACTTGCGATCGCAACTCGCTGTTCACGTCACGAAGACGCGTCCGCATCGCACACGCGCTGGGCAGCTGTATTGGGCACGGCCTGAGGTGAGCCTCTCCCGTTTTCTCAGACAAGACCATATGTATAACCTACCGGCGTTGTCCAGCTCGCCGTCGACAACGCACGGTCAGACGCATTCCCCGACGGCGTGCTCGAGTTCCAGCTCTCCGAAGCTTGGTGATCACGACTCGCGGCCGCGTGCTCGAGACACGTCCGCCCGTCCCTTCACGACGCGGCAAGTGGCGTCTCCGTTCCGTTCATCTCGTCCCCGAGCTCTCATCAATGTGCTCATTCACGTCCCCGGTACGTGCTTCTGTGCTCCCAGTCCTCCGCCGGCGTATTTCTGATATCGCGAAACCACTCCCAAAGCGTCTTCGGGATGCCACGTCGCCACGTACCGCCGTCACGAACGGTCTCCCGCCGACTGTTCGCTGCCTCCGGGTTGAGAAGCCGGGCGGCACTCGCAACCCCGGAGCAGCACAATCCAGGCGCGGGGTGGCATGCCGAGCCGCTTTGCGGCTCGCAGCCTTGGCTGCGACAGCCGGCCGTCTCTCCCAGTCCTCCCGGAGCCACGACCGAGCCGAGGTACGTCTTGATTGGTGTTGCCGCCCGATACCTCTGCTCATTGCTTCACGGCGCGCTCAGCGCGGTTCGTGCTTGCCTACCTTCGCAGTTGTACGTGGAGGATGCGGGGCGCAAGCCCCGCGGCTCACTGCGACGACTTGCTGGAGCTTCGCTCCACCGCAGAGGGTCGAGCATTCCCCAGGACGCGTGCAGGAGTCGTCCCGAGTGCGCACAACAGAGTACTGTATGCGTGTATCAGACCACGTCGCATTTCGAGCCTGCCGCGGTACGTCGTCACCAGTCCCGTCTGCAGAGCTCCCAGCTGATTGTTCGTCGCCAGATCCAGCAGAGACTTACCTTCTGCGCAGCACTCGAGCCCAAGCCTGTCGGTATTGAAGACATCGCGTCCCGGAGATCCAGTCGTCGCCTAGTGTCTCCGGACGTCCAGGGCGCGTTCGCGCGAGTCAGAGGTTCGTATAGACCTGCCTAAGAGGCGTGCCGGCGTGCTGAACGTTTGACTAGACCGCATAGAGGCCAATCTGCGACGCGCACCGGTCAGCACGCTCCCGGCGCAGATCCGCGTCGTGTACGTCGGATCCCCGGTGTAGCAGTCCCCAAGCCTCACCACCAAGCCTTCAGGCGTCCCCGGACACGATATACGGCTCCGTAGCAGCCTCCCGTGCAACGTTCGCGGTCCCGGCGACGTCCCCAGCTCCCGGCTCAGCTCCGCGCCCCCAGCACCCGAATAGCTCCAGCGCAGCGCGTTACGCAGTGTAGCACTTACCAGACTCCGTTCCCCAAGTCCTGAGTCTGCTCCTGCCTCCCGCCATCGCCAGCGTGTCTTTGCGCGTGTCCCGAGTCGTCGCACACCAGTCAGGACGCTCCCGGGGCAGCACAGAGTCGTTTACGTCGTCTCTCCGGTGCAGCAGTCCCCGGGCCTCACCAGCGAGCCGTCAGGCGTCCCCGGACAAGATATACGGCCGCGCAGCTCCTTCCCGTGCACGTCCACAGTCCCGGCGACGTCCCCAGCTCCCGAGGCACTTCCGGCAAGCCACACACGAGCCAGACCGTCTCCAGTCGCACGGTACGCAGATTAGCACTTACCTCGCCCAGTACGCCGTCTCACAAGTCCTCTCCTGCTTCCTGCCGTCCCCAGCGGGTGCGCGCGTGTGTTGCGAAGTCTTGCAAGTCGTCGAGTGTGCCCGCAATGCCCGCAGTGCCCGAGGTACGTGTTCCGGTCGCAGCAGAGTAGCAAAAAGCTTACAAAGTACCCAGTAGAGCGCGTAGAAGTCCAGCGAGGCGGAGAGGGCAGGAGCGACGTGGTGGTGGAAGAGAGAGAGAGAGATACGGCGCGGGCGCGTTGCCAAGTCAGGATAGGCGCCCGTACCGCGGAACTGCCCGCCGGGCTCGTCGGCTGTGGTTTCGCGCGTTCGCGGTCTTGTATCGGCGATGTGTAGTACTTGGTAGGACTCCTGTACCGTACTAGTGTGCGTTGCGTCGCTCTTGTGTTATTTATGCGAATATCTTCTTGTCCTGGTCCTGTATGAGTGTGCTGCTGAGTCCTGAGCTCAAATCTTCGACTTCTGAGTGCCCTCGAAGTTCTGCGTGCAAAGTCAGCTAGAGAAGCGAGCACTACAAGGGAAGGTAGGACGATACAGGTCAGTAGAGCTCTAACAGAAGTCCGGAAGACCACGCACCTCCTCCTCGAGACCCTCCCAGCCTCTGTCTTCCTGCTGCGACGCGCAGAACTCCTCCCGCAGCCCGTACAATGAAGGGAACACCCCCTCAGTCCCAGTATACCCCCCTAGGACGTCGTGAGGAATGTGATCGATCCGGGGATCTCGCCCGGCAAACACGTCGTGGGGCGCCCGCTGTCCGTCTCCTCCTCGTCCCTCTTCCGAGTTCCCCTCCTTCTGTCCGCTCTCCGCCCTTCCACCCATGCATCCTCGCCGCCCGCCGTATTGGGGCGCACGCAGTGTTTGATGTCTGCTGTCTCCTCTCAGCATGCTCGCGTCCCTCCTCACTGGCTCTCTCCCGTGCTGGCTCGCCAACACTCCGTCTCTTTGCTCTCTCGACCATGCTGCTGTGTCTTCCTCGTCGCCCGGATCCCTCGACCTCGCCCTCATCTTCAACCGCACCTCAACATCCCGGAGCTAGCCCACTTGTGCGAAGAGCGGAAGGTCGACGCGGGCCTGCAACAGAGGTAGCATATACATAGATACGGTGAGTACGCGTGCCTCGGGTCGCCCGTCGATGCTCTGTGCACGCTTCTGTCGGTGCATACGCAGCACTCCATGCAAAAATATATTTCGTCTATCTACTACACGCGTGCTCCGTATCCTACACTTGCTGCCCCGCGAACCACGGCGACCCACCTCATGCTCGCGCGCGACCTCGACCTCAAGGGCCCGCTGCAGCGTCGTGATCGCCTCGGGCATCTCGTCCCGGCTGACCTGCAGGATACGGATCATGTCCGCGTCGCTGTTCGCCTGCAGCGCGCTCCGCATGAGCTGCCGCAGGTCCTGCGCATCGAACACCGCGTCGCGCTCGTTCTGCTTCGCTGTCACCGCCTGCAGCTGTGCGAGGACGTGCCCGTCCATCGGCGCCGGCTCCATCGTGAGCAGCAGCGAGCCCGCGGGGGCTCGAGGCCGTGTTGGTGGCTCTGGGTGATCGCGTCGAGCATCGCCTGCGTGTCCTCCTGGCGTTGCCGCTCCGCCGCAAGCACCTGCTTGAGGATCCGGATCTGGATCGACGTCTGGGGGCGTGTCAGCAAAAGTAGCGCGAGTCACGCGGACGACGCACGTTGAACATGCCGAGCGCGTCCGTCAGGCTGTTGTGGCACCCGGCGAGTGCCCGCTGGATCTCGTCGCGCTGCAGGTACCGCTTGATGAACGGCCGGTGGCTCTGCTTGTTCAGGAACCGGTGCACCTCCTTGTACGACTCGACGAGCCGCACGAGCGGCGGGTGCAGCTCCAGGCCGACCTCGTCGCCCGCCTCTGCGATCTCCTCGCGGATCGACATGAGCACCGTCGCGCACCGCTCCGTCAGCCGCAGGCACGCCAGGCGGTTGATCTGCGACGGGGTGAGCACGCGAAGACGAGCGAGCGCGCGGGACTTACGTCGACGAGCTGGAGCGCGTCCCAGATGTTGAGCAGCGTCCGCGCTGCCTCCTCGAGCCCGACGATCGGCGCGAACTTGAGCACGTCCACGCTCACTTCGAGCAGCTCGTGCACGACTTCGCCCGCCGTGCCGAGGACATTGACCGCAGCTTCTGCCACGCGCTGCAGAAGAAGGTGTCAGCTACTGCGTCGGAAGCATGATGAAGGGGGCGAGAAGTCGGCGCCCGCGTGCCAGCATAGCAAACACAGCTACGAAAGTATGACTGCGCAGCGTGCGCCTCAGCCAGGCAGAACACGCCAAGCGGGATAACATGGTAGGGATGGGAGCATCCCGAGAGCGGGAATTCTTCACGTCGGAGCAGGGCAACGAACAGCACGACGTGTGCCCACCATACCCGTGCGCACGACGTGCGTGAACGCAAAGTTCCGCTAGGCATGCATAGGCCAGCAGTGCTGCTACAGCCTGCCGCGGTGGACAACCAGGTGTAGCGCGAGGCAGTGTGACGAGGCTACCCAGACACATAACGGAGGCGTCGCGGGGAAGAAACGCGCTGCACGGAACTGCGCGGCGTTGTCACGGTGCACGCCACGTAGGCAGTTGGACCCCAATGCGGGGAAGGAGTCATGCGGCACACGCCTGACAGACATCTGGACGCGTCGGGGGATGGCAAACGAGGAGCTCCAAACACGGAATACGGGGAAGGGAATAGCACGGATGGGGTACGGGATACACAAGAGGAGAAGACTCACATCGCGCGTTCGAACATAGCCATCCGCCTGCTCTACCGGGACGGACTTCTTCTTCTTCTCGTCCATGGACGGGGTACGACCTCGACAGACGTCCACCAGCTACTCGAGTCGTCGTGTTCGCCGTCCTTGGAGTTCTTGAACCGCCAGAGCCAGGAGAGATCGCGGACGGGGCTGTGGTGACGCGAGGTAGACGAGGCACGTCGACTACGGGAGACGCTGCGAGAGCGGAAGTCGGCGGGAGCGGGGCCGAGGGTCGTGGTGGAGGAGGAGTGGGAGACGGGTGTGGAGACGACGCGTGTGATGACGGGGGACGTGAGCAGGGGGGCACGGATGGTCGAGACTGAGCTGCCTCGGGAGCGCACGGCTTGGGTGCTCTGGGAGGGAAGGGGGACAGACGGCGGGCGCATGGCGTGGCTCAGCGGGGAAGGGTGCCGCCCCGAGCTTGAGCTAGAGCTTGACGACTGCGGAGACATCGCGGGCGGAGAGGACATTGCAGAGAAGGCGAGGGTAATGAACGAAGGTGAGAGTTATATACAGGTGTGGCGGCGGCGAGTCGGCGAGCGGAGGCAGGTCCCCCGCGTGCAAGTCCGAGAGTTCTGGCACCCAGCAATAACCCGGCGGGGTCGAGGACGGTGGAAGGAGCACACAACAGCGAGCACAGATCGGGCTGCAACGCTGCTACTAGGGTTCCCACGCCACGATGCCCGCGAGCTCGCCCGATTTGGAAGGCAGCGTCCTTGTCGCTCGCTCGCGTCACTCTGGTCGTCCGCCGGCTCGCTCAGTGCACGAGATATCTGTGTCTGCTGCGCTGGTTCTTTACCGCGGTGTGTGTCTCCGGTCTGCGGTCCGACACCGACAGAACGCGCCTCCATTCCAGCCTGCCGTCCTAGTATGGCCATCCCGCCGGCTTCCAGCGATCGACTCTCGCCTCTCGATCTCGCTGCGTATGCTCCCGTCCTTCTCCCGCCCGCCCGAGTGTACGCCGTGTCTTCTCGACGTCGCTATGCCCCGCGTATGCGCATATTACTATCAGTCGTTTGCTCGACTGACCCCTGTAACTCTTCAATCTGCCTTATACAGCGTCCTTAAGCTTGCGGCTCCTCGGTCTTCAATGTCCCGGATCCGCCGCGCTTCTAGACATGATGCCGGCCCATAACGCCTTCTGTGCCCTCGGACCTTCGCATTTTCAGCACTATTCTGACCTACACACCGCCGACGTAGAGCAAGTTCATCCACCGTCCTCCGGGTCGTGCATGCGCTACTGCGGCAGAAGTTCTTGTACACCGTGCTCTTCAGGTAGTAGTGTATGTCCCGCTCCGACGGTACGCCCATCGAATTTCTCTCAGTCACCGAATGCAACTGACTGTTCCCCAGCTACATTCGATCCCTTCCTCCGACGTACGTCGCGCATGCAGTCCCTCTGCACGCTCCCCTTCTTCCGCCCTCTCCCATCCCTCCTATCCTGCCAGGGGTCTGTCGTCATGTCTTCCCGCCGGCAACTCAGCGCAATGTCGATTCACACAGATCGATCAGAACCCTCGGCGTACTATCGACTGGGACTCGTGTCCAAATACTATGAAGGAGTACAATCACAAAGACCGACCGCGTTCACCGATATCTAGAGTTACGCAGGTATGTGACAGGGGTCACAGAACGCGGAGAACGGCACACATCCAAGTCAAGACGGCCAACTCTCGGGCTACGCATCCCTTCTCCGTCACCTGGTCTTCCGACCAGCTGCCACATGTACTGCTCTGTCGTACAATGATATCCCGCCTTGCTCACGGACACCATCATCCCACGCCACGTCCATCGCAGAGACCCGTCGGCGACGCGGCTCTCTCGACTGCCTACCACAACCTCGCCTGCCTACGCGCATTCCTGCAGTTGCGCCGCGATCTTTCGGTCAGTGCGATCACCGCGACATATATCCCTCAAGAGGCGGTTTGTCTCACTACTACTCACCCTCCAGGTCATGTTTCCGTTCGATCCCACAAGCCACGACCCTCAGGTGCGTGATCCGTAGAGACTCCCAGCTCTGTCGTCCTCCTGCGATACCCAGAGCGCTCGCAGCAGCCCATACCGTGCCGGGAATTCTCCAGTGTCAATGCGATCCCCTACAACATCCCATGGAACATCCTCAATCCGGGGAGCTCTCACGGCAAACGCTCCTCCGGGCACCCACTGACTCGCGTTCCGCTCTTCTCTCGTACCTCATCGCGCTGCGCTCCACCGCCGTGTGTCTCTCCGGTACGCGGCCCGCTTCGCATCGGCATGCTACGCGCCTCCATCGCCCGATCCCTATAGCCATCCCGCCGGCTTCCCTGATCGACTCTCGCCTCTCAATCTCGCTGCGTATGTTCGCGGTCCTTCTCCCGCCCATCCGAGCGTATACCGTGTCTTTTGGGCGGCACTATGCCCCGTGTATGCGCGTCTCACCGTCCGTCTTCGTGCTCGACTTACCCCTGTTGTAAGTAGCTCTTCAGGTTCTCTTATGCGGCGTGCTGGCGGGTCCTCGGTCATCGCTATCCCGGATCCGCCGCTCTTCTAGACAAGATGCCGGGCCATGACGCTGCTTCTTCGCACTCGGACCTCTTGCGTATCGACGACTACCTTTCGGGCTTCACCGTCGGACGCACCACCGATGCAGAAAACTCGCCACAGTCCGATTCCTTCTGGGTATCATTCGCTATCAGCGCAGAGGAAACGGGTCAACCAGTCTCCACCTTATGCAGATCGACATCTCGTACGATCTACCAATTCAGGCTTGCAACCAGCAACCATTCCTCTGATGGATCCCGCATGCTTGAAGTCCCTGCGAACTCACCGTGACCCCTGAGGTTCCCGCCCTTCCGCAGCTCGCCCTTTTCATGCTCCTATCTCGCCCGCCATCGTTACGTCTCCCCGCCGGCAACTCAGACCAACGCAGATCGACATCGACTCGGAGATCCGCCTGCCCTCTCGATTGCGCGTGCCGTACTCGACTCTTGCGTCGCGGTCTGTAAGCCGGGCACTGACGATCACATTGTACAGACCTAGTACTCTACTCATGCATGCCCAGTTCGTTCCAGCACGCTCTCTCCCGTCCATCCGCTCACCGTCCCTTCCAGATTGTCCTCGTCCGTGACTTCTTCGATTCCGAGTATCGACACCTCTTCTACTGTACGAGCACCTGGTAGACCCGCACAGGAAGTCTCACACCTAAACCCGGGCCGCTCTCGCCTTCTATCCAAGTCTCTGTTTCCCACTTCGTTTCTTACGTCTCTCGCACATGTATTCCGCCCTCGTTCACGTCTTTATAGGATACCCATCGTCTCCTGCGCCACGTACATATTGGCAAGGCTTTTTGGTACACAACACACCTGTATTCTTGCGTAACGGTTACGTGCCCCGCCGACTGCTCCAGGTATTCAGTAGAATACACTCGGACGAGCTGCCTACGTCCAAGCCCAGACCACAGACCGTCCTGTGCATCCGCTCACAACGGTCCCATCCGGACATGGCCGGCTCGTGTAGACTATATCCTGGACGGCACATCTACGATACTTCGACTAGCCGCCCAGAACGAGGACCAAGCCTCGAAGAAAGCACGTCCGCCGCCGCATCTCCATCCCGCCTGCTGCCACACGCTTCCCGCGTGCTGACGACCGTGCCGTGCACGAGCAAGGTACTACCACTGTACGTGCCGAGCTGCGCTTATCCGCCTACTACTCACACTCTCTCACACACAGGGAAGGGAACTAAACTATATTATGACGCCCTCGGGCACGACTCCAAGCGCTGCTTGGGCGTGCCGCGTCCAGTCTCTGTCGGGTAGGTGTGCGAAGGCCGGGCGGAGATATTAACCCAGTGTCTGCAGAGTGCCGCGTCAGCAGCGACGTCTGCCAGACCGCGGAAGAACGAGCCTGGCGTGGGGAATTGGGATGCACAGCGCGACGCTGTACGAGTACAACACACTGCAGTCAGTATCCGAGACGTCCAGTGCGGCGGGATGCTCACTCACTCTGCCTGACCCGAAGCCATCGAAGACTCGGTCGCGCGGGTACCTCAGAAGCAAGCACGGGGACGCAGACTAGGGCGGATCCCTGCAAGCGCGGTCAGGATTCGTCGAGACTCGAGAGGACAAGGGCGAGGCTCGGACACTGACCATATGCAATACAGTGTGTATCAGCGACTTCGACCGACTCGCGAGTGGGCTGGCTCCGCGGGAGGGTCCGGTGTCCATCATAAGACAGATCACGGAGTCGTTCTGTGCGAGGACGGTGCCCGGGGTCAGTACACTACGTCTCTATCGTTGCAGCTGACGGACGTACTTACCTTCCACGCTGGTGTGCGGGAGACGTTCTATGTGCGACGCTCGGGTGGTCTCGGGTCAGCAGGGCAGTTATCGCGCACCAGGATAGACGACGGAGGGCGTGAGCGCACTGCCCGGGACACGTACGAGTCGCGACAGCCGTGCCTACCGTGGGGCGTCGACGCTGGGTTGCATACACCGGTAGCCTGGAGAACGAGAGGGTAAGCATGCGAGGAAAGGTGTGGAAGCTCGAGATGCGGGTGTGCACTAACCAAAGGGATGTTGAGGCACGTCGTGCGAGGACTTGCAAGTGTCCTATCCGCAGTCCAGGGGCCTGCAGCATCCGACATGGTCAGCGCTCCATCCTGCGAGCACGGTGGTGGGAAGAGCGGGAGACAACTCACCGAAGCAGCATGTCCGGCCTCTCGCATTTTGCAGGCCCTGCAAGTGTCAGGCTCGGTCAGCATCCAGCGCTGCGAGTTCGGTGATGGGGCCAAGAGCTCGGGACACTCACCTCAGCAGTCAGGCAGTCTTCCGTCTACGACGATGAGGTACGTTCGTCAATTGACATAGCCTGTCCTGACAACAAGTATACAGTTAGCTTCGAGGCTCGATGACAGCAAGTACGACATGTGCGTGCATACTCACTGAGTCCATCGTGATCGCCGCAGAGCGCGGTCACGGTGCATGACAGACATACGAAGCTCACAAGCCCTGCGAACGTCCGGCACGGTCAGTCATCGTATATCAACAGGGCATGAGTGTGGATACTCACCGACTCCGGCAGGGATCCAGAACGGAGCATGCGCAGACCGGGAACGGCGGGGATGGAGATAGGCGTGCTGGTGAGGTCCGAGGTCTGAGAGTGAAGCAGTACCTGCGGGAGAGTCTGCGGCGACAGCGAGCAGGAGGGAGATGGCGACAGCGCGGACGGGAGAGAAGACGACGGGGACGGAGGCGGCGCCGTGACCCACGCGCGTTGGAAGAGGGATCTTTCGGTTTATGTGAGTGTTCGGTGTTTGCGTCTGTGTCTGACATGGTCTGTGCGCCGTCGCTTTGTGTCTGCCGAGCAGTGGGAACCCGCACTCGGACCACGGGATGGGGCGGCCTTCGTGGTGCCATCTCACCCTGGTAAGTGCCACTTCGCGTCGGGTGTTCGCTTGAAGTATTGCATACTGATGCCGTACTTTCAGGTCTGTGTCTCTGCTCACCGGGCAGCGTACCTCGCAGCTGCGTCCACGAGATGCAGTCGGCATTCAAGACACCGCGGAGAACGAGCAGAGGGTGTGGGGACTGGCTGCAGACATGGGCTAGGAGACGGACCAAGTCCCGGGAGGCTTAGTTGGGACGCTGCGGACGGCTGGCGTGATGTGTCTGTCGCGAAGCGGCTCGTGTTTCAGGCTGGCTCCAGGCCGTCTCTCGGGGTCGGGCGGGGCTGTGGGAAGTGGGGAACTTGAGCTCTGCGTTGACCTGAATGAGACAGGCCTTTTGAAATGACGACTACGACCATGTACGCTCTTGCTCGAGGTAATAGTAGAACCTCGAGAGCAATTCACGGTTGTGAGTGCATACTCTGAATGTCTTCATAGCAATGGCTCTTGCTTGGCATGAAGGCCGTGGTGCGACGGCGTCGGACTGCTGAAGTGTTGTTGGAATAAGCTACCCGAAGCCTGTGCTATGCAAAGCCCTGTAACGGGGATAGCTGCGAAGCGGAGAACCTCACCGGTCGCCCCAATAGTTTGGGTATGAGTGCGCCGCGGAGTGCGGTCATTTTGAAATGCTTTGCCGGGATGACAACACCGCTCGACGTGTGAAATTTGCTGCTTTGAATGCTACGCAAGATATGCTGCTCAGCCGTGGTGCAATTGCGTCGCCTATATATGTGAAGAGGAGCTGGATAGATGCTTGGAAGGAAAGCAGACGGTATAAGGCACAATACGCTCGAAGTAGATGAGATATAAAGATGCATGTAATTGTTCGGTGAGAGTCGTCGATCATGACGCGCACATCCACACGCGGCCGGCTTCTCTTCCACTCCGAGTCGCCCGCTAAGCCCGTGCGCTCATCCAGCCACAAGGCAGCTCTCGACCCGCATGCTGTACTCTTCGAGCTGAAGCGTCCAGTGCTTGTCTTCATCCCCCATCCCTCCCAGCTCTCTCCGCCGTCTGCTGCAAAGCTCTCGAAAGTGGACCCCGATGACCCACGCGGCAGCGTCCGCAAACTCATTACGGAGTTGCTTGGCAAGTCTCCCAATTCTCCGCTCACACGCGGCCATGATCTAACTTCATTTTGAATTTCAGTCTTTGCGTCGGGAGTCAAGGGCGCGCGCATGTGCTGGGAGGTGACGCTGTTCCGGGACCAGATCGTCCTCCGGTATCTTGTTATCCTCATTGGCTGGCCGCCCAATATCCCATTCCAAGATTTCAGCAAGCGTGGGGCCCCGTCCTTCGCCCAGATGCGCGAGCTAATCAAACTCATGGAGACGGGGAAGCTGTACTTTGCCAAGGCTACCTCGGCCCAGCTTCGCGTCGCCCGGATGGATGCCAGCGGTATCTCGCCGTCTGCGCTCTACCGCGAGGCTCTTCCCCTCCCAAACCTCTGCCGCAGGGACATGGGCAGCAAGAAGCCCCAGTACGACGACGAGGGCAACGTCCGGGCTCCTCGGCGTGTCTGCGAGGGCCCGAAGAGCGCGAAGATGATCGAGGATGCGGAGGACGCGGTCGAGACGGAGACTCAGCTGTCGGGTAGCGGCGGACCTAAGCCGCAGATGCGTAATCAGTTCGGACATTTGGAATGCGACGGGAACGGCTGCTGGCGTGAGGTTGGACATCACTACTGTAATTTAGGGTCTGCAAGCGACGAGGACTCCGAGGACCCGATTTCTGAGTTCACGGACGACGAGTAGTCGCTTCTGCCTGTTTACTGTACTCTATTTCTCGTATAATGTGCCTCGACCCGATTCAAGCAGATTGAAAGTTGCCTTTAATTTGTGCATGCCTTCTCACGTGGACTCGACGCGCTGGCAGCATTCCCGGCCGTTTGAGCGCTGCGACAGCTGTTGCGAACGTCCGGCATCCGAGACGTTCTCATTGGCTCAAAAACGAATCAATACATTCATGCTACGCGATCCCACAACCTCCCGGGACAGCCACACCAGCATTCGTGCTCCGAACGATTCCCACCACGCTCTCGGACACGTCCTCTCATACCTCCATTCTCCCGTCGCCCGTCCTGCCCCTCGTCGACGATGCCCGCGTCTCACACTGTCCTCTACGTCCGCTTCTCTACCTCTCCATGACTCCCCCACGCTCCTCAGCGTGCATTCTCCCATACAGCATCAACAGACCTCCGACGCTGCGTTCGAGCACTCGGGCATCCGCCGTCTCCGCTGCACATAGACGTCAGCACTCGATGGCCGTCGCTGGATGACACTGCGTCGATGCATCGTCCATCGAAGGTGAGTACTTACTGCGTTGTATGTTTGCATCGACGTATCATGTACTCACCGAGGTCGTCGCACAGACTGCGCAGACTTGCGAGTGCAACTCGCTGTCCACGTCACAAAGACACGTCCGCATCTAGAGAGCTGTACTGGGCACGGCCTGAGGTGAGCCTTCCCTGTCTTCTCAGACAAGACGATATGTAAAACCTACCGGCATTGTCCAGCTCGCCGTATACAACGCACGCTCAGACGCAATCCCCACCGGCGCGCTCGAGTGCCAGCTCCCCGAAGCTCGGTGATCGCAACTCAAGACACATCCCTGCCCGCCCCTTCACAACGCGGGGACTGGCATCTCCGTTCTACTCACGTCGTCCCCGAGCTCTCCGCAACGTCCCCGTTCACGGCCCCGGTACGTGCTTCTGTGCTCCCAGTCCTCCGCCGGCGTGTTTCTGATGTCGCAGCACGACTTCCAGAGCATCTCCGGGATACCACGTCGCCACGCACCGCCGTGACGAACGGTCTCCCGCCGACTGTTCGCTGCCTCCCGGTTGAGTAGGCGGGCCGCACTCGCAACCCCAGAGCAGCATGATTGAGGCGCGGGGCGGTATACCCCGACGCTCCGCGGCTCGCAGCCTTGGCTGCGACAGCCGGCCGACTCTCCCAGTCCTCACGGGGCGGCGAACGTTCCCTGTACGAGCGTGAGCTACGTTGATTGGTTTCGCCGGGAGCCCATGGCATTACAATTTCCTGACTCACTGTACAGCGACCGTAACAAACTGGCTGGGTTTCAAGCCAGCGGACACCGGCGGATGACGACCAATGTTCAGGATTGCTGGTCGGCCGGTGCCCCCTGGGTGCAGCCCAATGGACGTACCGGCGAGACAGGCTGGGTCGATACCGATACCGAGGTGAGCTATGGCGATTCCGGCGATTGAGGAGAGGAGGTCTGCGGAGGAAAGTGCGAGGTCACCGGCAGGGGTCCTCGTCGTCGGGGACAACGTTGACGCGGACGCGGATGAGGGACGATCGGCGAAGCCGCAAAGGTGAGCGCTTGCACTCGCGGGCCTCCCAGATTGCACTGACGACTTACCGGCTGGCGCAGGTAGCAGCTCGTTCCTCTGCTCGGCCGACGAGGTCCAGTAGCTTGCTTCCCTTGTCGGCCGGGTGTGTCCCATAGCTTGGTCTTCTTGTCGGCTGCTCGCATCGCGTAGCTTGAGTTCCTTGTCGGCTGGTCGCGCTCCATAGCTTGCTTTCCTTGCCGGCTGGTCGCGTCCCGTATCTTGCGTTGCTTGTCGGCCGGTTGTCAACTTGTCTCGCATAGCTTATCTCTCGGTCGGCCTGGCCAAGTGCATTGCCTTGCACTCCTGGTCGGCCGACCAGGTGCTTTAGCTTGCTCCTCTGGTCGGCTGGTCGGCTGGTCGGCTGGTCGTTGGCAGCTTGGACTCAGGCTATTTGGTGAGTACTTTTGCAGCCCGCTCTTTGGTGTACTGCGCCAGCGAGACGGTATGTGTTGCTTGTCTTGTCATCGACTTCCGCAGGTGGCGGGGTACAGAGCAGCAGCGACGAAGTCTGACATTGCTCGTCAGCCGCCAGCCTGATACTAAGGTTGCTACCTCGGCGAGGTCTCAACTTGACGTGACTTAGGCTCGCCGCGAACAATTTCTTGATGGTCTATATGAAGCAACATGGGGTGCGTCAGACGTCCCTATCGCTCATTGAACCTGCAGGACTCATTACGGAGGGAAATCGCGGGATAGTCGCCGAGCTTCAAAGTCCTGAACTTCGCCGATGGGCGTACAACACAGTATCGCCGAGGATGCAGTACGGGATGTTGCCCGGGTGAGTGCCGAAAACACTCGCCGTCGGCGAGATGCTCACGAGACTCGCCGAGGTGCCAAGGTGCATTGATCAAGCTCGGCGAGGTGTTGACGAGTTCGCCATGCAGCTACTGTGCTGAACTCGCCGGCGCGGTGGCTAATGAGCCGTCGCCGTCGCCGAGAAGCTCCCATCCTTGTCGGTTGCTACTGAGTATCGCCGAAGTGCTATGAAGTCTCGCCGAGAGCCGCTCTGAGGCATCGCCGATATGTGCTTCGTGGGCCCGGCGACATTGCTAAGGTTGAGCCGTCGCCGAATGACCGCACCACGTCAGTGACAGTCTCGTACGTACTACCCTAGCCATGCTCACCTCGGGAACAGCATATGTATAACGTATCATCTGACCCCGCAAGCAGAGAGGCTGCCCATCATGAGCTTTCCCACCCAGATTTGTCCGTGAACCATGCGAGGGTAGAAGGCCCGGGAGCTTATCAAGTCCAGTCACCTACTAGTATCGTGCACGACTATGTAGTAGTGCGAGCTCTGAAATGCGACCATGGTGAGCCCAAGGTCTATCTGTATATATATCCAGTAGACCGTGACTGCGAGGGCGTTGCCAGTTGCCAGTGTGGTAGAGTTCATGGCGTGGTACTTATTCGACTGCCCTGGCCCGTCTCGTTTGTATGATGTACATACTGGGATGTATGAAGGAATAGTGCTGTCGACTACTGACGTACCTCCGTCACAGCGCAATTAAAGACCCTTACAGGACATGATCTGCAGCCTGCCGCTTCGAGTCCCCTCTGGTATCCTAGTAGGCAGCATCTACCTCTCAGCGTCGGCTCATTGACTAGTATACTGTGGTATTTTCATGACCATTGATGACCATGACGAACACAACAAAATGTGGCCGTGGAACATGGCCACGCAAAGTCCCGGGATGTCCACTCCTCGGGCCTATACTATACTACTCTGCAAGTGGGACGCCTTTCTTACAGATTTTTGATTGTGCTCATGACTCCGCATTCTCTCAATCTTCAGCAGTCACCAGGAGACGAGCAGTCCAGAACGGTCTTCTAGTTAAAACGACAGTCTCTCCTCTGCAATCAATTCTATACCCATACAGCGTCCCCTCCACCTCCTGCAGATATGCATACACTTCATGGTCGTCAATTAACCTGCATTCAGCTATTACAGTCCCTCGTGCAGCCTGGCATAGGCACACTGCATGGCATACATCGCTACATCTTGCTGAAACTTCACGACAAAGTCTAGGACAAGACCTTCTGTCTTGCCACATCGGTGGATCTTCTGATCCTCTAAGCTCTTGGTCTCCTAAGCACCGTGACAGGTTTATTCCTTACAGCCTGCTTCGGACTTCCTCGCCTTCCCAAGGATCATGAGTACCCAGATACTAAGTATGCGTTAGCATTGTGGTTAACGGTTCCCGTGTAGCGGCACCGCTGCAAGCAGTACTCTACACATCGTGCTAATGTTTCGCACAGGAATGTGTGCCTTCGCCGAGAGCCTCACTCATACCCGCTACCATAGGTTCGCCGAGAACTACAGTGCATGATTACCCGCGGTCCCTCGCCGAAATATTCATCGAAATTCAAGGCGACCGATCTGGCGTCGGAGCAAGCGACATATGCACAGCTGGCGGATCAAAATGAGAGTATACTCGCCGGAAAGACCGTCAGTCTCGGTAATTTACCCCCGTGCTTACTGCTAAGTAATGTATAGTCGACGCAGAGAACCTCGCCGAACCTACTCCCGTCCAGTCTGCCACTATAGACCGTGGTCCGTCAGCCAAGCAGTGTTGGTGAAGTTCGCGCCCATATTCCAACCTTAAACTCCTACGCCGTCCGACGTCGCCGACGACCAGACCAGAAGTCCTCGTCTCCACCCTGTCACTGTCGATGCTCCTCCAGTCCCTCGCCGATGAGGATGGACAACCATATTGAAATCCTCGAGGCTCGCCATTTGTCTCGCCGACACGGTACACCAGGCTGACCACGTCGCCGTCGCTCCTTGAGGATTCGAGATGGAAGATCATGGCGGTGAAAAATATATGTTCGCCGAACTAGAGGGCATCTGCAAATCTCGCCGACGAAGACCTGCCGGAGATAGTAAGAGCCAAGCTCTCCCGCAAAAGGAGGTGCATACCTTACAGGTTGTTGACCAGCTACACAGATCGGCGGCGGTGTGCCGCCTTCGCCAGCCGCCATTGGACGAGTGTGAAGGCTGATCTGAATCCAAGGCGTTATTTAGCGTATGGGCTCGGGCAGACATCGGCTGACTGGCGGCGCCGCAGACCTGATCCTGGGGACGAGATGCGTCAGCCTTACCCAAGAACTGGTTGCAACTCGGAGTACTCACCGAACTGCCTGAGTCCAAGCTCCACCAACGACCAGCCGACCGAGCTAAAGCACTCAATCGGCCGACCAGGAGCGCAAGGTAATGCACTTGGCCCGGCCGACCGAGAGGGTAAGCAATGCGAGACAACCGGCCGACAAGCCAGGCAAGTTACGAGACACGACCAGCCGACAAGGAAAGCAAGCTAGGGAATGCGACCAGCCGACAAGAAATGCAAGCTACGGGACGCAACCAGCCGACAAGGAAAGCTAGCTACTGGACCTCGTCGGCCGAGCGAGGCAGGAGCTGCTACCTGCGCCGGTAAGTGGTCAAGTACTGTCAGTGCAATGTGAGCCGCGAATGCAAGCGCTCACCTTCGCCGATCGTCCCGCGTCCGCGTCAACGTTGTCCCCGACGACGAGGACCCCCGCCGGCGACCTCGCACTGTCCTCTCATACCTCCTCGCCAGAATCGTAGCTCAACTCGGTATCGGTATCGACGGACCCTGTCTCGCCGGTACGTCCATTGGGCTGCACCTAGGGGGCATCGGCCGAACAGCAATCCTGAACATTTATCGTCATCCGCCGGTGTCCGCTGGCTTGAAACCCAGCCAGTTTGTAAGGGTCGCTGTACAGTAAGTCCAGTATATGTATATGTCACTATGTGTCGCCGGCCAGTACCTTTGCTCATTGCCTCACGGCGTGCTCAGTGCGTTTCGTGCTTGCCTACCTTCGCAGGTGTGTGTCGAGGATGCGGGGCGCAAGCCCTGCGGCTCACTGCGACCTTGCCCGAGCGTCGCTCCGCCGCGGAGGGTCCAGGCGGCGTGCGGGAGTCGTCCCAGGCGAGAATGGAGCAGTACTGCGTGAGAGTATCAGCAACACGCCATATTGAAGCGAGCAGAGGTACGCAGTCTCCAGTCTCATCTCCAAAGCTCCCGACTGATCGTTCCGAGCCGCCAGCCCTCCAGCATTGCCAGATCAAGTGCAGACATACCTGCTAGTATGCGCTCTGCGCAGCTCCGCCCTCCGTCAAGACCTCATGCCCCGGAGACCCAAACGTCGCAGCTTAATGTCGCCAGAAGTCGAGAGCGCGTTTGCGCGAGCCCGAGGTTCGTGTTCACCTACCTGAGAGCCGTGTCGTTGTGCTGAACGCCTGACTAGGCTGCATCGAGGCCGATCTACGACGCGTACCATTCAGAACGCTCCCGGCGCAGAACCGCGTCATTTACGTCGTCTCTCTGGCGCAGCAGCCCCCGGGCATCACCAGCGAGCCATCGGGCGTCCCCGGACAAGATATACGGCTCCGTAGCAGCCTCCCGGGCAGCGTTCGCGGTCCCGGCGACGTCCCCAGCTCCCGGCTCAGCTCCGCGCCCCCAGCACTCGAATAGCTCCAGCGCAGCGCGTTACGCAGTGTAGCAATTACCAGACTCCGTTCCCCGAGTCCTGAGTCTGCTCCTGCCTCCCGCCGTCGCCAGCGTGTCTCTGCGTGTGTCCCGAGTCGTCGCACACCAGTCAGGACGCTCCCGGGGCAGCACAGAGTCGTTTACGTCGTCTCTCCGGTGCAGCAGTCCCCGGGCCTCACCAGCGAGCCGTCAGGCGTCCCCGGACAAGATATACGGCCGCGCAGCTCCTTCCCGGGCACGTCCGCGGTCCCGGCGGACGTCCCCAGCTCCCGAGGCTCCTCCGGCATGCCACGCACGAGCCAGACCGTCTCCAGTCGCACGGTACGCAGATAAGCACTTACCTCGCCCAGTACGCCGTCTCACAAGTCCTCTCCTGCCTCCCGCCGTCCCCAGCGTGTGCGCGCGTGTGTTGCGAATTCTTGCAAGTCGTCGAGCGTGCCCGCAGTGCCCGCAGTGCCCGAGGTACGTGTTCTGGTCGCAGCAGAGAAAGAGCAAGCTAAAAAGATCCCCAGTAGAGCGCGTAGAAGTCCAGCGAGGCGGAGAGGGCAGGAGCGACGTGGTGGTGGAAGAGAGAGAGAGAGACGGCGCGCGGCGCGTTGCTGAGTCGAGATAGGCGCCCGGACCGCGGAACTGCCCGCCCGGGCTCGTCGGCTGTGGTTTCGCGCGTTTGCGGTCTCGTATCGGTACTGTGTCGTACTTGGTAGGATTTCTGTACCGTACCGGCGTGCGTTGCGTCGCTCTTGCGTTATTTATGCGAATAGCTGCGTGTTCTGCTCCTGTATGAGTGTGCTGAGTAGTCCTGAGCTCAAATCTTCGACTCCCGAGTGCGCCCGAGCCCCTCGAAGTTATGTGTTCGAGTCGGCTAGAGAGGCGAGCACTAGGAGAAAGACGACGGAGAAACAGGTCAGTAGAACTCGCCATAATGCCCGGAAGACCACGCACCTCCTCCTTGAGCCCCTCCAGCCTCTGTCTTCCTCCTGCAACGCGCAGAACACTCCCGAAGTACACCGAACACCCGCCACCGTCAATATACCCCCCTAGAGTGTCAATACAGCCCTTAGAACGTCGTAAGGAATGTGATCGATCCGGGGATCTCTCCCGGCAAACACGTCTCGGGGCGCCCGCTGTCCGTCTCCTCCTCGTCGTCCCTCTCCCGAGTTCCCCTCCTTCTGTCCGCTCTCCGCCCTTCCACCCATGCATGCTCGCCGCCCGCCGTCTCGGGGCGCAGGCAGTGTTTGATGTCTGCTGTCTCCTCTCCTCAGCATGCTCGCGTCCCTCCTCACTGGCTCTCTCCCGTGCTGGCTCGCCAACACTCCGTCTCTTTGCTCTCTCGACCATGCTGCCGTGTCTTCCTCGTCGCCCGCATTCCTCGATCTCGCCCTCATCTTCAACCGCGACTGGACTGCCCGGAGACAGTCACCTCAGTGAAGAGCAAAGGTCGACGCGGGCCCGCAACAGAGATAGTGTGTAGATACAGTGAGTACGCGTGCCTCGTTTCGACCGTCGATGTCTCTGCGCACGCTTCTGTCGGTGCATACGCAGCACTCCGTGCAGAAATATATTTCGTCTATCTACTACACGCGTGCTCCGTATCCTACACTTGCTGCCCCGCGAACCGCGGCGACCCACCTCATGCTCGCGCTCGACCTCGACCTCGAGGGCCCGCTGCAGCGTCTTGATCGCCTCGGGCATCTCGTCCCGGCTGACCTGCAGGATGCGGATCATGTCCGCGTCGCTGTTCGCCTGCAGCGCGCTGCGCATGAGCTGCCGGAGATCCTGCGCGTCAAACACCGCGTCGCGCTCGTTCTGCCTGGCCGTGACCGCCTGCAGCTGTGCGAGGACGTGTCCGTCCATCGGCGCCGGCTCCATCGTGAGCAGCAGCGAGCCCGCGGGGGGCTCGAGGCCGTGTTGGTGGCTCTGGGTGATCGCGTCGAGCATCGCCTGCGTGTCCTCCTGGCGTTGCCGCTCCGCCGCAAGCACCTGCTTGAGGATCCGGATCTGGATCGACGTCTGGGGGCGTGTCAGCAAAAGTAGCGCGAGTCACGCGGACGACGCACGTTGAACATGCCGAGCGCGTCCGTCAGGCTGTTGTGGCACCCGGCGAGTGCCCGCTGGATCTCGTCGCGCTGCAGGTACCGCTTGATGAACGGCCGGTGGCTCTGCTTGTTCAGGAACCGGTGCACCTCCTTGTACGACTCGACGAGCCGCACGAGCGGCGGGTGCAGCTCCAGGCCGACCTCGTCGCCCGCCTCTGCGATCTCCTCGCGGATCGACATGAGCACCGTCGCGCACCGCTCCGTCAGCCGCAGGCACGCCAGGCGGTTGATCTGCGACGGGGTGAGCACGCGAAGACGAGCGAGCGCGCGGGACTTACGTCGACGAGCTGGAGCGCGTCCCAGATGTTGAGCAGCGTCCGCGCTGCCTCCTCGAGCCCGACGATCGGCGCGAACTTGAGCACGTCCACGCTCACTTCGAGCAGCTCGTGCACGACTTCGCCCGCCGTGCCGAGGACATTGACCGCAGCTTCTGCCACGCGCTGCAGAAGAAGGTGTCAGCTACTGCGTCGGAAGCATGATGAAGGGGGCGAGAAGTCGGCGCCCGCGTGCCAGCATAGCAAACACAGCTACGAAAGTATGACTGCGCAGCGTGCGCCTCAGCCAGGCAGAACACGCCAAGCGGGATAACATGGTAGGGATGGGAGCATCCCGAGAGCGGGAATTCTTCACGTCGGAGCAGGGCAACGAACAGCACGACGTGTGCCCACCATACCCGTGCGCACGACGTGCGTGAACGCAAAGTTCCGCTAGGCATGCATAGGCCAGCAGTGCTGCTACAGCCTGCCGCGGTGGACAACCAGGTGTAGCGCGAGGCAGTGTGACGAGGCTACCCAGACACATAACGGAGGCGTCGCGGGGAAGAAACGCGCTGCACGGAACTGCGCGGCGTTGTCACGGTGCACGCCACGTAGGCAGTTGGACCCCAATGCGGGGAAGGAGTCATGCGGCACACGCCTGACAGACATCTGGACGCGTCGGGGGATGGCAAACGAGGAGCTCCAAACACGGAATACGGGGAAGGGAATAGCACGGATGGGGTACGGGATACACAAGAGGAGAAGACTCACATCGCGCGTTCGAACATAGCCATCCGCCTGCTCTACCGGGACGGACTTCTTCTTCTTCTCGTCCCATGGACGGGGTACGACCTCGACAGACGTCCACCAGCTACTCGAGTCGTCGTGCTCGCCGTCCTTGGTGTTCTTGAACCGCCAGAGCCAGGATAGATCGCGGACGGGGCTGTGGTGACGCGAGGTAGACGAGGCACGGCGACTACGGGAGACGCTGCGAGAGCGGAAGTCGGCGGGAGCGGGGCCGAGGGTGGTCGTGGAGGAGGAGAGCGAGTGGGAGACGGGGGTGGAGACGACACGCGTGATGACGGGGGACGTGAGCAGAGCGGGGGCGCGGATGGTCGAGACGGAGCTGCCCCGGGAGCGGACGGCCTGGGTGCTCTGCGAGGGAAGGGGGCGGACGGCGGGCGCATGGCGTGGCTGAGCGGGGAAGGGTGCCGCCCCGAGCTTGAGCTAGAGTCTGAGGACTGCGGGGACATCGCGGGCGGAGAGGACATTGCAGGAGTGGAATGAACGAAGGTGAGAGTTATATACAGCTGTGGCGGGGCGAGTCGGCGAGCGGAGGCAGGTCCCCCGCGTGCAAGTCCGAGAGTTCTGGCACGCAGCAATAACCCGGCGGGGGTCGAGGACAGTGGATGGAGCACAGAACAGCGAGCGCAGATCGGGCTGCAACGCCTGCTACCAGGGTTCCCACGCCACGATGCCCGCGAGCTCGCCCGATTTGGAAGGCAGCGTCCTTGTCGCTCGCTCTGCTAAACCGCGTCTCTCTGGTCGACCGCCGCCTGTGTGTCTCTGCGCTCTGCGAACTCCACCGCGGTGTGTGTCTCCGGTCTGCGGTCCGACACCGACAGAACGCGCCTCCATTTCACGCAGTCCGTTCCTAGTATGGCCATCCCGCCGGCTTCCAGTGATCGACTCTGCTCTCCCGATCTCACTGCGTACGCTCGCGGCTCTTCTCCCGCCCACCCGAGCATATGCTGCCTGTCTTCTGGATATCACTAGGTCCGTGTATGCATCCGTTGTCGTGCTCGACTGACCCCTGTCGTCTGTACCTCTTCAGTTTCCCTTATACGTGTGCTTGCGGCTCCTCGGACCTCAATGTCCCGGATCCGCCGCTCTTCTAGACATGATGCCGGCCCATAACGCCTTCTGTGCCCTCGGACCTTCGCATTTTCAGCACCATTCTGACCTACACACCGCCGACGTAGAGCTTCAGCCACCGTCCTCCGGGTCGTGCATGCGCTACTGCGGCAGAAGATCTTGTAAACCGTGCTCTTCAGGTAGTAGTGTATGTCCCGCTCCGACGGTACGCCCATCGAATTTCTCTCTTTCACCGAATGCAACTGACTGTTCCCCAGCTACATTCCATCCCTTCCTCCGACGTACGTCGCGCATGCAGTCCCTCTGCACGCTCCCCTTCTTCCGCCCTCTCCCATCCCTCCTATCCTGCCAGGGGTCTGTCGCCATGTCTTCCCGCCGGCAACTCAGCGCAATGTCGATTGACACAGATCGATCAGAACCCTCGGCGTACTATTGACTGGGACCCGTGTCCAATACTATGAAGGAGTACAATCACAAAGACCGACCGCGTTCATTGATATCTGGTTACGCAGGTATGTGACAGGGGTCACAGAACGCCAACTCTCGGGCTGCGACTTTCCTTCTCCGTCACCTGGTCATTCCGACCAGCTGCCAGATGTACTGCTCTGTCGTACAATGATTCCCCGCCTTGCTCACGGACACCATCATCCCACGCCGCGTCCATCGCAGATACCCGACGCGGCTCTCTCGACTGCCTACCACAACCTTGCCTACCCACGCTGCATTCCTGCAGTTGCGCCGCGATCATTCGGTCAGTGCCATCATCGTGACAGATATCTTTCAAGAGACGGTCCGTCTCACTACTACTCACCCTCCAGGTCATGTTTCCGTTCGATCTCACAAGCCACGACTCTCAAGTGCGTGATTCATAGAGACTCCTAGCCTCTATCGTCCTCCTGCGATATCCAGAGCGCTCGCAGCAGCCCATACCGTGTTGGGAACACCCCAGTGTCCATGTGATCCCCTACAGCGTCCCAAGGAACATCCTCAATCCGGGGAGCTCTCACGGCAAACGCTCCTCCGGGCACCCACAGTCTCCTCCATGTCACTGACTCGCGTTCCGCTCTTCTCTCTTTCCTCATCGCGCTGCGCTCCACCGCCGTGTCTCTCCGGTACGCGGCTCGCTTCGCGTCGGCATGCTATGCGCCTCCATTGCCCGATCCCTATCCCTAGCAATCCCGCCCGCTTCCCTGGCCTCTCAATCTCGCTGCGTATGTTCGCGGTCCTTCTCCCGCCCACCTGAGCGTATACCGTGTCTTTTGGGCGGCACATGCCCCGTGTATGCGCATATCACCGTCCGTCTTTGTGGAGTCCACTTACCCCTGTTGTAAGTAGCTCTTGAGTCTGCCTTATACGGCCTGCTCACGGCTCCTCGGTCCCGCTATCCCGGATCCGCCGCTCTTCTAGACAAGATGCCGGGCCATGACGCTGCTTCTTCGCACTCGGATCTCTTGCGTATCGACGACTACCTTTCGGGCTTCAGCGTCGGACGCACCGCCGATGCAGAAAACTCGCCGCAGTCCGATTCCTTCTGGGTATCATTCGCTATCAGCGCAGAGTAAGCGGGTCAACCAGTCTCCACCTTATGCAGATCGACGTCTCGTACGATCTACCAATTCAGGCTTGCAACCATTCCTCTGATGGATTCCGCATACTTGAAGTCCCTGCAAACTCACCGTGACCCCTGAGGTTCCCGCCCTTCCGCAGCTCGCCCTTTTCATGCTCCTATCTCGCCCGCCGTCGTTACGTCTCCCCGCCGGCAACTCAGACCAACGCAGATCGACATCGACCCGGAGATCTGCCTGCCCTCTCGATCGCGCGTGCCATACTCGACTCTTGCGTCGCGGTCTGTAAGCCGTGCAATGACGACATTGTACAGACCTGATACTCACGCATGCCACCTTCGTTCCAGCACGCTCCCCTTCCAGATCGTTCTCGTCCGTGACTTCTTCGATTCCGAGTATCGACACCTCTTCTACTGTAGCAGACACGCACAGGAAGTCTCACACCTAAACCACTCTCGCGTTCTATCCAAGTCTCTGTTCCCCACTTCTTTTGGTATGTCTCTCGCACACGAATTCCGCCCTCGTTCACGTCTCATACCCATCGTCTCCTGCGCCACGTACATATTGGCACGGCTTCTCGTTACACAAACACACCTGTATTATAGCATTTCTTACGCGTTGCCTGCCCGGCCAACTGCGCCAGGTATACGGTAGAATACAATCCAGCTTGAAGCTGCCTACATATCAAGCCCAGACCACCGACTGCCTGTGCATCCGCTCACAACGGTCCCGTCTGGACATCATCGGCTCGTGGAGACTATACCCTGGACAGCACCTCTACGATACTTCGACTAGCCGTCCAGAACGAGGAGTAAGAGTCGAAGAAACCACGTCCGCCCGTGCATCTGCCGCCGCACCTCCATCCCGCCTACTACCGCACGCTGCGTGCACGAGCAAGGTACTACCGCTGTACGTGCCGAGCTGCGCTCATCCACGTACTACTCACTCTCTCTCACACACAGGGAAGAAACTGAACTAAACTACGACGCGCTCGGGCACGACTCCGAGCGCTGCTTGGGCGTGCCGCGTCCAGTCACCATCTGGTAGGTACTCGAAGGCCGGACGGAAATACTAACAAAGTGTCTGCAGGGTGCCGCGTCAGCAGCGACATCCGCCGAACCGCGGAAGAATGAGCCCGGCTTGGAGAATCGGGATGCGCAGCACGACGCTGTACAACACACTGGAGTCAGTATCCGAGACGTCCAGTGCGGCGGGATGCTCACTCACTCTGCCTGACCCAAAGCCATCGAAGACTCGGTTGCGCGGGAACCTCAGAAGCAAGCCCGGGGACGCAGATCAGGGTGAATTCCTGCAAGTGTGGTCAGCGTTCGTCGAGACTCGAGAGGACACGGGCGAGGCTCGGACACTGACCATATGCAATACAGCGGGCATCAGCGCCCGGCGACCGACTCGCGAGTGGGGTTGGCTCTGTGGGAGGGGGAAAGGTCCGATGTCTACACTCAGACATATCACGGAGTTGTTCTGTGCGAGGACGGTGCCCGGGTCAGGACACTACGTCTCTATCGTTGCAGCTGAGGGATGTACTTACCTCCCATGCTCGGTTCCACGCTGGTGGGCGGGAGACGTTCTATGTGCGACGCTCGAGTGGTCCCGGGTCAGCAGGGCGGTCTTCGCGCGCTGGGATGGACGACGGAGGGCGTGAGCACACTGCCCGGGACACGCTCGAGTCGCGACAGCCGTGTCTACCGTGGTGCGTCGACGCTAGGTTGCATACGCCGGTAGCCTGGAGAATGAGAGGGTAAGCATGCGAGGAAAGGACGTGGAAGCTCGAGATGCGGGTGTGCACTCACCAAAGAGACGTTGTTGCACGTCGTGCGGGGACTTGCAAGTGTCCTATCTGCAGTCCAGGGGCCTGAAACGTCCGACATGGTCAGTACTCCACCCTGCGAGCGCGGCGGTGGAAGAGCGAGAGACAACTAACCGAAGCAGCATGCCCGGCTTCTCGCATTTTGCAGGCCCTGCAAGTGTCAGGCTCGGTCAGCATCCGGCGCTGCGAGTTCGGTGATTGGGCCAAGAGCTCGGGACACTCACCTCAGCAGTCGGGGAGTCTTCCGTCTACGACGACGAGGTACGTCTGTCAACTGACATAGCTTTTACTGACAACAAGCATACAGTCAGTTTCGAGGCCCTACGACAGCGAGTATGCGGTGTGCACAGTTGCAGTGCTCACTCACCGAGACAACCATGATCGCACTAGAGCGCGTTCATGGTGCACGACGAACATGCGAAGCTCACAAGCCCTGCGGATGTCTGGCACGGTCAGTCATCGTTTATCAACAGGGCATGAGCGTGGATACTCACCGACTCCGGCAGGGATCCAGAACGGAGCATGCGCAGACCGGGGATGGTGGGGATAGAGGTAGGCGTGCTGGTGAGGTCCGAGGTCTGAGAGTGAAGCAGTACCTGCGGGAGAGTCGACGGCGACGGCGAGCAGGGGGAGATGGCAACAGCGAGGACGGGAGAGAGAACGGCGGGGACGGAGGCGGCGTCGTGACCCACGCGCATTGGAAGAGGGATCTTTCGGTTTATGTGAGTGTTCGGTGTTTGCGTCTGTGTCTGACATGGTCCGTGCGCTGTCGCTTTGTGTCTGCCGAGCAGTGGGAACCCGCACTCGGACTACGGGATGGGGCGGCCTTCGTGGTGTCATCTCACCCTGGTAAGTGCCGCTTCGCGTCGGGTGTTCGCTTGAAGTATTTCATACTGATGCCGTACTATCAGGTCTGTGTCTCTGCCCACCGGGCAGTGTACCTCGCAGCTGCGTCGACGAGATGCAGTCGGCATTCAAGACACCACGGAAAACGAGCAGAGCATGCAGGGACTGGCTGGGGGCACGGGCTAGGAGACAAACTGAGTTTCGGCTCCGTGGGGACACTGCGGACATCTGGTACAATGTGTCTTTCGCGAAGCGGCTCGTGTTTCAGGCTGGCTCCAGGCCGTTTCTCGGGGTCGGGCGGGGCTGTGGGAATGGGAGAACGTGAACTCAGCGTTGACTTGAATAACGCAGGCCTTTTGAAATGAAGACTACGAGTATGTACGCTCTTGCTCGATGTAATACTATAGAACCTCGAGAGCAATTAACGGTCGCGAGCGCATACTCTGAATGTCTTCATAGCAATGGCTCTTGCTTGGCATGAAGGCCGTGGTGCGACGGCATCGGACTGCTGAGTGTTGTTGGAATAAGCTACCCGAAGCCTGTGCTATGCAAAGCCCTGTAACGGGGATAGCGGCGAAGCGGAGAACCTCACCGGTCGCCCCAATAGTTTGGATATGAGTGCGCCGCGGAGTGCGGTCATTTTGAAATGCTTTGCCGGGATGACAACACCGCTCGACGTGTGAGATTTGCTGCTTTGAATGCTACGCAAGATATCCTGCTCAGCCGTGGTGCAATTGTGTCGCCTATATATGTGAAGAGGAGCTGGATAGATGCTTGGAAGGAAAGCGGACGGTATAAGGCACAATACGCTCGAAGTAGATGAGATATAAAGATGCATGTAATTGTTCGGTGAGAGTCGTCGATCATGACGCGCACATCCACACGCGGCCGGCTTCTCTTCCACTCCGAGTCGCCCGCTAAGCCCGTGCGCTCATCCAGCCACAAGGCAGCTCTCGACCCACATGCTGTACTCTTTGAGCTGAAGCGTCCAGTGCTGGTCTTTATCCCCCATCCCTCCCAGCTCTCTCCGCCGTCTGCTGCAAAGCTCTCGAAAGCGGACCCCGATGACCCACGCGGCAGCGTCCGCAAACTCATTACGGAGTTACTTGGTGAGTTCCGAGTCCCGGATCTGCGGTCATACACGGCCGTGAATCTAATCTAAATTTTAGTCTTCGCTTCGGGAGTCAAGGGTGCGCGCATGTGCTGGGAGGTGACACTGTTCCGGGACCAGATCGTCCTCCGGTATCTTGTCATCCTCATTGGCTGGCCGCCTGATGTCCCGTTCCAAGATTTCAGCAAGCGCGGCGCTCCGTCCTTCGCCCAGATGCGTGAGCTCATTACGCTCATGCAGGCGGGGAAGCTGTACTTCGCCAAGGCGACCTCGGCGCAGCTTCGCGTCGCCCGGATGGACGCCAGCGGTATCTCGCCGTCTGCGCTCTACCGCGAGGCTCTTCCCCTCCCGAACCTCTGCCGCAGAGACATGGGCAGCAAGAAGCCCCAGTACGACGACGAGGGCAACGTCCGGGCTCCTCGGCGTGTCTGCGAGGGCCCGAAGAGCGCAAAGATAATCGAGGACGCGGAGGACACGGTCGAACCGGAGATTCAGCCGTCGGGTAGCAGCGGACCTAGGCCGCAGATGCGTAATCAGTTCGGACATCTGGAATACGACGAGCACGGCGGCTGGCGCGAGGTTGGGCATTATTACTGTAACATAGACTCTACAGACGTCGAGGACTCCGAGGACCCGATTTCTGAGTTCACGGACGACGAGTAGTCGCTTCTTCTTGTTTACCATACTTTATATTCCGAAGCAATGTCCCTCTATCTATTTGAAGCACCTCGAGAGTTGCATATATTGCGTGTGAGTGTACGTCTTCATGTATCATGCCCTCGGCTCGCTGGCACGTTCGAGCGCTGCAGTAGCCTTTTACGGACATCGTGTATCCGATACGTTCTCATTGGCTCAAAATTAGATCCATACAGTCATGCTACGCGACCTCGCAACATCCCGGGACAGCCACGCCAGTATTCGTCCTCCGAACGATCCACACAATGCTCTCTGACACGCCCCCTCATACCTCCATCCTCCCGTCACCCGTCCTACCCCTCGTCGACGATGCCCGCGTCTCAACCTCTCCTCTACGTCCGCTCCTCTATCTCTCCATACGCTGCCGTGCGATCCGTGTCGGGCAGCATACCCACCGTCTCCGCTGCACGTAGGCATCAGCACTCGATGGCGGTCGCTGAATGGCACCGCGTCGATGCATCGTTTGTCGAAGGTGAGTACTTACCACATCGTATGTTTGCGTTGACGTATCATGTACTCACCGAGGTCATCGCACAGACTGCGCGGACTTGCGATCGCAACTCGCTGTTCACGTCACGAAGACGCGTCCGCATCGCACACGCGCTGGGCAGCTGTATTGGGCACGGCCTGAGGTGAGCCTCTCCCGTTTTCTCAGACAAGACCATATGTATAACCTACCGGCGTTGTCCAGCTCGCCGTCGACAACGCACGGTCAGACGCATTCCCCGACGGCGTGCTCGAGTTCCAGCTCTCCGAAGCTTGGTGATCACGACTCGCGGCCGCGTGCTCGAGACACGTCCGCCCGTCCCTTCACGACGCGGCAAGTGGCGTCTCCGTTCCGTTCATCTCGTCCCCGAGCTCTCATCAATGTGCTCATTCACGTCCCCGGTACGTGCTTCTGTGCTCCCAGTCCTCCGCCGGCGTATTTCTGATATCGCGAAACCACTCCCAAAGCGTCTTCGGGATGCCACGTCGCCACGTACCGCCGTCACGAACGGTCTCCCGCCGACTGTTCGCTGCCTCCGGGTTGAGAAGCCGGGCGGCACTCGCAACCCCGGAGCAGCACAATCCAGGCGCGGGGTGGCATGCCGAGCCGCTTTGCGGCTCGCAGCCTTGGCTGCGACAGCCGGCCGTCTCTCCCAGTCCTCCCGGAGCCACGACCGAGCCGAGGTACGTCTTGATTGGTGTTGCCGCCCGATACCTCTGCTCATTGCTTCACGGCGCGCTCAGCGCGGTTCGTGCTTGCCTACCTTCGCAGTTGTACGTGGAGGATGCGGGGCGCAAGCCCCGCGGCTCACTGCGACGACTTGCTGGAGCTTCGCTCCACCGCAGAGGGTCGAGCATTCCCCAGGACGCGTGCAGGAGTCGTCCCGAGTGCGCACAACAGAGTACTGTATGCGTGTATCAGACCACGTCGCATTTCGAGCCTGCCGCGGTACGTCGTCACCAGTCCCGTCTGCAGAGCTCCCAGCTGATTGTTCGTCGCCAGATCCAGCAGAGACTTACCTTCTGCGCAGCACTCGAGCCCAAGCCTGTCGGTATTGAAGACATCGCGTCCCGGAGATCCAGTCGTCGCCTAGTGTCTCCGGACGTCCAGGGCGCGTTCGCGCGAGTCAGAGGTTCGTATAGACCTGCCTAAGAGGCGTGCCGGCGTGCTGAACGTTTGACTAGACCGCATAGAGGCCAATCTGCGACGCGCACCGGTCAGCACGCTCCCGGCGCAGATCCGCGTCGTGTACGTCGGATCCCCGGTGTAGCAGTCCCCAAGCCTCACCACCAAGCCTTCAGGCGTCCCCGGACACGATATACGGCTCCGTAGCAGCCTCCCGTGCAACGTTCGCGGTCCCGGCGACGTCCCCAGCTCCCGGCTCAGCTCCGCGCCCCCAGCACCCGAATAGCTCCAGCGCAGCGCGTTACGCAGTGTAGCACTTACCAGACTCCGTTCCCCAAGTCCTGAGTCTGCTCCTGCCTCCCGCCATCGCCAGCGTGTCTTTGCGCGTGTCCCGAGTCGTCGCACACCAGTCAGGACGCTCCCGGGGCAGCACAGAGTCGTTTACGTCGTCTCTCCGGTGCAGCAGTCCCCGGGCCTCACCAGCGAGCCGTCAGGCGTCCCCGGACAAGATATACGGCCGCGCAGCTCCTTCCCGTGCACGTCCACAGTCCCGGCGACGTCCCCAGCTCCCGAGGCACTTCCGGCAAGCCACACACGAGCCAGACCGTCTCCAGTCGCACGGTACGCAGATTAGCACTTACCTCGCCCAGTACGCCGTCTCACAAGTCCTCTCCTGCTTCCTGCCGTCCCCAGCGGGTGCGCGCGTGTGTTGCGAAGTCTTGCAAGTCGTCGAGTGTGCCCGCAATGCCCGCAGTGCCCGAGGTACGTGTTCCGGTCGCAGCAGAGTAGCAAAAAGCTTACAAAGTACCCAGTAGAGCGCGTAGAAGTCCAGCGAGGCGGAGAGGGCAGGAGCGACGTGGTGGTGGAAGAGAGAGAGAGAGATACGGCGCGGGCGCGTTGCCAAGTCAGGATAGGCGCCCGTACCGCGGAACTGCCCGCCGGGCTCGTCGGCTGTGGTTTCGCGCGTTCGCGGTCTTGTATCGGCGATGTGTAGTACTTGGTAGGACTCCTGTACCGTACTAGTGTGCGTTGCGTCGCTCTTGTGTTATTTATGCGAATATCTTCTTGTCCTGGTCCTGTATGAGTGTGCTGCTGAGTCCTGAGCTCAAATCTTCGACTTCTGAGTGCCCTCGAAGTTCTGCGTGCAAAGTCAGCTAGAGAAGCGAGCACTACAAGGGAAGGTAGGACGATACAGGTCAGTAGAGCTCTAACAGAAGTCCGGAAGACCACGCACCTCCTCCTCGAGACCCTCCCAGCCTCTGTCTTCCTGCTGCGACGCGCAGAACTCCTCCCGCAGCCCGTACAATGAAGGGAACACCCCCTCAGTCCCAGTATACCCCCCTAGGACGTCGTGAGGAATGTGATCGATCCGGGGATCTCGCCCGGCAAACACGTCGTGGGGCGCCCGCTGTCCGTCTCCTCCTCGTCCCTCTTCCGAGTTCCCCTCCTTCTGTCCGCTCTCCGCCCTTCCACCCATGCATCCTCGCCGCCCGCCGTATTGGGGCGCACGCAGTGTTTGATGTCTGCTGTCTCCTCTCAGCATGCTCGCGTCCCTCCTCACTGGCTCTCTCCCGTGCTGGCTCGCCAACACTCCGTCTCTTTGCTCTCTCGACCATGCTGCTGTGTCTTCCTCGTCGCCCGGATCCCTCGACCTCGCCCTCATCTTCAACCGCACCTCAACATCCCGGAGCTAGCCCACTTGTGCGAAGAGCGGAAGGTCGACGCGGGCCTGCAACAGAGGTAGCATATACATAGATACGGTGAGTACGCGTGCCTCGGGTCGCCCGTCGATGCTCTGTGCACGCTTCTGTCGGTGCATACGCAGCACTCCATGCAAAAATATATTTCGTCTATCTACTACACGCGTGCTCCGTATCCTACACTTGCTGCCCCGCGAACCACGGCGACCCACCTCATGCTCGCGCGCGACCTCGACCTCAAGGGCCCGCTGCAGCGTCGTGATCGCCTCGGGCATCTCGTCCCGGCTGACCTGCAGGATACGGATCATGTCCGCGTCGCTGTTCGCCTGCAGCGCGCTCCGCATGAGCTGCCGCAGGTCCTGCGCATCGAACACCGCGTCGCGCTCGTTCTGCTTCGCTGTCACCGCCTGCAGCTGTGCGAGGACGTGCCCGTCCATCGGCGCCGGCTCCATCGTGAGCAGCAGCGAGCCCGCGGGGGCTCGAGGCCGTGTTGGTGGCTCTGGGTGATCGCGTCGAGCATCGCCTGCGTGTCCTCCTGGCGTTGCCGCTCCGCCGCAAGCACCTGCTTGAGGATCCGGATCTGGATCGACGTCTGGGGGCGTGTCAGCAAAAGTAGCGCGAGTCACGCGGACGACGCACGTTGAACATGCCGAGCGCGTCCGTCAGGCTGTTGTGGCACCCGGCGAGTGCCCGCTGGATCTCGTCGCGCTGCAGGTACCGCTTGATGAACGGCCGGTGGCTCTGCTTGTTCAGGAACCGGTGCACCTCCTTGTACGACTCGACGAGCCGCACGAGCGGCGGGTGCAGCTCCAGGCCGACCTCGTCGCCCGCCTCTGCGATCTCCTCGCGGATCGACATGAGCACCGTCGCGCACCGCTCCGTCAGCCCGCAGGCACG
>MARA01000084.1:0-52699 GCA_001792895.1 Lentinus brumalis | reverse complement strand
CGTCCATTCACCCGACGTCCATTCTATCCAACACGTGCGTAAAGGAAAGTCGATTCCAATAGCACGATCCCGTGGATTGTCGTCCACGCTTCTCGCACATCGCTCACCAATGACCATCCTCGCGACCGCACTGAGCCAAGCAAATGGGCGTCCGACTACACCGGCATATGCTATCAACAGCGTCTTTATTGACGTAGAAGATGTCCACCCTACAAACCAACTACCGCAGACGCGCCTTTGCCGAAGGCCTCCGTTCTCGCAGGACTCGTCCGTCGCTAGCGTCGGTCGCTCGGGTACGGTGTTCCGGACTAGCGCGCCGCTTTGTTGCACCCTTCTTCGACGGGCTGTGGATTGATATAGTGACTTCGACTGGAGCCGTCTGAGGGTTTGCTCCGTCTGCTGCAGTGACAGGGGGTATTATCGTCACGTGGACTGGACTAGCCTGTGCGGCCGAGTCGGTAGGATCGTGATGGATGGGAGAGGGAGGTGGGGTGACGGTCATGTACTGTAGCATCAGTGTATCCTGTAGCATAGGCTCTTCTGGCGCGGTCTTCGCGAGGGATCGGCCACCACTGGGCATCTGTGAGAGGGTAAGAGACAGTGGGTGCAGCGCAAAAATAGACATTACCGACCTCTGCGTTCGTGACACTCCCGTCGTCTGGCACTTGTTCCGAGGCCCTCGCTGAACTGACTTCGACCGATGTAGACAATGGAGGAGTGATCTCCTGCACAGTTCTGAGTGACTCTGCAGCCACTGTTGATGCAGATCCACGATGGACCACCTGTATGGAACGTCAGAGCCGAGCCAGGCAAGACCCGTGCAAACACTCACGCCTTTGCCTTTGCCTTGAACATCATAAGGAGCGTCGGTCTCAACGTCCGTATCTTCCACGTCTCTTCCTTCGTCCGACGACTGTCCTTCATCACCCTGAGAGGCGGAAGCTTCCTCGGCAGCGAGACGGTCACGTTCGAATTGACGGATGTTGCGGTAGAAAGCCGCATCATCGGGGCCAAAAGACACGATATTGGCTGGCCCGGACTGACCACTCTGAGAGCTCTCGGGTGGGACACCTGCCTCGGAAGGGTTCACGTGAATGCTCGGCACGGTGTCGGCATTCAACATGGGAATGTCCGCCGCTGTCAGGTTCGACAATAAGCAGTGATTCACTAGCGCGACAGGCGTACTTACAGAGTTGAATGGTATCCCCGTCGCCGAGACAATCGCTGTTGTCGAACTCGACATCGCCTTCGCCTCGAACGGCCGAGAGCAACTCGGTAGAGACCTTGCCTACGCGAACAAACTGGCGCGGGACCACGTGCGAGGACCACAAGTTCCCTCCGATGAAAAATTCGACGTAGAAGCTGACCCATACCAAATCGCCGATGCGCAGTTGGGGCGTAGATGACTGCCTTATGTCGCGCAATACACCACCTACAAGTTCGAGCGTCTTGGGACGATCTGGGTTGGGAAAGAATTCACTGTCCTTCGGTGTGGCCTCCGCGATCCACTCGTGAACACGGTACGGAGCCTCCTCCTTGCCCTTGGTGTAAGGCGTGCGCTTGCGGAAGATCTGCGTGGTCATGATGAACATGTTGTCGTTTCCGTTGTCGCCACTCTGCCACGACCGGCGGGCCTTTGTATGGTTGTTCCAGTCCGGCTCCTTCTGGACAAAGTCCTCAAAGGCCTGCAAACGACACAGCCATCAGATTCCGTATAAAGCGTTGCGACCATTCGCTTACCCTCTGAGCTATCCAGAGCGATTTGTCCTTGAACGTGTCAAATGCGTACGAAATCTGACACAAGTTGTTCGGATCACTCTGACTGTAGGCACGTGTAAGCAGCCATTGAAGTGAGCGAGTGAGAGTGGACTCTGCGTACATGCGGTCCTCTGCGAGCCGTTCAGGCACGG
Source organism: Lentinus brumalis (assembly GCA_001792895.1). Lineage (NCBI taxonomy): Eukaryota > Fungi > Basidiomycota > Agaricomycetes > Polyporales > Polyporaceae > Lentinus > Lentinus brumalis. Next base: position 50,789 of record MARA01000084.1, on the reverse strand, counting down.
GTTTACCCTTCGGGACGAAGTTGCCGGTCTCCAAGTGCGAGTTCCATCGCCAGATGCCGACTGTATAGAATATGGCTGCTTGTCTGGTGTCACGCTTCACTAGCTGAAGTGCGTCGAGGAGGGAGGAGATCAGCATGAGACTGCGACGATGACAGATTGTCGGACATACCACCCAGCGAGGCGCGTAAGGATGGAGCGCACCGACGAGCCTGCTGTCAGTGTTGAGAGTGCTGACGGCGTCGTCGAGCTTGATAGGCGACCCCTTGAACGGAATGTTCTTCCAATACTGTAGGGCTCGCTCCAGCTCCTCCTCGGTTTGTATGAAAGCGCCTGGTTCCATGCTGAATAAGAGGGTTTGGTGTGATGTCTGCGATCCGTGACAGAAAACTGCGAGGCCTGCTGACTTTTATGCGCAAACGCGCCAGCAGCACCCAGGGTGGTTTCTCTAACAAGAGACAGTGGAAGCACGAGTCACATCCTCTTGTCCCCGCACCGTGGACGCGCACAGCCAAACCGCAGGGATCCAGTCTTCACACCCTGGCGGGGCTGTCTGCGATGACGTGGATCTGAGCCACGCCGCCGGCACTGGTGGTTGATTGGCCTCCGTGACTGGAATGCAACTTGTCCACATCGGAGCATTGCGTCGCCCTCGACCACGATGACGCACTTGTGTGGTCTCGATCGCTTCTGCTGGCTGTGTTAGCATGTAAGCGTGCGTCGAAGAACAGCGATCTAATGACCGGATGCATACCTGTGTTGCATCTGATGGTACTGCACTAGATGCCCATCACTGCTCAGCGCCGCTCGTCTTCAGGATCAAGACAGCATCACGTCTACTTACTCACGGGTTCTTCCAATGTGCAGAAGTGATGACGTATGTTTGTCGCCCATCCAGCACGCTGCCATTTTGTTGGATTGCACCAATGTCTCGTTCGTGTTCGCGCAAGCCCAGGAACTTGAAGAGCTCTCAACGCGCCATGGTGAACAGACAAGTACACGTCGGCTCGAAGGCGACATCAGTAAACGGGTGCAGCGGTAGTAGATGTTGCTGAAGATCCAGACGAAAGTGGCAGAAACAAAGACGGTATGAAGACTGAAAGCCAAGCAAACTCGGAGTGTTCAGGATGCGCGTCGCAGCACGTGACCGTTGCACGTCTGTGGCGCTCAGCGTCTGTCGAATTACAGTCGATCTAGCCCGCTATCCGCGGCTCACTTCTGACCGCGCATGTCTCGAGAGCGATTTCACGCGATGGATAGTGCGGAAACGTTTCGACCGCGACAAGCTGCACAATGGGTAAGCACATTGACATGAGCAGGATTGCGTTGCTACATCGCAGACGCGAACTTGGTCGTACTACACACAACATTTGTTGGTTGCAGGAACGCATAAAAGCTACGTCAACTATCTCCTGCTCGGAGACAGTCAAGATGCCCCTACCATCCAAGATCCCTGCATTGCCACTGGAAGTCGTCGGGCTCATTCTAGAGCTATGCACCGTCCCCACCCTGTCCCGCTTCGCGTCCACCTCCGTCACCGCAGACGAATTGGTCACAAAAGAACTGGCCATTCGTCGCAACTCAACCGTTGCACGGTTCATCAACAACAGAGAGGCGTTCTTCTTGAAGCTCACGGAACTCCACTCCATCCTCAGCGGTTCTGCTGCACTCGCGATATGCACCGCCCGTGACTCGTTCCTACCCGGAGACCTCGACATCTACGTCCCTCGGCACGCTGCTCCCGAGTGGGCTGACTATCTCACCACCCAGGAGGGATACCACGTCCGACCGCGCCCAAAAGCGCGGACGGAGGCATCGAGTACACGTGGCTACCGAGGCGGTATTGGGGCGGTCATCACGATGGCACGCGGTACCGTTACCATTGATATTGTCGAGAGTCTCTCCATCTGCGCCACTCTGCCCATCCCGTTCTTTTGGACCACCACGGTGATGACATTCGTCACAGGCAGCGGCATCGTCGTACTCTTCCCTCACCTGCTTGAGGCAGAGCGAGGTCTCCTGACACCCGATCGTGTCCGTGTTCAGGACACCATGTTCCTCGACCAGTCCCTTGAACAGGAGGATGTCGACCTCCTCATCACACTCGTCGCAAAGTATACCTCTCGCGGATTTGATATCCGGCATACCTATCTCGACTGGGCACGTGAGGAGGATCCGAATGCCTCATGCGATGCACGCGATGCACCCGCTTGTCCTCTCACTACCCGGTGGGTAGGCGATCGCCATACGCTCACTCGGGCGTTTGGCGCACTCGACACGCGGGTGGGAGGAAACGTATTGCAAGGGACCTTGGCAACAACCACAACACTCTGGCGTAGGGGTGGACAACCGTGCGGTGGACCATGCACAGCGTTTGGCACACACGTCATCCCACACGTGTGGTGCACGCCGACGGACAGGGTCCAGTAGCCCGAGCTGCGTGCTTGTAACGAGGGAAATGTCGGACGCATCATTGAACACATCTGTATCAGACACCGAGTAGCGCTTGCAGACCCGTATTAGTATTCTGCTGGCATGAGGACCGTTAGTCTGCAGTACGTCCAATCAACTTCGTCCGGAAAACCAAGAACCATGTTCACCTCGTACGTGTAGCATCTCTGTCGCTGACCAACACGGTCCTGAAACTGACCGTGGGACGTGTAGCCTCACTCCAGACCTGCAAGCCCGCATAGCATCAATGATGGACTTCACGTCCTTGATGATGCTCCGTGCCACGTCCGAAGCCGGCTTCAGGCTGGTCCGTGACCAGCTGGACAGCTCGCTGGACGAGATTCTGCGGGAACACGTTGGCGACCCAATTCACTTCCGTGAAGCATTGGTCGAATCGAACGCATTCATCGGCGGGGCCGCCGCTCTGAGATTCTTTCTACGGCTCCCACCCGACGGTGGCGATGCACTCGCCATCTATACTTCCAACGAATCATTCACCCAGATCTTATTCCATCTTCTCAGCACTCAAGGCGGCGTGTGCGTACCGCGGAGCCGGTCTCAACTCCCTCCCCCTGAAGGTGTGGGCTTGCTCATCACCGTGAATACCGACCAGGGACGCCTCACCATCCACCGGAGCCGAGGACATGCACTTCTCCCCATATGCCGCCCACCGAGCACAGCACTCGCAGCGTACGTGAACCCGAGTCACTTTGGACTCGTTTGGCCCACGCTGACCCTCCACCGGCGCGCCATGACGAGAGACTTGGATCCCATCCACCCTACTTCGATGGCAATGGCGCTCCGGGGGATGGTGGTCTCCCACGGGACCTGAAGGTTGACATGAAGCTGTGGCCATGGATGTGGCCGGACGTCCCAGTACCGCGGCAACAGTGCGCGCGGCGATTGTTCCTCTGCCCAGCCCAGGAGCGGGCGTTCACGGACGACGGTGCACTCCATGGCTCGTTCGATCCACGCACAACCCAGCCCTTGGACGTTCGTATCGCTTTCCGACTGTGTCCTCGGGAATGTCGAGGGCTCTGTCATGGTGCACAGACGTACTTGCGACGACCGCAGCATCTCGTGTTCGAGTACTGAGCCGAGCCGGAGTTCTTCGCGCCCCGGACATTACAACGCGTTGCACGCATATCATTTGTAGTACACATTCAAACATATCTCATTGGTACGACCCAGGTTCGTTGCTAAGTATCCGGTCTCAAGTCAGTCTCGTGGCCTAGCACCTGCGGAGGAGAGCATGAGAACTCACCGACTACAGCTTTGCCCGCGCCTTATACAGGTCCAGACGGTGCAAGTGCTGGGGTCCTCTGCCCTGATTCTCCATAGTGATGACGCGTGCAGGTACGGACATCCCTTGCCTCTTCCACGCGGTCATGCCTGAGATTCCAACCTGGAAGGGAAGGGTGAGCCTGGGGCCCGAATAGCATCGCACGTAGCAACTCACCGGGAACTTGCGCCGCGTCGTTGCAATGGGGTCCTTGGTGCCTCCTGGTGCAGAGCTTTCCTCACCGGGCGGCATTGTGAATGGATGGGATCTTTGATCTTTCTCGAGTTGCAGCAGACGCTTTATACCATTTGACACTCAAAGCCTATGACATCACATCAATAGCTCCAGACAAAAACGTACATATGATGATTCCAATATCACCACCGGTACAGCCCTGGTACATTAAGGACTACGCAATGGCAAAGTCTGCGAGCGACGCGACGATCACCGATTTTGTCAGCTACCGTACCAAGACTCATCTGCTAGCATGAATAGGCGCACCATCGTCTTCCTGGCCAATGTCCATATCTGAAACGGTGTGCACTATGTCCGAAGCCCCGGTGCTGTTGTCATCGTCCCAGTCATTCGTTACAAGGGCAATGGCCTCGTCCTCCTCCACGTCCACCCATGGCGGCGCTGCCAAGTCATGTGGAAAGAACGCTGTCAGCGTCTGCACAGACATATATTGCCGGAAGCCTGAGCGAGGATCCAAAATGTGTCCTACTGAACTGTCACCAGGAGGGTCAACAAAACCATTCACGGCACGGCAACGCAAAGGGGACATACCTATACAAAAAGCGAGGACCTATGCGCACAGCACTATTTACGGAAGGAAGACCTTGAGACGGTCGCACAACCTCGAAGGCGTACTGATGTACCCGCAGAGGAGGCACGATTCTTGTGTCATGTGCCACATCTGTCTCCGTCGAGCACATCAGCCAAGAAGTAAGTGGTAACGGGGTGGTACTTACGGACGCTGCGCGAGAAAGGTAACACCCAGGTCAACCGGTCACCGACGCTGCGCTCCCAGGTGTCCACCTCCCGAATCCTGGGCAGGAATGAGTCATGGTCGATGATGGAATATCCCCGGGAACGGTATAAGGACAGCAAGTCTGCGTACTCTCTCGGAGAGCTATTTGTCATGTCGTTACAGGTTACCGTGGTGCGTCGTATGAATGTCGTTCGGGGGAACAGAGAAACAGCATGCGTCGCCGTGATGTAATTCAGAAGACTCGCTGGCGAGAGGTCAGTGCACGACAGAAGCATGTGGTAAATTGCGACACATACTCGAGTAGGCTCCTCCATTCACAAGATACTCGACCGGATGTTCCCGGGTGACTATGATCTCAATGACTTCGCCCCGAGATGGTCCATGATTGCCATTGTCGACTGAGCGAAAGACGAACCTGTCCCGCAACGCCGGACGCCGATTTCTGCTGATGATGTCCGTGCCAATATACGACGGATATGCGAGGGCGGCGACATCGAAGAAGATCGGTTGCTCCGCATTAGGGGCAAAGCGGTAACCCCTCATGCGAAGGCAGCGACCTAAGGGAAGTAAGCCGTGAAGTGGAACATACACGTGCAGGACATCGTCTCTCCAAGGGCGGCGAGCCAAGAACGTCTCAGCGGCGGGTCCGGATATAACACCATCGCAGGCACCGATGACTTTCAAGAACGACAGTACAGCAGTCCTGTCACCCGGGAACCAGTGAGCGACGAAGGACTTCAGTGACCACTTGCGCTCCATGTAAGCTTCGACAGCATACATCATGGAAGAGCTGAGACGGCGCATGCGGAGAAGGATATCCACGGGGAACGCTGCGAACAAGTTGTCGATGTGCTGGTCCTCCGAACACAGGAGGAATTCTTCCAGGAGGGACAGTCTTGGTCCCGTGTCTCCCTCGACCTGAGCAAAGGATCCACCCTTCTCTCTACGATAGGGGGCGATTGGGACGTCCTGGTGGGAGAACAAAAAGGTCTCAGTACCGCAGAGGGACAAGGGGCTCGGTAGCGTACCAGTATCTCGGAGTGCTGCGTGCACAGCGACATCTCGTAGTACGTGATCGGCATGGGGATTGCTCATGAGCTCTCGGAGATACTGTCGGTACTTACATACCACTTCGACCAGCAACAACCTTTCCCCACCGAGGCAAAACTGTCGTCGGGGAGGACACAGTGCGACTAGGAAGCGCGTTGAACGAGAGCGACGAATTCCTCAAAATGACGTCATGAACGATCATGCGCGGGGATGTGGAACGTGCGCTTGGTCGACTGTCGAGATGGGACAAACGAGGAAATGTGCATAGCTGATGCTAAATTCCGGAGAACCGGACAGCACCCGACATAGCCGAACCCAGCAACGCCACAACCCTACGTCACCTGCTGCCGACGGAGACAATGGAGGACCGTGATCAGATCATATACAGATCGCAGACTTTCCCCCCGGAGTACACCTGCTCATGTGTGGCCATACGCTGCACCAGCACGACCTCCCTCTGTCGTACAGCGATGAGCCGACCAATTTGACTCCCCGAAAGAGGCGAAGCGTCAAGCCAGTCTGCGTCTTTGGTAACACTCCAGCGTACACATAGTGCCTCTCGATCGTTCCGCCCACCGACAGCTGCAGGGATTGTCGGGCGACTGTGAGAATAGTGAGGGTACGAGAGACAAGCAGCCATGAACATTCTTTGGGGACGATCGCGATGACAAAACGATAAACACAGCACGGTCAAGGAATTGCCTGAAACATCTGACAGTTCACGCTCAGCACAGCTGTCCCGAGCGGAAAGAGACACGTTCTGGACTAGTATGATGAACGATCCGACCGAATGCTCACCTGCGGGTCTGGCAGACCGGCTCTGAACCCTGATGTTGATACCCCACACGGTGATGTCACTGCATGGTACCTGGTGAGGTAGGGACTCTTGGATGCCCCCTGTGCTTCCACTTTGTGAGATCGATCACGCCGAGGGGGCAGGAGCAAGAAAATACCTCGATATGCGAACAAGGACGTTGATGGCTGTGCTTGGCTGTGTCACTCGAAGCGCGCTACAAAGCATAGTGGGTGGGCGAGTGCTACGTACACTACTACTAGTGTGACATCCGCTGCCAGTCTAACAACCATTTACCGTGGTCTGGGTGTGCAAGCCACGGCCACTCCTTGTACGGTACAGCATCTGTTAGCACCCATTGCTCATCCTCCGCCTTCCGGAACCACATCCTCATCCCGAGTATTATCATGCGCAGTGCCACCGACTGCACCTGCTGGACACGTTCTTGCATCTGCTCAAACAACGGCAGGAATCGGATGAGGTTGCTGGCATGGTTGACCGCGAAGATCTTCAAACGCGGCGCCTCCCCTAGGGACAGCAGGGACAATACAGTCTGTGCAACCTCACATTTTAGCACGATCCGAACCAAGTCATTGGGGACTCACCTCTATAAGATCACAACTGTCACCTATCGCTGTGCGGATCTCCACATGCTCCAGGCAAGGAAACGCTCCGAACAGTCCGGACATAAGTCTCTCGAACTTCACGTCGGCCATATAACACATGGCAAGCCTTCGGAGATCCGTCGGTTGCCAGGGAGGCGGAGAGCGGCAGAACTTGGCCATGTTGCTTCCGCTCGGGGACCCGGTGAGGACCGCAGTGTTGATCTTCCGAAACCGCATGAACGCGTCGAGTAAGACGATCTCATCGGTTCGGAAGCTTTCCAGACACGGGAGAATCTTGCGGTAGGACTTGCGTTCCGTAAAGCTGCTCGCGGGCGCGTTGATGACCTCCGCTCGCCGCAGGGCATTGAGTACAACATGAACCCCCCGTTGCGTGGTGCAGATGCGCAGGTGGCGGAGTCGGACTGCGGCACGCAACACCTCGGCCAGGAGAGGAGAGGAGCGCAATTCGATCTCGGGAGAATGGGAGGAGTACGAGAAGGTCACGAGATAACAGGCATTGTTGAGCGCGGGAAGACCCGGATGAGGACGCGTGGACCGAACAAGACCCTTCACGTATTGGAAAGCGCGACGCCTCTCCACGACCTCGTAATCGAACATGGTGCTTCCGAAACGGACGGTGGCTGAGCGGTAGAGGACGCGAGCGACAGCATCGTAACAATCCCAGCAAGAGAGCAGGAGGGACCATTGATCGCGAGTCGGGATGAAACACGCAATCATGTACAAGATGTCTTGGGGAAGTCTTGGTCGGTTCCGATACAGCATTTCACGGTGAGCCGTACAAGCCATACCTACCACCGGCGCACGTCAGCTCAGGACACAGTCAAAGCTGACAAAAAACTCACTGTCGCTCCGGGCAGACTCAGTCTTCAAAGTTTCCATTAGGGACCGAAGATGCATCTGGCGGCCTGCATGTTATATACGTGCAAGGTGAGCAGCGACGAGGCCGGAAGATATGACGTCGACGGTGATGCCGAGGAAAACACAGGTGGCCTCCGGGACTGCGTGCCCACGATCGAGCCTACCTGAGTACGTCAGCTGGTGGGCCCTCTGGCCCCAGCATTACAGCATAAGTACATTCCCCACAAGCACCTCAACAACGACACAGCGGCACTGAGACATCACCGTCAGCTCTATGCTGATGGTCAGATCCCTCGCTTGACGACTTGGTGACATTTTCACCGATCCATTACACGCGTGATACGATCATTCGCTGCGCGCATCCAAACACCACACTAGGTTCAACCGGTGCTATAGCGGTGTCGCCAGGAACACCACTCATCAATCTGCTACGTATCCAACGCATCGCAACTCGGTCCCAACGGGATCGCGTACTCCGACTGTCGAGTAGTCTGAGGAGGTACGAGCAATATATACGACAACGGGACTGGAGGAAGGCACTCTCGGCACGGAGCACGAAGGTCAGCGCATACTGCAAAGAACCCATACTAAGGATCTACATGACCCGGTCGCATTCCTCATCCTCGATTACCATCCACACAACAGGTTCCTCACCTGCACCAACGGGCAACGAGGCGGTCGAGGAAGAGGAGGCGGCCATGGCGGAACTCGAGTGCGAACTGTGGGTTCCCAGAGAATCGTATCGGTGAGTGTCCTGCCACGTCGGCTACTCTGCGACGATACTGACGTCTGGAAACGAGCGCTGCAGCCGCTTGCAGTCGTTCTTGGACTTGATATCCCCACCAGAGGAACCATGGTACTCGCTCGCAACCGTTGTGCAGCAGTGGTGGTCCTGGGAACTTCGCACCCTGGACCACGCTATCCTGACCGTGCATGACATGCACGCGCGCATTCTGGTCACGGGGAGTGTCTCATCCCTTTGCTTCCGCTCAAGTCTGGTGGAGGCGACTGTGAGAGGCCACATCACCATCAAGCTGCTCCGACAGCGAGATCGCGTGGCTCTGGCCGGAATAAACGACAGAGGGCGCTGGACGGCAGAGCAGAAGGCGCACCGTCCTTCACTGCCTATGTCTTACATGACCGCAATAGCCGTACAGAACCGAAAGTCGGTAGGTGCTCATCCACACAAACCAAGTGACGATACCAACACTCACCTGCACATAGGTGTTTGGGAACATCTTCGACGCGACGGTCGAATTCGGGGACCATGAGAGCATGGACTTGCTGCTGCCCAGCGAGCTCGACATCGGGGATATAGTCACTGTGGAGTGCATCGCGACGAGGTTGCGCACGACGGGTGGTTACAGGATGTCGTATCATGCGCTGACAATTGCCCTCTTGCTGTCAGCACCCGAGAGTACGCGACCATCTCCTCCTGACAATGTGCTGTCTGTACCACCATGCCGTTTTACTCGCCGTCTGTAGTGATGTGTCCAACTCAGCATTTGTCCCTCAACCAATTGCGACCGTTACCTCATGTTCCATAAGGGTGTGTTTTTTTCCACGTCGAGTCGGCGTTGTGGATGAAGTTTCACCGTGGGAACCAGTAGCAGCCGACGCACGTTGCTCCGGTGCGCCTCAGAGGTTCTCGAGCCTATCGAACAAGCCGCTCCGTCTGAAGCCGGACAGGATAATCATACAGGTTTCGTATGCCAGTATGCCAAGCTTGCTCAAACCACAAGCATGTACCGTAACCTAGGCCTTCGCCCCCAGGACACGCCGGGCGGAGCGGACATCCCGCGACGTGGCGGTGCTACCACACTACGACTTGGGCAAATGGGACAACCGAGTTGCGGCATGTGCGCCCTAGTAGGATTTGCTCGAGCTGTGACCTGTGTTGTTGGCTGTTCCCTCGTTCGCTCTATTGAGTCTACTGAAGTCTCTGACCCCCGTCAGAGCTCTGCCCGTGTTCTCCAGTTCACGAGCGACACTGCGCGATTTCAGTCAGCAACCCACTACCGGACGTACCATCAGCGGACCACGTACACGATGACTGCTGATTCCGCGAGCTGGCGGTCCATTCCTCCTATGCTCAGAAGCCGCCGATCACAACCAGCACCGCGGCAGATCACGATGAACTCCGCGCGAACAGCAGGACAGCCCCGATCTGCCGGATTCTGCAGCCCCGTGTTGGTCGCGTCACCAACCTGCGAAGCCCATCTCACATGGAATTCGAAAGATGTGAGCTGTTTGCCATCCACTTGCTCGGGCCTCGGGATATTGACCAGGAACGTCCGCCATAGACCGTCTGCCGTCCACTCCCCATGTAGCCGTGGGACGTCCGCGCCATCGGGGCCGTGGCAACGCTCGACGAGTATCATTCTGAGGTCCGCAGGTGAGGAAATTCCAACCTATACGCATGCACAATCTGCATATGCTGAGGCCGAGTCAGCGCATGCTTTGCCTCGTAACATCAAGACTCTTACCCTTCGGCGCAGCTGCATAACCTCTTGGTCTTCGTCTCGATAGGACTCGGAGGTACCGAGGGTGACGGACCTCCACGACCGGGTTATGACAATCTGGCAGATCATCGGCAGAGGTAAGCTCGGTCAACACAAACCACCAGAGAGAGAGTCCGTGGTGACGTATTGCACTCACGACATCGAATCAAGTGGTGCACTGATGATCACCCAAAGTCCACTAACAGCTGTAGAGGTCCTGTGAGGTAGCCGTGACCGCGCGAGCACGCTGGTCGAGGGTTGGTACCGGATACGCCGCCGACGCTTCACCCGGCGTAACCGCGTCGGTACACGCTTGTCCGATGCAGTAATGTCTGTACTACTGTCGAATTACGACACTCGGAAGCTCGCTCACGACAGATCCTCTTTTTGCGCACATATTTCCATTCTCCCCACGGTCGTGAGTCCCTGCTCACTTGCGCGTCCAGTGCATAGACCTGATGAGTTCACATAACTCAGTAAACATTGGTCATCATAGTGGATGAGATGGACGTACAAAGGCCCATGATAGTGGGCCAGTGGGACCCAGCTGGATGCCTGATATGTGCAGATGGATGGGCCAGCTGTGGGCAGATGTGTCAGGGCAGAAGGATGGGCCAGCTGGGGTCAGCTTAGCAGGAGTATATTCCGTGCTGGGGGTAGGGTGGGGTGATATTGCTATCAAGCATGCACAGAGGAATGCACCAGCTGGAGGTAGATGGGTTGGGGCAGAAGGGTGGTCCAGCTGGAATATCAGCGGTGAAAGGGGGATCCGATGTGCATGGCTATATCCCTGCGTGCACAGAGCCATGGGCTAGCTGGGGTGGATGGGTCAGGGCAGAAGAGTTGGCCAGCTAGGGTGTGTGGGGCCCAAGGGGCACTACGTTGCCGGCCGCATCCCGCGGTGCGATCGGGCTGCGTTCAGCACGTTCGGGCGCCGTCCGGGTCCTGTTCGAGGGGGTGGGGTCGCGAGGAGCACTACGTTGCCGGCCGCATCCCGCGGTGCGATCGGGCTGCGTTCAGCACGTTCGGGCGCCGTCCGGGGTCCTGTTCGAGGGGGCGGGGTCGCGAGGAGCACTACGTTGCCGGCCGCATCCCGCGGTGCGATCGGGCTGCGTTCAGCACGTTCGGGCGCCGTCCGGGTCCTGTTCGAGGGGGTGGGGTCGCGAGGAGCACTACGTTGCCGGCCGCATCCCGCGGTGCGATCGGGCTGCGTTCAGCACGTTCGGGCGCCGTCCGGGGTCCTGTTCGAGGGGGCGGGGTCGCGAGGAGCACTACGTTGCCGGCCGCATCCCGCGGTGCGATCGGGCTGCGTTCAGCACGTTCGGGCGCCGTCCGGGGTCCTGTTCGAGGGGCGGGGTCGCGAGGAGCACTACGTTGCCGGCCGCATCCCGCGGTGCGATCGGGCTGCGTTCAGCACGTTCGGGCGCCGTCCGGGGTCCTGTTCGAGGGGGCGGGGTCGCGAGGAGCACTACGTTGCCGGCCGCAGCCCGCGGTGCGATCAGGCTCCATATGGAATTCTCTTCCGCCTGGCACATTGAAACATGCCACAATCTGGTATGTGAGTGCACCCATATCTTTGCAATCTCCCTATGCACCTCTAAGTCTCCTCTCTTTACTGGTAGTGTGCCATGAGCTCCCGGAGCTCCTCAGGGCCATTTCCAGGCATGGCAGGGGGCCTTCTACGTTGTTTTGAAACATTTCCGCAGCAACACCCAGCGCTCTCTATCACTTCTGAGGAATGTGAAGTCTCCCAGCCGAGCCAGGTCACATATCTCGGGCAACAAGTTTGAGCCTCTTGGCCGCTCCGCAACTCATTTGCATTCCGGCTTCAAGATCACATCCCCGTTGGCAGTTGAGATGACGTCACAATGTGCGCACTCCCAGGCAACCATAGATGTTTTTAGGCCTTCGGTGAGCGTTGGTCTGCCTCAAGCTAAGTTGGGTCTCACCATTTCGCGTCACATTGTCTGACATACCTTTCTTTCAGCGCCACATGGATAAGGCCAGAACGCACAAGATCGACCGGCGGTCCTTGACTGCACGCAGGAAGTGAGTATGTTGTTTCTCTTCTCCACCCACCCTGTGACTGAAGGCGTCACCATCTTCAGATGCAGCTGCAATCTTTGTATCTATCAGTGCGGCCTTGAACGGAGTAAGAGGGAAATCAGGCCGAACTGCCCGCTTCGGGCCCAGCGGACCGCACCCGGGCAGTCTGCAAGCATTGTAATGGTGCTGCTGGGATCTGGACAGCCGCTGCACCCCGGAAAAGCCGTGTGGGCAAGCTTGAGATTGTGCATTCTGAGTGCAAGTGAGTACCAGGTGTATACAACTGGGATACACACGTACCGAGCCGGTGCTGATGAGGATTTCGGTATCCCAGCTCGAGGTAGCCATCAGGACGTTTATCTGCCCGGGAGACATCGCATAGTGCCCGCGCGCGCTCAGTGTGCACAAGCAAAGACCTCGACAGGAATGAAAAAAAAAACTCCGCGAGAGACGTCGTGTCGAGCAGAAGTGACATATCTGTACGATCGTAGGACTTCAACGGACCCCGGGCAGCCACTGCCCGGGGTAACCAGCTTAGGCTCCACGGCAGCAAGCCTGGCTGGGCGGTTCAGGTGAGTACCGGGCGTTGCTATCAATTTAATTGCACTAGTCCCGTCAGCTCGTGGTGCATACAACAGGGGTAAACACGTACCGAGCCGGTGCTGATGAGGATTGCGGTATCCCAGCTCGAGGTAGCCATCAGGCCGTTTATCTGCCCGGGAGACATCGCATAGTGCCCGCGCGCGCTCAGTGTGCACAAGCAAAGACCTCGACAGGAATGAAAAAAAAAACTCCGCAAGAGACGTCGTGTCGAGCAGAAGTGACATATCTGTACGATCGTAGGACTTCAACGGACCCCGGGCAGCCACTGCCCGGGTAACCAGCTTAGGCTCCACGGCAGCAAGCCTGGCTGGGCGGTTCAGGTGAGTACCGGGCGTTGCTATCAATTTAATTGCACTAGTCCCGTCAGCTCGTGGTGCATACAACAGGGGTAAACACGTACCGAGCCGGTGCTGATGAGGATTGCGGTATCCCAGCTCGAGGTAGCCATCAGGCCGTTTATCTGCCCGGGAGACATCGCATAGTGCCCGCGTGCGCTCAGTGTGCACAAGCAAAGACCTCGACGGGAATAAGAACAACTCCGCGAGAGACATCGTGTCGAGCAGAAGTGACATACATGTACGATCGTAGGACTTCAACGGACTCCGGGCAGTGGCTGCCCGGGGTAACAAGGTTAGGCTCCACGGCAGCAAGCCTGGCTGGGCGGTTCAGGTGAGTACCGGGCGTTGCTATCAAATACAACAGGGATAAACACGTACCGAGCCGGTGCTGATGAGGATTGCGGTATCCCAGCTCGAGGTAGCCATCAGGCCGTTTATCTGCCCGGGAGACATCGCATAGTGCCCGCGTGCGCTCAGTGTGCACAAGCAAAGACCTCGACGGGAATAAGAAAACCTCCGCGAGAGACATCGTGTCGAGCAGAAGTGACATACCTGTACGATCGTAGGACTTCAACGGACTCCGGGCAGTGGCTGCCCGGGTAACAAGGTTAGGCTCCACGGCAGCAAGTCTGGCTGGGTGGTTCAGGTAAGCGGAAGCAGCATAGGTCCAATGACACCCATGTACCGCGCGTTGCTATCGATCTGATTGCACTAATCCTGGCATCGGACGTTCGGGAGGGTGTCTTGAACTGCCCGTGAGACTTGAGACCTGCCCAGGAGTGCTGTCCCGCCACAGGCGGAACAACACACAAGGACATACGATTATGCGCAGGCTGATGTTGTGCGCAAGCTCTGTAGGAGGTACGGGACGTTGGGGCAGGTTCAGGGAAGTCCAGGGACCGGAGATAACATGTTTGTTCGCGTCGGGGACCTTCCTCCGAGGCCGAGCCGCAAGATGGCCCTGGTCCAAGACGGCAAACACCAATGCATGCCCGGGGGTGTTGCATAATGCAAGTAAACCACGTACTGAGTCCATAAACAGCCACCGGTAACTCGTGAGTTCAACGTGTTCCAAGGCAAACACTGCTCACTCATTTTGTCCCGGCTGAAATCAGGAGGTTCAGGCAGTCGGTCTGAGACGGGGTAGCGAAGGCATGATAGCAATTAGATGGCACATCCCGATTTCCAGCTGTACCTGCAGGGACCTGCCGAGTATTAGAAGTAGTTAGGCGGGCTCTCACTGCTAATCAGACAGCCTCACAGCTTCGGTTGTGGAAGGGTGACAATGCCGACTGCCCTGCCCGGGTCGACATGAAAGCCATCGGGCAGATCAACGAACGTGGTGAGTTGCAAAGAGATTACCTGTGAGCAGGGACCGTCCAGCGGGGCGAGGGCGGCCAGAACCCGCCAAGACAGCACTGGCACCAAAGACCTCTATGAGCGCAGGCAGTTCTGTCGCGCGTGTCGGTGGATGCATATATTGGCCTGACTTGCCATCAAACCAGGATTGAATTTATTACAATTGTACTGCTCGAGGGTGGCCAGTGCCGTATATGTCCTACATGTGGTGGCCAGTGCCGCATATGTTATAGATGTGGCGCAGTTCAGCCCGCCTCGAATGGGAATAGTGGGCACCGTGAACACGCCGTGGTCTTCGAGACCTTGCAGACCTTTCATTGTCGCATCCGTGACATTTGGCCGAACTGGCAAAATAGAAAGACATCATCTTCTTTTGGTAGAGATTCTGCACGTTGTCAGTGATATCCACAGTCAAGTTGAAAGGTTCACGCACGATCTGCCCATGAGCCCGGGGATGTGTGCCTGGGCAACGGAATATGTGAGTTACCGCGTGTGGTGCAGTTTGTTGCGAGCAGGTGTAGTCCGAGCTCGCTTCTGTAAGGTTGGGATGAGTAGTGGCACATGAATATCTATCCGTTCACACTTACAGGCATGATTGCAGTTCGATGAGTGAGCAAGAAAAGATATCAGTGATAGTTCACCAGCTTGCAAACCTGTTGAGCAGAGGAAATTAGATGGAGACGGGTTAGCAGACGGCAGCTTACCAAGAGCTCTACGTCGTTCAGGTAGTAGAGGACCTTGCCTCACGCGGCTCACGGTGGGAGATAGTCACGTGATGCGATGGGACTGGGCGTAAGGTGCCCGCAAGTGCCCGGTTCAGCTTGACCGCTGTACTTGCTTCTGCTATTTGCATCGCTGCATTCTGAGCTTTTTTCGCAGTGCTCGAACATCATCATGGGATCCCGTCGGACTGAAAGTGCGCCCCTCTTAGAGCAGGTATACAGCATATCTGCCCGGGCGCAGACCGCATGGACCGCCCGGCCTCCGCGCGATCACCCCGCCCGTCTGTCCTGGGAGAGTAGATTGCGCGTAGACCTCGATGAACTTGCTGGGTTCTTGAAGAAGCTTTTTGGCCAGGAGGTCACTATACCAGCATTTGCGGTTGCTTTCCTGCTCGAGTACAACACAGCATACGGTGCAGCGCGGCCATACGACCTCGAGGCATTGGATCCTGTCCAGGCCCCCAGTAGTGTTCTGAAATACACGCGAGACTCAGAATATGAGTTTAGGCCGGTGGAGGACGGATGGTGGAACCACCTAGGTATGTCATATTCCAGTTGAGACGGTGTGTCTGCTTATTACATGTCCGCTGTCCAGAGCAACCCCAACAGCCCCCCATCCCGGTTGTCGCAGCTCTACCCTCTCATGGCACCGGCGACAACCCCGAAGGCACTCAATCTTTCCCCGGCAGTCGTAGCACCTCTCCTGAATCTGGGCTATCTGCCCACGGCCAGACCCAGGCTCTACGGTCGCCGGGCGGTCAGACTCGGGCAAGAGCTCAAACATCCCCCTTGAGAGCTCTGCCCGCCACCCGTGCTTCAGGTGTTCGTACTCGGGCAGGTGCACGCGCTGCGATGCAGGGTGCAGAAACAAGCACGTTGCCGCCAAACCATCCCCCAGGCACTACAGCCAGCATGTCCAGCCCTTCGCGACGCTCGTCTGCCAGCGCACAACGCAGAGGTAATACGAGCACTGCCCTGGAACACACATCCCGCCCGCAACACTCCACGGCCGTGATCAGACAGGCGAAAGGGAAAGGCAGAGATGACGGTGGCGGCACAACGGGCAAGGCGGCGTATCCCCGGCTCAAGCTTCCATCGCCTTTCCCTGGCACCTTCAAGTTCAACAGAAAGCAACTGGTAGACCACTGGGTAGAAATGGTACGCCGTATTGGTTGTTGGTTATTCCGAAGTGCTACTGACCACGATAATAGGTCATTGCGTGCACGGCGTGCGAGAAAGGCAATATGACCTGCCGTGTCAACTTCCTGCATGGCGCAATGTGTAATCATTGCACAAATGGGCAGGCTGCATGCTCGTTAGTACCAGTCGGAAGTTGGACATTGGAACAGCGTGTGTACATCCTGTACGACTTCCAGCGCAGAGGAGACGCCAAAGCTAAGCATCCCTTCGAGTCGATCCCCGACGAATTTCTGAAAAAACCTAAGTTCGTCCCACCCGGATGGTTCACCGAAAAGCTCCAGTCCCTCAAGCCGTCACGCTGGGCCCGGGGCTCCCAGTGGCGTATGGAGAAGCCACGTGCTGCCACGACGAAGCGTGCAAAGTTCCTGGCTCCCACCTCGGACATGGAGGACGCATCTGACGCACCGGACACTACAGCAAGCGATTCACCCCCTCCACGACAGCTCTCACGCAAGGTGGCCGGCAAAAGGAAGGCCCGGGTCGGCGATACTTCCCATGCCCGCAGCACCAGCGAAGGCAGTGGAGATAGCGACCCATCCCCATCTCCTCGCCGACTCAGATCCCGGCGTGCCTCACAGCAGAGGCCTGCAGCCCCTGCCGCCAATAGTAGCGAAGATGAGTTGATGGATGGCGAGAGCAACGGTGACAAACGCACAAGGGATGGCACGCACGAACCAACTGACGACGAAACCGACTCGACGCAGACGTCTTGCGAGGACAGTGGTGAGCCTCTTACACATTACAGACCTTGCAAGCATGCTCACACCGGGTCGTAATCCAGATAAGGCACCGGTCGGTCGACTCAAGAGGCCGCTTGCCGACGGCAACAATTCCATGGGCCAGGACGCAAACAAGAGCAACGGCGAGGATGTCCCGGGCGCTTCGGATACTGGTGCCCGGCTGGACCGCAAACCACCGACGAAGCGGGCACGTATCCAGTACGGTCGCCATTCCACTGCGGTAACTGCAGCAGGTACGTCTACTGGTGCAGTGATTGTATGTGAGATCCCGCTGATAATGTATTTTTCTGGCGTAAATCAATAGCGTCCAAGACCCTTACGATCCAGGAAGACATGGCTGCGGACCTATCAGGTGCCGATATCGACCTCATTGGACCCCTTGAGCTCACTGCTGCTCCCGCGAACCGCGCTCCAATTCTTGCAAATGCACTGAGCTCAGAACATAAACTTCAAACGTCGTTCGCTGCCCTCGAGGACTCAATCACAGCCGGGCGACGCCATGTGGAGGGGGAGCTATCCAATCTCTGGCAAGCCGTCCGTCAAACGGTTGACGAGCAGGGTGCTCTCGTTGTGCGGCTCAACACCACCGTGGAGGAGCTACGGAAGCAGCGTGAAGAGATGCGGCACATGCAAGATATCGTCAACGCCATGTTACTGCAGAAAGGGAGCACGTCGACGTTGGAGGTTTGCACCGCATCACCATATATCCCTCCCCTCACTCCCCCTGATCAGTTCAAAGTTCTGACACCGCTTCAGTCAGGGCCAGGCAGGGCAGATGGTCGAGATGATGGGCATTCTCCGGGCAGACTGGATGCGTACTTGCCACGCATTGCCACGCCCGAGCCGCCTAGCATTGCTGGGGACGTTGACCCCGCTCCGGCGGATTCCACTTCAACTACATTTTCTGTGGAACTGCATCGCTCTGCCGACCATGCAAATGATGTGCACAACACATCTGGTGCCCGTTCGCCACCGGAAGATAGTCGCCCGGATAGCGGGCAGGGGTCTCACCTCATGATTGGTTTGTAGGACGCCATTCAGGTTCAGGCAGCAGCCGGGATAGCGATAAACAGTCATAGCTAATGTACAATAGTATATAGGGTTGCAACGCAGGCAGTCTTCTCAAAACATGTTTGTGCCCGGACTGGACCCGGGCACTGCTCCCCGGGCACTGCTCCCCGGGCACTGCTCCCCGGGCACTGCTCCCCGGGCACTGCTCCCCGGGCACTGCTCCCCGGGCACTGACCGGGCACTGATCGGGCACTGCTCACCGTCGCCCACACCCACTGTATCCCGGCTGATCCAGGTGATTGGGAACATTCCAACTGCCCACCTTAACTACGTGCATACCCAGCGGGCGACTGCTCTTAGGACAATCGGCTCATTCCCGATGTGACGACCCACCTCCCTGTGCAGCTACGCATTGACACCAAGCTCTGCCATGACAGGTAACTACCTTCATCTATGCTATACACCTCTTGAACTACTCGTTCTCGTTTGCAGCCACAGATTTCTACCTGCGACACTCCACGAGGAGTATTAACTGCTCGCTATGCGTCACCCGGACGTGAGCACCCTGCTCATCGAGAGGCCTGACCTAAGACAGTAGGCTCGACATCGTTACACTTAGCGCTACAAGCATGCTAACATTGCAATTCATGTAGCGGTTAGTGAGTACCTTGGATGGTATTACTGGATGCCTCTGCAGTAGAGGACACCATCGACCCCGGCTTCGTCAACGAGGAGATCCATGGCTCGAATGGATTTCTTGTCTATGAGCCCATCCAGGACCCCTCAAACCAACCAATAAACAAGTACGGGGTCGGAAGCGTAGACTGTAGTCGACAGAGTTAGAGGCAGGTGAGCATGCTTTACCGGGAGGCCTGGTGCTCGCCCTTGCCCTGTGCTTATAACTCCTTCAATCGGCCCCTCTCCAAGGTCCTCTCTGTCCCGGCAATACGCCATCCATACCCGTGCTACTAGTATGAGATAGATGAGAGCTGCACCGCATGCACGGACAATGTCTGGAGCAAGTGAGCAGTGCTGCCTGAGGGTGCGGGCACCGCACGGTTGATTCGCGCAGCGCTACCGGGCAATCCATTCCGGGCACTAGTGCCGGGCACTAGGAGCCGGGTAAGCATGTAGCGCATCATAAGGGAGTTTACCCAGCGCACATGGTAGAGGCCCGAGGCGAGTGCAACGGAAGCACTCAAAAAACCTGCCATCAAAAACAGACAGTCTCAGCCCAGCTGCCGGGCAGGTGCGTGATCACTATTAGATTCGTCTGACTGTCTGGTTACTGCTGAGCTACATAAATTTGATATATCGCAAAGTCACCAGCGATTAGCATTTTCATGAGGTTCCTGAAGCTTTACGGGCATCACCCGCACCCTGCATGCCATTAGATCTGCATCCGTGCAGTGGGTAGGTTGGGACATGGATGCACGGGCGGGATACATTGCACCACCCGAAGTATCGCAGCATGAATCTGGTCGTGTTATCGATTATTACCTGATCAAGCTCCAATTCTTCGATAGGGAAAACAAGGTGCGATAGCTCTTCAGGCAGACCCGCACAGATCATCGGCCCGAAAGACTGAATAGATTGCCCGGTGGAGGGTTCCAGGTAATTGCGAGTCAATATGGTTTTGGTATCTCGAGGGACGTATATACCCTATCAATTCTCCACCTGCATACAAACGCAGAAAACGAAATGTGAGCATGCGCATGCAGAGATGCGCACATTACAAATAAGAAGACGAAAGCCATGGTCCATTCATACGATAAACCATAGTGATCACTGCGGCTAGTCCGGGTACCACTGCTCTCCAACCTCGTACAGGAAGTCATTGTACATTGCCCACATCCCGATCTCTCGCAAGGATGCAGTTCCCTGCAATTTCTGAGCTGCAGCGCGCACATCCCTCCATGCCCGGCGTTCGCCACGCAGGTAGGCCAGACGCTCCCCGCCGAACTGAGTGACGTTCGCTGCCATGCGGAAGAGAGAGTGGTCGTACTCCCCTACGAGCACGCCGGCATCCACCGTTGGAGTGGTATCCAGCATGCGAACATCGGGCGCATCCGGTCCAGGTACGCCTTCAGCGGTTGAAGAGGCGTCTTGTTCTGCCAATCTCTGGGTGCGAGCGGGAGCAGAAGGCCACCGAGACGTACTGCCGGAGTCTTCATTCCTCGTAATGTCCATAGAAGAAGATGTACTGCCGACGGCAGGAGGAGGGAGGCTAGCATCGCGTAACCGGGCACTCTGACGATGGGGCCGGGCAGTCGTGTCGGGCAGTCGTGTCGGGCGGTCATTGGCTCGTTTTGCCCTGGACCTGGCCTGACTGGGGGTGGGCTTGCGCTGGGCGCCGTGCGGTGTATCCCCGGTTGCGGTCTGTATTGAATGAAGACGATTGGATGGCAAAGTAGCCGCTGATGCAGGAGGCATCGCAGGCACCTCCGCTTGGCCGGGCAGCTGTCTGGGCAGGTTGACGGGGAAACCGATAGGACTGGTAGGAATGGTCTGCGTCCGACCGTCGGGATTACCGGCCATTGGCATACTGAATCCGAGAGGACTCGATGGGATGGGGGCGAAGGGCGTTCCTCCAGTTGCAATCGGACTCGCAGGCACTAACCCACTCATGCCAATGGGGCTGGTCGGGATGCAAAGCTGTGCGCTAGAGAGATCTGTGTGCCGAACAGATTGTCAGCACTGTGTAAAGAGACCGGTTGCGCAAACCCGCTTGCCTTCTACCGGCAGTAATGGCGACACCGGCATTGGGGAGCCTGACGATTGCTCGATGTCTTCGTCGGTCTCGTCTGCATCGAGATTAGAAAATCTGACGTGTTTCTGTAATAGAAGTGAACACGGAAAAGCAACTGTGCCCTCAACGCAGCGCTTACTGCCATTGCCCCGAGCTTTGAGGGGCTGGGTGCGAGGGTACTAGCCAGACCTGGAGGGTAGGCATGTAAGTATGCAGTTGCTGGATCTCGGGATAGGTAACCTACTGAGCCTCCAGTGAGTAGGTGCTAAGTATACCGAACCAAGAGAGTGAGTCGTTCGCGCGATCTTGTTTTTTGCGGTCACGTGACGTATTGATGGTCGACGTGTTGTTGCTCAACGCGTTGCCAGATCTCTCCGTCTTGCTGCTGAACACTTACTGGGTTAGCTACATATCTCTACAACTGTCTACTGCCATGGATCCACCTGCCCAACAACACGCTATCACCATACAGGCCCTCTACGACCGATCTGCCCGTCTCCAGTCGGCCTGGACTGCCCGGCCCGCAAACAACCACCCTGCCCGTGCTAGCTGGGAACAAAAGTTCTGGCAGGACATCTTGGCCCTCCGAGGGACAATCAGGAAAGTTGAAGGACGCGATACGGTTGTCCCTCCCTTCGTCCTTGCGTTCCTAGTCGAACATAATGCGGCGTACACTGCCCAGCGCGGATATGATGTCGATGCCCTGGATCCTGACTGCGCTCCTCGGGCATTCAGCAATTTCAGTGCTGATGTCAACTACCGCTTTCAGCCCGTCGATGGAGGATGGTGGGATGCTGAAGGTGCGTATCATGTCCCGCATAGTCACATTGCTGCAGTGCCTGACGTGAATGTATAGAATTCGCCCCTCCACCTCCTCCTGCACCTTCCGAGGTGACACAAGCATCTGGTGCTGACACGGCTTTTAAGCCTGTGCCTCCGCGCAGCCGTGCCGCCTCAGTCCAGCGCGGGAACACACCTCCTGCTTTGGTACCATCGACTGGCGAGGCACCCGGCATACGCACCCGGTCGGCGTCCAAAGCTGCGATGTCCGGCACACCATCGACAGATCATACCCCCATGCACGACCGCCCCGAACACCACAAACAACCACAGGCACCAACGGGCAAGAAGCGCGGTGCCGGCCAGGATGTCAGCAGCCGTCCCTTGACTCCCGTGTCGGGCGGGCTACCGAAGCCAGCCAGACCGCCGGTGTCAGAAACTGCGGCCAAGACGCGAGTCGCTGCAGGGGCCAATATCCTGAATGAGCACGCACCGGGCACCCGCAGTAAATCCGCGGCAAGAGCGCAGAGCTTCAGTCCGGGCAAAATGGTCGCCGGCGGGCAGCACGTCCGCAACAATCCCTTGGACTCCGCTCCAGGCAGGTTCACGAAGCCAGCTAGGTCGTCGCAATCGGACAAGGGGGCCAAGAAGAGAGTTTCTGCGGAGACGGGCACCCCGCATGAGGACGCCCCGGGCACCCACACCAGGTCCGTGACGAGAGTGAAGAGCTCCAGTCCGCCTAAGGAAGGCCCCGGGCCGTATCCGCAGACGTTCGATTTCAGTGGAGACGATGTAGTTGATCATTGGGTACCCATGGTTGGTCGTCGCGGTCCATTACGGGAGTAACCGTTTGCTGACATGCCCCCCAGACCATCCTCTGCTCGGACTGCGAGAAGAGGGGCCTCATCTGTCGCGTCAACTTCCTCCATGGTGCACAGTGCAACCACTGCACGAATGGCAAGCGACAGTGCTCCCTGGTCCCGGTCGATGGCGGCGGCTCAGGCTGGACGAAGGAACAGCGGGTCTACATCCTGTATGACTTCCAGCGCAAGGCAGACCCAACTGCACCTCACCCTGCGACATCCATCGACGCTCAGTATGCCGACAACCCTGCGTTCAGCGTCCCTGTCTGGTTTACGGACAAGCTGAAAGCACTCAAACCCTCGTTCTGGGCGCCGGGCGGTGCAGCCCGCATGTACAAGCCCCGTTCAACGCAATCAAAACGTGCGACCTTCCTGGCTCCAACCCCCGACACTGAACGTGAGGCGTCTAGAGCGCACACTCCCTCCGCTCCGCCGCCGAAACGCAGGAAGACAGCCTCGGGCAAGAGGCAGTCTCCTGTGTCCGACGAGGTCATTAGCAGTGGAGATAGCAGTCACAATGACGGTCATGAGAGTGGCGAGGATGAGGAGGGCGCTGATGATTGGGAGGAGACTGATGACAACATGAGCGACGAGGATGTCAAGGTCCGCCGGGCAGTGCAAGACCCGGGCAGTCAAGCTGCAGCCATGCGCACGCGCTCCAAGCAGCGCACCACCCTCGTGGTTCCGGCCGGTGAGCATGACTCCACGGACGTTGACATGGAGGAGCCGGCAGAGGTCGCGGGGCATGGGCCGAAGAAGAACCTCAAAAAGCGTGCCCGCGGGCGCTCTAAGGCTGGCAAGCAGCGCGACCACACGACCAATACATCCCCCGCTCAGTCTCGGACCAAGTCTGCACCGAAGCGGCTACTACATCAATACAGCGGCGCAATGAGGGTCCCACCCCCAACAGGTATGCGCTCTTCGTGTTTCGTCCTGGGCTACACAGCTGATCATCCAGTGTCCTGGCGTGACATGCCCTCCTTAGAAAAGCAACTCGGCCTTCGAGAACGGCTCTCCGCGGTTTGGAAATCCTCCCAAGCCAGCGGAGACGATGAGGCTGCCAATGACGAGGCCTCCGACAATCAGGCATGGACCGCAGAAGACTTCACTCCTGACGTCGACCTGAGTTTCGACTTTCATGGCTCGGTCCCACTGGCGATACAGCATCTCGACCAGAGAATGACCCGTGAGGAGGCTGATCGCCGCGTAAACATCAATTTCGAGTACATTGAAGGGCAGACGTCCTCCCTCTGGGATGCGGTGACGAAGCTGGAGGATTCCCTCGGCCGTGGGCAACAGAAGTCGGTGCGGGACGTTGAGGAGCTTCGAGCATGCACACGCCGGGCGATCGCCGATAACGAAGCCCTGACACTACGACTCGCAGATGCCATGGCGAAGCTACAACAGCAGGCAAATGACATCACGGAATTGAAGGCTGTCGTCAACGCGCTGCGGCAGCAGCAGGGACTGGCAGCCCTGTGGGAGGTGCGCACTCTGTCACCCCTGTGCTCTTCATCGTGCCTTCATGTACCTGAATATGGACCAGTCAGGTTCTATTGGGCCTGTCTCAGGCACGTCCGGGACTGCGGCAACTTGTGTCATGGTCCCGGGCAATGTCAATACTGGTCCATTGGCTCGCGGCGTACAAATCGCAGATCTCTCCGAGCCTCCTCTATCCCAGGCAGATGGAGGGACCCTTCGGACGGACACGCCCACCGCCGAATTGTCAGATGGTTTAGCAGACCATCCCATCAGCACCGACGATGCTCTAGACCGCCCTGCCACCATCGAGAGAGGCACGCGCTCTATGCCGTCCTCAGACTCGCAGCATATGTTCGTAGAGGTGCTGGGCGCCGAAAGCTTCTTGCCAAGGAGCCTATTCGGTGTATCCCCTCCCAGTCCACCCTCCGTACCAGGCAACCAGTCAGGAGTAGCAAAAGGAGCCAGCAGTGGCTCGGACGCAGATGGGAATGGGAACGCACAGTCGGGCATCCTCAGCGAGGCTCCAGCCGCTGCGCTGGACACCCGGGCGAGTTGCGGGCACTCTGACGATTCACACGATTCGACAAGCAGGCCACAGCTCTCTCCAGCACATGGCCCGGGTAGCGTCGTGCAACCAGCTGCGTCCGTCAAGTCTGCGGAACATGCTGTCATGGACGGACACTCTGATACTCTGCCCGGTCTTCAAAACGAATCCGGTCTCCCCACAGGTCCTATCATGGACAATGCCCAGCAGCCAGCAGAGCCGGTTCAGGCGGCCAATCCGGGCGCCACTCACGGGCACTCCAACCTGCCCGGAGCACGGAGTGACTCCGTCCCCCGCATACCGGATAGCTCGAACAACGTCGGGCACCTGGAAGAGCAAGTCTCATCGGCAACGGACGGCGGCAAGCAGCTTGTGGAGCCAGGCCGGGCGGCCAATCCGGGCGCCACTCACGGGCACTCCGACCTGCCCGGCGTACGGAGTGACTCCGTCCCCCCATACCGGATCGCTCGAACAACGTCGGGCAACCGGAAGAGCAAGTCTCATTGGCAACGGACGGCGGCAAGCAGCCAGTGGAGCCAGTCCGGGCGGCCAATCCGGGCGCCACCCACGGGCACTCCAATCTGCCCGGTGCACGGAGTGAGTCGGTCCCCCCTGTACAGGATGGCTCGAACGACGTCGGGCAACTTGAAGAGGAAGTTTTTCCGGCATCGGACGGCGGCAAGCAGCCAGCGGAGCCAGTTCAGCCGGCCAATCCGGGCACCGCTCTCGGGCATTCCAATCTGCCCGGTGCGCCGAGTGAGTCCCTCCCCCCTCCATCGAATGGCGTAAATGATGTCAAGCAACCGGATGGGCTAGAATCACGACCGGCGGACAGTCCCGAGCACTCTATGGTGTCCAATTCACCAAACAAACCCGTCCCCCTACATCCAACGGCGCGTACGGTACTGAACCAGAGGACAGTCATGAGCACTCCAATCCCCTCAGTGCGCACCCTCCTTCAGCACCCTCCTTCAATGCTGCCGAGTGCAGCCAGTACACTCCAACTACGGGGTTGACGGCAGCTGACGGAGAATCTATTGCGGATGAGAACGGTGGTGACGATAGCGGCGAGCAGTCAATGGACCTTGGAGAGTAGTAGTTGGCTGGATGTCTGAGCTCTCATAGCAATACGTGCTAGCAGATACCTATGAGAACGAGTTCGGCATTGGGGACGACCTGAGTGTGGGATCTGGTCTTCGGCATCTCCTCTCGCAAATCCCTCTTGGCACGGTACCATGAGGACGTCCAGATGCAATGTGCTCTCCGAATCCCACGTTGACGGCGATCGTGGAGCTCGACATGGCATGATATCCCTTCCTGGTAGCCACGAAGTGATTCGCCAGAGGTCGATATTTGCCAGTACGAGCAGTTCGAACCCACCGGCTGCAGGCCATTCACCTTCACCTGCGTGAGCTAGAGTAGAGCCCCAGTGCATTCAGTTTTGAAGTCCTGTGCTTGTTGGACGTGCCGATCAGAACGACAACAGAGATCAGTTTTTGGAATGTGAATGGCCGCTCACCTGAGACTCTGTACCATGACGAGTGTGCGTCACATTTGGAATATTTCTGTTTGAATACTTTGAAGGGATCCAACAGTACAACAGGGTATCGTCTAAAGATCTGACCAGTGACGTCGATGTCTATGCTATGTCTATGTCTACGTCTGTGTCTCTTCTATTGTCTAAACGATCTAACCAGACATGCGTCCACGGCCACGGACGACGGTCTCAAACCCCTCCGTGACCTCATTCGAGGTGACAGCCTGTGCACCGAGATACCGGGTCATTTCTTGAGACGTCAGCTCTGGTCAACGAGCTCGTAAACCTGCAGGGTTCGAAGTCCATGAGCATGTCAGCCGCATTTGCCTCGGTGAATACATGTAAGACACCGTCAGAAAAGGATACTAATGGGCATACGTACCTTCCCAGAACGAAAACTGTCCCGCCGCGCAGGAACTCTCCTGGCTACCCATCTGCCTGTTAATCGGAAACGTGCCTTTTCTGTCTGTAATGTCCAGCGACGGAGTGGGCTCCCGCCTGAAAGACTACGCGAAACGAATGCGCAGGCATACTCATCTGAGAAGCCGCAGCAGCCCACGTAAACTT
Source organism: Lentinus brumalis (assembly GCA_001792895.1). NCBI lineage: Eukaryota > Fungi > Basidiomycota > Agaricomycetes > Polyporales > Polyporaceae > Lentinus > Lentinus brumalis. Next base: position 23,699 of record MARA01000084.1, on the reverse strand, counting down.
GTGCGGTAGACTTCCTGAACAGCGCGGGCCGGTGACCAGCTTGGGTGAAGCTACATGGGACTACGCACAGGTCAGGCTGTATTATGGGCACATTTGTCACCTCAAAGGTTAGCCGTGGCGATAGGAGCTCGGACATATATGGAGGTCATTTACCGACAATGATATCATGGCTACGTTCAGTAGTGTGCGTCCCGGTTGTGAAAGTCTCGCCCTGCATTGTTGCTGAGCATTATGAGATCGTAAGTGAAAACGTAGCTCGGGCATACCTTGTGAGTATCAATTCCCCCGTCCGTCTTGGTACTAATCGCCTCGAGAGCAGATCCGTCGCCTTCTGCCGGCCATATACAACGATGGACCCCGTGCGGTCCCCAATAGCACATCCAGCGTGTTCATCGTGCCGTCCGTCTCGCATCTCCACCGTGCTTCACCTGCATCTGGCAAGAATTACGCCTCGTCTGTGCACTCAACGGAATGAGCTGGGCGCGAGAGAATGGGGTACGCAGTGTCCACTACGAGAACATACCAGGTGAGTGTCAATTTCAACAGTACCAATGAGCAAACTGTGCCAAAGAATTAAGGCCGCAGGGCTATTATGCCGAAGGACATCCTTGAAAAGCACTTTTGTTGCTCGCCATTGAAATACTGGCAATGCTCTGACCGGCGGTGTTTGTTCTATTATTCCGTGTGTGACCCCGGTCCGGCAACTGACACACTTGATTTGCGGCTTCGTCAGCCGCTGAACGGCAATGATAGTCCACTACAGCGACGGCCAGTCTCAATTTCCGGCTCGAGGAAACTGACACGCTCACCCTCCCGGCTTCAGAACCTTCATTCGAACATGTGTTGCGCCCTTCGAGCGACAGCGGCCGGGCTCTGCGTCTCCCAGGTGTGTTGCGAGACCTCTGGGATCACTCTTAAGTCTGTAGTGTCAGTATCAACAGTGCTTGCAGCCTCTACGGCCACCAAAGGGGTGAGCCGTGTCTCAGAGGATTCGACGGGTAACATACAAAGTTGTACTTGATCGCACGAAGGCTGGAGCAATAACCGAGAATGCTGGTCGCAAGCAGAAGCATGAGTTCAAGGTGTTACGATGTACGTTTGTGGTACAAGTCTCACTGCAATATATCTTGTTCCTCACATTATGGCAGTCGGGTTGAAAGCAGTGGAGAGTACTAGTGCAGTTGCCCTGGTTGCTCTGGAGTGCCTACTGGAGCAATGGCGTCCTCATAGAATTCGCTCCCGTGCGTCTTTCCTGACGATGGGCTTAAGTGGTACGAGTGTCAAAAGAAGACAATATGCCGTTTATAGCTGGCCCGGGCAGGTGTCCGGGCAGTGATCACGGGCACCGCTCGGGCAGACAGCTGCGGGGCACCCATCCGGGCGCCCATCCGGGCACCCATGCCGGGCACTCACCGCAGAAGCGTTGCATCTCGACATATATGAAAACAATGTGGACTTCGCCGGCCACAAATGCGCTACACTACCAGGTAGTACATTCCAAGACGTTGAATCGTCATCCCATTCCAGTTTATAACCCCAATTTACCTTTTGTTCTTGTCGACCTTCGAGGATGGGTGAGACCCACCCGCTGCGAAGGCTCTGCTGTCCGAGCTTCCCCCTTCTGTAAAACTGGCAACCGAGAGTTGTCGCGACCACGAGTGTGGCGTGCGACTGCGCCAGATGGCACGCTCGGGACAACTCGCTGACGCGCACGAGTCTTGGGCGGGGGACGACCTTCTGAAATGGAGCGCGGTTCGCCGGCCTCTTCGTTCTCGTCAAGCTGCAGTCCACCATCCACCTGCTTCTCGACCTCTGCGGCTGAGGTGCCCGGTGAGTGACTAAGAGGAGGAGAGCGGGTTGGAGAAGGTGCAATATCAGTGAGACGTTGACGAGTGGAACGCGCCACTGTAACGGTTGCGGGCAGAGACGTAAGGGTGCTCGTATTCATTGCGGATGCGGAGGCACCTCCAGGAGTGCCGCCGCGGGGGGTTTCAGATGACGTTGCGAACTGCTTCACCACTGAGTGACAGAGAGGCTCAAGCTTGTCGCATATGAGCCGGAAGGTAAGCTGCGTGTTCCGCAAGAACTCGGGGCCGCCATTGGGGACAGGCTCGCCGTCTTCAGCGGCATTAGCCGTGTGTGCGTCCCTGAGAGTCAGACCCATAGCAAGCATCCATTGCTGGACGTCGCCAGCCGAGGACGTTGGCGCTGGAACATGAGTCTCCAGCCACTTGAAGATGTCCTCCAAGTGTTCAGGGCTCCTATGGACGTCTGCAGGAAGGCCCCAGCTTTTGGAGTCCCAAGAAGCCCAGCGTCCCGGTCCTGCGTTCGGGAATTCGGCGCGGCTGGTCAACTTGAGAGAAGTCAGTATATCCCGGATTGCTGAGCAATGATGTCAAGGACACCGCTCACCATATGACTCCACAACGACAGTCCTCGTCTGTACGTGACGTCTGCGCAAAGAGCATACAGGAACGGCCACACGCGGGCAGCGTTCTTCCCTACCCAACGCGGTGGCTTCCCGGCAGCACTCGCAAGCAGAGTTGGGCTGGGCAGGGACGGGGCTCGGGCACTTGTCTGCCCGGCGGTGGGAATAGAGTCGACGGGCAGTGGGACGGTGGTCTTGTGGGCAGTCTGGCCGGGCCGACGACGGGTGCCCTTGGGGGGAGGCGCTTCGTTGTCGGAGTCGGACAGACCATCGAGGTTGATCTCCTCTGGGCCATCGTCGTCTGATGAGAACTGCGGAGAGTCCCCACGCTGTGAACCAGCATGAGAAGACCGCGCAGAGTCGCTCTAGTTGTCCCGGGTGGTACGAGATCTCTTGCTCGGCCTCTTCGACTGCGCAGCCGCAGCCGGTTGCTTCCCCTTGGCCGTAGCCGTCTTCGTAGCCTTCTTGCGCTTGCCACTCGTCCCGGCGACCACCATACCCTCCGATTCGCTCTCATCGCTGGCTGCCCTGCCCGAAGGCTTACTGCCCGACTGCCCGGCAACTGGAGGCTGACCTGTCCATGCCTCGAACGCACCCTTAGGTGGACCGTTCGCCACCCGAAGGCGACGCTCGAGCTTAGCCTTGTCGGCATGCCTCTCCGCAGCCTCGCCAGAATACACCGCCTTGTGCCGCTCACTCCCGTCCCACCAGTGAGTGAACCGGAAGCGTTCGTCTGCGTCATCGCTTTCCTGAAGTTCCAGAACACGAGCCCACCACTTGGCAAGCGGACCGACCTTCATAGAAGTGGGCTCCACGACGTTGACATCAACGAACAGGTCAGGAGGGAAGTAGTGGTCAGGTCGGGCAGCGACCTCAGTCCAGGCCACGGGCGTATTCTTGAAACCGCAGGCCAACGCTACAGCGAGACCAATTAGCACGGCTTGTAAGCAAGCGAGAGATACGTACACCAATGAAATGCCATGAAAGCGCGCATGACAGCCTGCTTGCGCGCCTGCGTGCGGTATTCAGAGATGGAGGGAAGGATTGGTGTGCCGTCGGGAAAGGTCTCGAATACAATGTCAGGCTCGACCGTCTTCTTCTTGAGACCCTTCTCGTTGTCAGGGTTGCGGGTCTCAGGGAAGAGCGTCATGTTGGCAAACCGGGCGAAACTGCCAAAATAGTCCGTCTGCCAGCCGGGGTATAGGTCGATGAACTTCGGGTTCTTAGGATCGTCATGATTCCAATGCAAACTGATGTCGTATCTACAGCACAGTCAGTACAGAACTTAGTACACAATCGCCCTCCCAACATACCGGCCCCACTTCATCTTCGCCAAGCGATCAATGTAGTAGAATGTAAGTTCGCTGACCGCCCCTGCCTGATTCCACAACAGCGTGATGAAGGACGCCACCCAATCCCCCAATCGTTTCTCCGCGATCCTACAAAGTTTTGTGGTGAGCACGTTACACGGGCAGACTAACTGCGGTTGACGATATGAACAGTAACTCACAGCGTCTTCAGATTGGGGTCAGGGCCATCAAACGTCCACTCGTCGGCCTCTCTCTCAAACTCAGTCTTGTCTTCGTCGGATAGAGCGGCCCACAGCTCCGCCCGGGCAGCATTCAACGCGGCGATTGGAAACGTCTTCTCCCCGCTCTCGATCAACTCCTTCTGACGCGTGGCGATGGACTCCTGACGGCGAATGTTGAAGACCTCTCGCGCTGTCCATATCGTCCGGAGGGCACGAGGAAGCCGGGAGTCCTTGGTCGGAGCGTTGTTGGAGAACCAATGCGTGATTTTCTACGATGCTTGTAAGATCATGTAAGAGACGAGGTAAGGTGAGTACGTACCATCCGTAGAAACTCGCGGGCATAGGTGTTGTTCTTGTCAATGTTGCGTGCCTGCAGAAACTCGTCGACGAGAGCTTCCTTCTTCTCGCGCTTTTCACCTCGTGCCTTCGATGCCCAGGTCTCGAGGACGTCTCGAAGACGGTCGATTTCAGTGTGAGTGAGCTGAACTCCATCTGGAGCAGGTGAGGCGGGCATGCTCAATCGTGCAATGGGATGGGATGGGTTATGGGTTGGGGTGCAGTGGGAGTCGACTGAGGGCGTAACAGATGAGTCCAGATTGCCCAGAGCGCTTAGGTGGTTCGGGCTTCGAATTTCAGAGCGGGCAGATAGAACAAGACCACAATCGATCGTGTATCCATGCTGATGAGCCTAACGCACTTGTTCGTCCGTATCAGTTTCACTACGCACGATCTGCCCGAAGCACGGGCAGACAGTCAGTCCAATGATCTGACATCGACCAGATTCAACGGCAGATGTCTCACCTTACATACCACGATTGAGAGAAAGCCACATCCTCCTCCGAAGTAACTCGCTGGCTGAGACTTACCATATGCATCGGGCAGGGACGACTGATGTGGCGGCACAGCCACATTGCCTTGAGGCACGATGTTGAACTCTGCCACCTCACCATCACACTTCTCCTGCTGCTGTTCAACTATGCCGGAACACCTCCCTACTCCACTTGAAAACATTCAATTTATCGACCAAGTTTCCAGCTTCCTCGAACAGCTTTTCCTCGCAGTTCTTTCGGGCAAGAAGGCTTGGGTGGCTGCAAGGCGCCTGAGCTCCAAATTTGATCGCACATGGTCGGAAGAACTTCACGACGATCTGCAACGAGCCGCCAAGGTGCTAGCAGCGGCATGGCGCTATCGAGGTACAGTACGGAGTGTTTACCCGGCCACATGAGTTACTGAGGCCAGTCTAGTTCCGGTGCCCTGGAGTGTCGACGAGTACTGCACAGCGTTATCGAAGAAACCGCGAGGGCTGAATGGAACAAAAGAGAACGAACTCTTGCAGCGTTTTCGGCCGCTGTCATCTGTAGCAGACGTTATTGAACACAAGCATCTCCTCATGCAACGCCCGGGGATCTTCGTAGACTCCGCGGGCAAGGTGATGGCATGGAGCCTTCCGGGCATACTTTCCGAGGCCCGTCAGGTATGTGGCACCCTATATCCATATTGGGCGGCGATTGTGATCGCTTTACTGCAGGAAACGTGCCTCAAAGCCACGGAAAATCTGCGCGATCAGCTCAAAATCAAGGGCACTAAGGGCACCGGGTCCAAGGTCATGGTGCAATGGCGAACGGCGCCCACATTCTACCAGCCGGGGCTCGACTGGCCGGCGGGCAGCTGGCTCGCAACACCCGGAGGGTACGCCATTGGTCACAAGGTTTGCATTCGGCTAATTACTTTGAACTGCTCGCCTGCTGACGGAAGTCTTATGAAGAGTGCAGACTATGTGCCGGCACCAAGTGCTTCAATGAAAATTGATGGGAGCATTGCATGGTGCCGGGACATGCGCGAGACCGGGGCATTGCTTAGTGCAGTTCTACGTGTCGCGCACCCTGAACTCTACTGGGCTGGGAGGGCATCTCTGGTTGGAATCAGTGAGATGGAGCGAGTCGAGGACGCTCTCCCGTTCTGGCCGAGCATCTTCAACACGGTACAACTCATCTCGAACCGGGAGAGTCCGTTCCATCGTGATACGGCCGGGCAGCCATCGTGGTACGATCTCCTGGTTACGCTTGGAACGTACCGCCGGGCGGAGCTGGTGCTCCGCAATCTTGGGGTCCAAGTGGCGTACAAACCGGGCACAATTGCCCTTCTGTCCGGATTAGTCATCCATCACGGTGTCCGGGCTGTTGAGCCGGATCGTCTTTGTTACTCCTGGTTCATGTCGGAGGCCTTGCACACAAACCTTGATGTCCCTTCAGTTCCGTGGATGTCTCTGGATGTCTACGATTACTAAGGACTCCTCACTGTACATCATCTCATCCCGTCGTCAATCGCACGTTTCGCCTTGCACCAGCCATGGGACGCTTGCGCGTTCAAGAGTACCGCTCTATTTCGGAGGTCGAGATCGTGCATAAACGCTCAAAGCGGGGTACGCGTTCAGTGCTACGTGAAGCGAAACCCAAGAACACCGATCCTCCGGAAGCTCAGCCATTGCCACGACCACCCCAGTGGAACTCAACAGCCGTCCCTTCCTCGTCTCGAAGCACGTCTATTGGACCCGGTATCTTGAACGATGCTGAAGAATTTCAGTTCACTGCTGAGCTCCGAACAAAGACGCGTATGGTAAGCACACTCAGCATACCGTAATACTAGTATCACTTAGGGCTTTGTTCAAGAAACCACATGACTATCTGGCAATGTGGATGGATTCCCTCAGAGACTCATACCTGGGCATACTATACGAAGCTGAAAGTGGCGGCAATTCTGCCCAGTGCGCGGCATGCGGCGTCCCAGCTTTGTGGCGATGTCTGGACTGTACGGGTGTCCCGAAGCTCTGCGCACGGTGCATGCGCACAGCACATGCCCGCCTACCCTTCCACCGTATTGAGTTCTGGGCGGGCAATCACTACACAGCTGCCTGGCTTCGGACGGTCGGCGTACAAATTTTCCTTGGTCATGGCGGAGAGGCGTGTCCCAATCTGTCAACTTTTTCCTCTCGGACCAGTGAGCCATATCGAACTCCCTCTAGCAGCTGCTCTACCCCCGGCAGTTCCCCGTCAAGATCCACGACCCCAGGCCCTGATCACATGGATCTAGACAGCTCTCCCTTCTCATTCATTGATCTATCCCGTCAACCCTTCCACGATCCCTTCTTCCCCCCGGCTCCCCCTGCAGCAGCCACTCCGAGTTCCCCACGCCGTGTTCGGGCACTGCCGCGGAGGGCAGGCACATCAAGCAAGGCAGACACACCGGGCAGGGCGGACACACCGGGCAGGGCGGACACACCGGGCAGGGCGGACACACCGGGCAGGGCGGACACACCGGGCAGGGCGGACACACCGGGCAGGGCGGACGCACCGGGCGGGGCGGACACACCGACCGATATGGACACCCCGGGCACGCCAGTTCAAGGACCCGCAGCGGACCAAGGCCTAGCCTCCCAGCAAGCGGGTACATCTAGTGCAACCTCGGACTCGGTGCCCTCCCACTTCTACGGCTACCGTAACAAGCGGACGGCTGATGAGGCAGGTCTGGAGGGTCAGCCAGGCCGCATCGACAACTTCGGCACAGATGTGACCTACCCCAGCGACGATGAGGCACTGCCCGAAGAGCTACTGGACGAGGATGAGTTCGACGAAGATAACCCTGCCGAAGATCCAACTCTAGGACATGAGGATCCAGCCGACATGCCCCATGTAGGCGAGGGGCTTCCGCGCTCTTCAAATACAGCTCGCTCCAACACATACCCACGGCCACGTCGATTCGGAGCAGCTCGCAGCATGGTAATTGTGGATACGTCTGGAGTGCATGAGATACCTGTTGCATTCTGTTCTTGTCAAGACGCGCTGTCTCCCGACCTGCAGCTGCTGCGTATGGGGTTATACCCAGCAACCTCGCGCAGGCCAGAGACGGCATTCACTTTCCGGCTGCTCGACCACTTCCTTCTTACGAACAAGGTCTGTAAAACGCCAGCGATGTCATATTACATGCAACTCCGTCGGACCACTAATCCGCTCTTTCCGCATATGGTGCCGGTATGGGTTTTTCTTGAATGCTCAGGCACGGTAACATTTATGGAACCCCTTTGTAATAGGACCGTTACCGGGACCTGCTTCGCGTCTCCCGTCAATGGCGCAACTTGAAGGCTCGCAAGGCTACCGGTGTCGGCTTCGAGGATACGCCTCACCCTACGCGGGGAAGCTTTGCGGTACGTTGCCCTGCTTGCCCGTGGATAGGCGTCAACATGCCGGAAGGTTGGCAAAATGATTCAGACACGTGAGCCACCATTTACTAGATGGTTCTCATTCTGACAATGTGGACGGTAATATAGATGGAAGCATGGTGCATCCGCAATCATGGACGGCAACTTCGGGGCCCAGCATCAGGCTATGAAGCGTCCTGAGCATGATGTCCGGCTGGCAGACGGCCATGGGTTTATGGTGACCTCAGCACCATATAAGGCCCACCTGAAGAGCGCGAAGCAATTCCGTCAAGTGAGTGGCCCTGAATATGCATTTGAACACCGATGGACGTTCATTTTAGACCCTGGAGTGCAACGAGCACCGGGCAGTCATTGCCGCCGCACAAGAACGGGCACCGCTAGAAAGTACGGGCATCGGAGCAGCAGCCTGTAGTCGGCATGGGTTCTTCTTTCCGCACTGTGTTGTCGACTTCCAGAAGGGCGAACAGTACGTACGCAGTCACCGTAGTACCCCCCATTGCGCTAATGCGGCTCGCAGGCAGAAGAACATGGACTATTGTCTCTTTTGGGTCGGACAGAACCTCGTCGGCGTCCTTCTGCTTATCGTTCTCTACGACATTTGGTGCCACTACTGGGTGCACCTGCTTCGACGGTTCAGTGACAGTCCCGCTCTATCGTTCCCTCCGGGCATGGTAGTAAGCGGTGGGATCGGGCAGTTCCATGTCCACGCCCATCGCCGCGAGTGCTACCCTCGCTTCTCACCGAACTTCATACCCGGATTAGGAGTCGTGAAGAACGAGATTATTGAGTCGCTCTGGCCCGACACCAATGACATATCAAATAGTACTCGCGGAATGGCCACCGGGCACCGCCAGGAGTCTATCGACGATCACATGAATGACTCCAACTGGATGAAACTCACTCGTCTACGTACGTCTAGCTCTGCATGAGATTTGAGCTGCTCACGATGTCCTTCATGCAGCTGCAGCGCTCGCCCGTAAGTTGAGGACAGCATCTGAGGACATCGGGCCTGCCCGCGAAGCGCTGGAGGACATGGTCAAGCGACATACCCCGAGCAAAATTGCAAAATGGACCAAGGCAGCTGAAGAGGCCGCCAGGAAGCGGCATACCAAGTACGAGGCGATGGATATCTATGAAGTAGAGGACAAGAAGCGTGCGTACTTGTTTCGATGGGTACATACTTCCCCTCAATAACCTTATGCCAGTTCCGACCCGTGCACAGATACAACTGGAGCTTGCTCAACACGAAAACAAGAAGAAAGGTGCTGCTCCCAAGGGTGCAGCTGCTTGGATTGTAGCCGGGCTCAAGATCGAAGAGGCACGGTACGTCCCGCCAGTGCTATATGTGTCACTCATAACTCATACACATTGTAACAGTCTCGCCGTTGCCACGAAGGCTCGCAAGATCCGTCCAGGAAGCTCTACAGAAGAGAAGATTGCGCTCGAGCAGATGCGGGCGAAGCTGCTACGCGATATCGAGCGTTTCCACAAGGATGCGCGAAGCTTTGTGCCCCTCGCCGCACTGCGGGACTTCCTCACCATACCCGCCAATCGCGGTGCTCTGGGGGCGGAGTGGGATACCATAGAGGAATCAGCCCAGGCGGAGCGTTCGGATGAGGACGACAACGAGGACGGGGACTCCGTCCTTGCCCCCGAACATGTCACAATTGCTCTCCCGTCGACTCTCGGAGCAGCACTCTGCTCGAGCCATGGTTTGTCAAACCTGCTGAAGCACGAGCGACGATTACGCACTGGCCAGATGAATGACGCACTTCATAACATCAGGGTTGGCGTCGGATACAAGTCTCTGCTCTACCGGACTGAGGTTCGACACGCTGCCTCCCAGCGACAGAAGCTTAGAAGTTATGATGATGTTCATCTTGCTGACGCGGGCATCCTTGCCGGAGCACGGCTATACGACACGTCTCGAAAGGCCATGGCCCGGCTCTATGACACTGCAACTGCGTCCGACAAGGCAGCTCTCGACGCAGTATTGGAACGGTACCAGGTCCTACGTAAACAAGACTTGAAAGCAAATACTGCTCTGATCGAGCACAATGTCCGCGGGGTATCAAACGTTCATCTTCCGTGGTTCTGGAGCTTGTCAACGCCAGGAGAGGGAGCTCAAGGCTCATGGGATGAGGAGAGTGCGTTGGCCTACCCTTTCATTCTGTGTATTTGACAGTTCGCTCACTTATGATCCAGTGTACCGTGTCCTCTATCTGCGCGCATATGCCCGCGTCCAGCGCCTAGAGGAAGACCTGATCCTGGTACCCTTGGAGATGACACGCACCTTGGCGAGCTATGAGACACATCGTAGAACGTGGGAAGGACGTGCGAACAATACATGTCTTGGAGAAGGGTATGAAGGTTGGGGTGCGCGACAGGCTGCCCTATGGCAATCTTTGCATGGGCATGCCGACACGATATTTGCTGCTGCCCTATTGCAGGCGCAGCGGCGATGACCAATATGTCTGTTAATATTGCCTTTGACCTGGAAACTGTCAATACATTGATCCTCCTCTGCCAGCGACCTCGAGAGACCCTGCCCGAGCGATTAATTACCTGTAACTGCCCGAGCCCTGGAAGAAACTGCCGGAAAACTTGAGAGGAATACAGTAGAGGTTTGGAGCACTTCCGGAATGCTGGACCGTCTACTAGCGACTGTTGAACCCACGATTAATATCATATATCTGCCCGGGAACCCAAGATACCCTGCCTGAGCTTTCACGGCGGACTGCCCGAGCTCTCACGGTCGACTGCCCTGAGAAGTACCGGGCGCCCATTTGTCTGCCCGGAGATCGTGGTGTCTCATCATCCGAGCGGATACAGTCATCAATTGATCCCTGTATAACAGCATATATATTGCACTTGGGTCCCGCCTGTATCTGTACGCACAAACGGTCTGGGGCTCTCACGGAATCTACAGTGCCTGCCCGGTCATGCATGATTCACGTGACATCGATAACACCAACTTGCAAAAGTTTGTCCCTTCAATGATAGCACTCCAACCCTCACCATGAAAGCGGCATACGTGGAATTACACCTCATTGCCTGGCGCATTGTATCAGCCCTGCGTGCATACCCTCCCGATGCTGGGTACGTTACCGAATGTCGCTGGCAGATGGGGATCACACGAGAACTGGTGCGCTTCCCATTTTGATCTAGCCTGCCCTCAATGTGACACATCAACCAGTGGCGGGCTGTTTATGCTATTGGCATGGCAGCCGCTGGATCGGTCATGAACGGCCAGTCCGCGTCATGCAAGGAGGTCCCACCTGTGCTTCAGCTAGTACTGGAATCCGCACGATTCAACGGCACAACTATGGAACTCGACTTTAAGGCCCTGGATCGTGCTAAGATTATCGCCGCATTCGCCGACGGTCCTGATTTCAGCAACACGCCGCTCAGTGGAGAGTTATGGTGGGACATGCCCGAGCCCGGCTCTGCCGATGAGACTGTGCGGCCCACCTGGTGGGAGAGCCCAAGCTCAGCCATGGTATGCCCGATCACTCATTTCGTAGGCCATACTAACAGCTGAACAGGCGCGTCCAGCCCTTGCAATGTTGGAGGACTTCATCGACCTGTGCACTGCAGGAGCAGAGATCTCCGCTACCGCGGAACTCAGAAGCGCAGACACGAATCGGGAGATCGGCGAAGAGAAGAAGCGACTGCATGCAGCGAAGTCTACACTCGCTCGCACGAGGGAATGGCCACGCGAAGGCCTCATCAGGTGGCCGCCTCCACCTCCCCCGGTCCCCCACAGTGCTGGACCCGGAGACCACACATCTTCGCACAACCGGGATGACTAGTCAGATGGCTTTGGTTGTTGTACATCTGTATGCTCCATATTCCTTCTGATCTGCATGGATGTATTGTTCAAGAGTCTGGCTGACATGGCCAATATGCTCCGCAGCAAGTGTCCGGTGCCGAGTGCCCGGTGCCGCGTGCCCGGTGCTGAGTGCCCGGTGCTGAGTGCCCGGTGGTTGCGGTGGTTCGTGACGTATACAGGTTCTACCTATCGTCCCTGAATATTATTGTGCATCCTTCCTAATGGCCCGTCCTTCGAACGACGCGGAATGTGAGGTGGATGATTCGGGTGCTATCCTCATCAAATTCGTCAGCACCGACAAATGAGAAAGTGGCTCACTATCGCGTCTGATGCATCCTCACCAGAACGTCCATACGCATTTTTTGATTTCTCGGCCAAATCAGGCAGGATGGCCGTGAAGACGTCGGGCAGTCCAAATAGTCTGCGCTCAGGCAGATATATCGTGGACTTGGTCCAAGACTCTCCGGCAATGCAACAATGAGTGGGTATCGCCCGAAGGGCCGGATAATATGTTACGGCACATGAAATGGACGAGAAGTAGAGCAATTCAGCCAGCAATCCACTGGGCATCGAGCACGGGCAATGGGAGTGGGCGGTCGCGTCAACCGCCCGAGTGACACATCACGTCTCATCACGTGAGTGCAAGGGAACAAATGCAAACCATGTTCGATTCCTCAGGCTAAGTCCTCTGCTGCCATCGACACCCGTTGGGTCTCTGGTAGGTCATGAAATTCACATTTGCGATCCGCCTCGCCGTTTACACTTTTGAAGGCTCAAACATCAACTTCTCCCGGTCCAAAGCACTCAAGTCGCGAATCTGCGGAAGGTCATGCCTGTAAGCGTGGTATGCAATGTAAAACCTCCGTGTCCTAATCGAATCCACATGTAGAAACGGCGAAAAATCGTGAAAATTGCGACAACCACGCCTGCCTCGCGCAATGAGGATGCTGTGTATCATGGCTCCCTGAGGCATACATCCCCAGTCCTACGGGCAGGTCGTATGTGACTATCTATATCATGGAAATGGTGACTGATGAGGTGTGATACGTAACACAGAACTGCCCGCAGACTCGCGCCTCTCTGTCGGCCAGAGCGTAGCAGGGTCAACATTGGATGGTCTGCATGACCTTGGCGGCCTTACCAGTTTTGCGACACCTTCCAGCCCCATCGGTGGCCAGTCCCGCGCTATGGAATATGGACGCAACAATACGGTTGCATATGCAGAACGCCCGGAAGGTCCATCGGGCCTTCCTTTGGGGGCGCCCACGAGCCCAATCGGCCTGCCACTGCTCATTACGGACGGTCCTGACAGGGATGTCTGTGCATCGCCGCACGATACTGCCTATCCGCCAACCTGGATCTCGCCACCCGTAAACTGTGCACCACACATCCGTGCTATCGGCGTGAGTCCTGGTCATGCAGGCGGGCCGGGCAGGTCCGTTGAGGCGGGCAGAGTAGTCTCGACAGTGGACGTCCCGTTACCACCTGTCAACATCGGTCCTACCGTTGGCTGGTTCGTTAATGGGCGGACAACTTTGGGCTCCAAGTTCTCCCTGGTCCCGCTCACTACAACGGGCAATGCCGCCTTTGCGCAACCGCCCGAGCCCTCTATGCCGTCTATCTGCGGCCTTGGGCGGCCTACGTCTCCCATCGGGTTCGAGCCCCTCGACACGATCCGCTCTAACCTCCGCCAGGTGCCGCTCACTACCTCGGGCAATGTTGGTTCTGCCCGGTCGCCAGAGCCCGGCGAACCGAACTCCCTCGGCCTTGGGCGGCCTACGTCTCCCATCGGGCTTCAGCCCCTCGACATGATCCGCTGCAACCTCCGCCAGGTGCCGCCCACTACCTCGGGCAACGTTGGGTCTGCCCGGTCGCCAGAGCCCGGCGAACCGAACTCCCTCGGCCTTGGGCGGCCTACGTCTCCCATCGGAGTTACGCCCCTTGACACGATCCGCTCCAACCTCCGCAAGGCGCCGCTCACTACCTCGGGCAATGTTGGATCTGCCCGGTCGCCGGAGCCCGATGAACCGTATTCCCTCGTCCTTGGGCGGCCTACGTCTCCCATCGGGCTTCAGCCCCTCGACACGATCTGCTCCAATGTCTGCCAGGTGCCGCTCACTCCCTCGGGCAATGTTGGGTCTGCCCGTTCGCCGGAGCCCGGGGTTCCGTACTCCCTCGGCCTTGGGCGGCCTACGTCTCCCACCATGCTTCCATTTCAAGATGCGATTACCTCACCCTCACCTCATGTTGGGACTGCTCAAAGTCAGCTCCGCCACGACGAGATTCAGCTTTCGTCACATACATACTCTGGTGGACGAAGCTCCAATAGCACGACTGAAGTGTGCGGTGACCTGGAGAATGCCCCTGGCACATACGACGACTCTCTTGTGCGGATGGCAGAAGAGATAACATACCTCGGTGGTGCACGACTGGCATATTTGCGGAGTTCACAAGGTGCATGGGGCGAGGTAAGAGCAATCGTGCAGAGCGAACAGATGCGAACTTTGCTAGCGGGCATAGGTGATTGGGGTGTCTATAATGATCTCCTTTGTAGCATCGGACAGGAGTGGTACCCAGAGTAGACCAGACAATGATATGCGTTGATTGAATGGATTGTTGTGTGGGTTTCCACACTCCAAACACGCTAGTGACAAACTTGCTCAGTAGGTATACGGTTGCACTCACGTGAGCCTCGCCAGCCAGGCAGCTGGGAGCGTGCAGCCAAACCGCCCCCTTCAAAAGTTTTGCCATGAGCTGTGGGAGCTGTGCAGGAGTTGAACATGTGCTCTTTGCATTGAACTCAGACAGCGCGCGCTCAGGACGGCCGTGCGTGTCTATGGGACCCGTAGAGCGGCCGTAGAGACGCTGCAGCAGTATACGGATGCTGCCGGGAGCTGCTACAGAGCGGTGCAGTGCTGGGGAGCGGCGCACCGGGGTGGGCCAGCCGGACCCCAGAAGCGGTCAGCGGTGTGGGCCAGCTGGACTGCACCCGGGATCTGTGCAGCTGCAACCGTATTGTGAGCGTAGGGCTGTACCGAGCTCCTGCGCACGCTCCGGACGGCCGTGCATGACTACGGGACCCGTAGAGCAGCCCTAGAGATGCAGCAGCAGTATATGGGTGCTGTCGGGAGCTCCTACAGAGCGGTGCGGTGCTGGCACCGACATGCATAGGGCAGAGCATGACAGGGTACCACAAGGTGGCAGGTGACAAGCTATACAGCATTACAGAGCACTACAATTGACCCATACGAGCACCAAAACCTGTGCGCCCCCTATCCCGCTGCAGTGAGCATCCTTCATGCAGAGCGGTAAGTCACCTATAAGTAGGGCTCCAAACAGCAATCCTGTCCTGCCATAAGTACAGGCATTGTATATGAAGCATGCATTCGAGCTAGTATGCTGTCCCCTAAGGATCCGGCTGGGCCACAGGGCTGGCACAGACCCACACTCCGGCTGGGCCACCTCTATGCACAGCTGCCCGAGACCCAGCTGGGCCACTGCAGTGCTCAGCTACGGCAGGCCAGCTGGGTCCCACTGGCCCACTATCATGGGGTTTTGTACATCTCACTGAGGCATGTTTCTGGGAAGGTCTACTGCATGGGCTCATGAGTTGGCAACATTCAGCCGCACGTACGCTGTGCCCATAAACGACGAGAAACGGACGTATAGTACGAAGGTCCACGGCCTGCTGAACATAATGTACTAGTACAGCAAACTTCCGGCAGCTTCACGTACGGCAACGTGCTCGTCTCGAGCAGCGTCTCGTCCCTAACGCGTTCATGCGCGTTGCGCGATGCCCAAATGGAACACCGTCGACGACTGCCGCACGGTTAGGACATGGATCGAGAGTAGTCATCACCACTTTCACTTCCCTGTAACGGCGAGCAGCTGTCCATCCTCCGACCGAGCCCCATTGCTGATGAGGAAAGATACCGACATGCACCACGTTTGGATGGCGTGTGCTAGACGGCCTTGGTGAGCCACACTCCATGTCCTGTCATCATCCACAATGGTGCATGCGGCCAGCCGGAACGGACGCGTAAATGTTAACTGATGCGCGAGGAGAGCGAGCGAGGTAGACCAGCGGAAGGCGCAATACGGTCAGGCTCGTACACGGTACAACGAGACTCGGTGACTGACAAGTCTCCCAACAGAAATTCGTGCGTCGGTGGTGGCTGGAATCCAACTCGCGCGAGCACCCACATTTCAGCAAGAGTATCGCGCAGTTCGAGGCCGCAAACGCACGCGAATGGCTGCACCGACAGGCTTGGGAAGCAGCAGCATGTTGGACGCGGGGGGAGACAGGACTCGTGGAACGCGAGGGGTAGGCCGGGGACGGGATATGCGAGAACCACGAGGAACGCACCGTGTCTGCTCCCTGGCATCAAAGTGCACAGTAGGCGCGACCATCTACCCGTACCTCCAGGACAGAATTTACAGCCTACTGCGCGCGATCTGTCAGGAGCTGTCGGTGACGTGCCTTCAAGCCTTGACGCGACCTGGTGGTGTCTTGTGCAATCAACAGGCAAAGGGTGCAGAGGTGCATCGACCATCTGCTGTCCTCGGGAATCGAGCAAGATTGTACGTGGAGACTTGCTACCCTTCGGAGCGAGCGCGTTGCACCAGAGTAGGGGAGGTTGGAACGTGGCGCATGAAAGCAATAGGCGGCTGAGTCGGCGGCCGAGTGGGCTACTGCGACGCAGTTCCGATCGCTACAGTCTAGTGCGTTCGACGACGGTGAACGTGGTGTCAAAGGCCATTTCGATAACGGACGACTTCCAGATCCAAGGAGGACCGGAGATTTGCGCGAACAGTCCCTGTTGCACTCCCGGGCGCCTCCGAAAACACTTTGTCCAAACTTGACACAAGGCCGACCCGCCGCTCCCGCGCTCTGGCTTCTACGCCAACCATCCCTTCCATGCTAATTCGCTTCTCACCGAAAGCGTACACTCATATACCCTCTCGACGTTTGTGCGCAGCCGTGCCGTATGCCCCATGCTGCATTTCTCGGATCCGGCCCTCTGTCTGTTTTTCCAATGACTCTCGTCCTCACACCCCATCACTTCTCGACTTCGCCGCTTTCCTCTAATTGGCCGCAAAATCTGCGTTTGAACGAAGCTTGACATCGAAGTTCGCGCTAAGGGTTACCTGCCCTGATATCGATGGACTGGTAGGACGATCCGGACGGCGGCGCGAGCGACGGGGCTGCGGGACAGCACGTCAGGTACGTACCCTACATAATCAGTCTACCCCGACGCGTCCTGCGTCTCCCCTCCTTCATTCGCCCCGTCGTCCACGCCGAATTCCGCTGGCGGCTTGCTCCCCAGACATGGCGACCACCCTCCTAAAGACAAACCTCGTCGTGTGCGACACGGCGCTGGACGCGATGGAGTGTGGAGAATCCCCCGTCCACATGGTCGGCGGTGACCACAACTCAGATGGGTACGCGAATACGGTAAGCGTGCCTCCCAGTCGTCGTCTCCTAGCGCTCACGTTTATGCCTGGCGAGTAGGTCATGCCGGCAATGCCTCCACTCGCATTTCCCCCAATGCACTGCTACCCTCCGACCATGCGTACTACGACGCCACCGGTCGGTATGCGGTCCCCATCCCCTGCCCCAACAGCATCATCTGCAGCGTCTTCCCGTCCCCTCCTTGAACGGTCTGCGACCGCCCGAGCGGCGTCATCGCTGATTGTTATCCTACTCCTCGTAGCGGAGGTCTGCGTTCTGCTCGCCCAGCTCGTCACGCGCATTTCTGATATACAACGCACGTAGTTCTGTACTTCCACCTGCATCCGTCTCCCAGTCCCATCTTATCGCACGATTGCTACAGAAATCACATAGACCGCGCTCCGCAATGTACTACTGCTGCTACTGATGTATCTATCGACGTGTATTTCTTGGAACATATAACCTTCTGTCGCGCCATCGGTAATTGCCGTTATTCCGATGTTCTCGGACGTCAACATGGGTACGCTGTTTGCCACGCCACCACCGAGATTAGATACATAGATAGACGCGTTCCGAGTCTTCCGACTGCTATCGCCTGGCCTTTTGAACTCGACGCCCATTGCATTGCTCCGTCAACACGCAACCTTCGTCTCCACTGTTCCAGCTGCAACCCGACCTCAGTGGTCGAACTGGAATGCCTCAACAAGCACGTCGCCGATGGGTAAAAGGCCCACATAGAGCAACGCGCGGCTTTGGCCGACATCATCGGTGATGCATAAAAGACCACGGCAACCAGTGTTGAGCGAAACGCTGCCCTGGTTGTCTGCCGCATGTACCACAGCGAGATTGACACAAACGTCGCCAGTGATCCACGCGATCGAAAGATGCGACGCAATATCCCGAGGCCGCGCCGGCCCAACCTCATGGTTCCGTTACGCGTAGTGGCAATGAGAAGCATGACACGCTTACGGTGCAGTGCTTCCCTGCGCGGCCCTCTGCAGAATTGAGCGACATTGATGACAACGGCCTTACTCAGAACGTTCTGAACGTCCTCTTGCACTTAATCGCCACGTCCACGCACATCCAGATCATATTGGCCCGCACAGACAGGAGGTCAGTGTCGCTATGCGTATTTGCGAGTACATGTACGCTGTTTGACCTTTGCTTGTCGCAGGACTACCCCACAGCCAGAGTTGAGACCGTGAAGAGTTCCATCAATCCAACTCCTAATGGAATGGCGAGACGCACTGGTCGCTGTTCACGTATGTACCTTCACGGGTTCCGTTTACTTGTGCTATGTAGTAGCACATGTCAGCTCGTGGATGTCATGCTTACTACCGTTCGCTCGACTACAGCAACCAGCCTAGAGGACTTCGAGACCTGCCCGTGCCCGCGTTCGAGGTGTTTGGACATACCTGACCATGTCCTTCCTTACACGATACGGTGCAGCTACAGTCTCGACATCTCCGGATCGCTTTGCCGTGTCCCACCGTATTTCGCAAACGGTTTCGAGGCATCCGCCGCTGCCGCAATTCCTAGTAGACAGCATACGTACATCGATGAAGAAACTCTCAGAAGAGCAGCAAATTCATGTATAGCACACCAAGCCGCTGCGGCGCGCACAAGACAACATGAGCAAAGGTTAGTACACTTGATATTGCGGCGACTTCCCCCACTCGCAGGCATGACGTCACGTGTTGTGGGATCTTGACAACGACGCGCCTACTGACCTTTCTTCAGACTTTCAGGGTGCGCTCTCCCCGGCAAGACAGCGACCCCAGACACAAGATCAGGCACAACAAGAAGGTCGAGGCACAGCGAGTCCTATGGTTTGCGGCGGGCTACCAGCCTCCATCCTTGCTCGCCATCCGCCAACAGAACCTCGGACAGAACCTCTTCGCATCTTCCCCTGCGGCATACTGGAGAGCGTACACAACCTTTACCGCAGCGAAACCACGCCCGCCCCTCATCTCTATCGAGGAATTGCCGCCGGTGTTCATTGAGCGCATGAACCGCGCTCCCTCAGCAGATGCGCAGTTCGACGCCCTTCGCATCGCCGTCCTGCGACTGCAGGGCCAGCACTTGCCTCACTGCTCACCTGACACCACCGAGACACGATCCTTCTCCCGCCCCTTCGCACTGGATGAGAGTGACGCCGCCAAAGCGCACATCTGCAACAACTGCTTTGGCCACGCCCGCGGAATCGACGATGTCCCCTACGAGTCCCTTCTACAGGTCCCATCGGAGAAACTACGCGAGTTATTCCAACTCTGCATCGACTCCGGGACCGTCCCGGAGGACTGGCTCACGGCAATCGTGGCAGCCGTGAAGAAGCCTCGCAAAGATGGCACGATTCCCAAGAACTACCACGCTATTGGGCTGGAGAGCGCTTTTCTCAAGATGTTGACTCTCGTCATCGACCGCCGGCTACGCGAATGGGCTGAAGCAACGGATACCCTCCCGTATGCGCCAAGCGGCTTTCGTAAGAGCCACCTCACCGTCAATAACCCCGTCATCATGCGCATCTGCATCGAGAAGGCCTGAAGCCTGGGGCGCTCGCTCTATTTGATGCTGCTGGACAATGAGAACACATTCCCATCCGTACACCAAGCCGCCTTGTGGGTGAAGCTCATGCGATTCGGTGCCGGCAGTCCGCTGCTGGACTGGCTACGACGCCTCTACGCTGACTTGCGGTACGTACTCCGCTTCAACGGCGAGTTCTCAGAGCAATTCCGTGCGGCGGCGGCATCTTGGTTGGCGACCCTGCGTCTCCGATCCTCTCATCACGGACCTCCTGCTTTCTCCGCACCCAGACGATATCGAGCTCGCAACCACGCTGGTCAACTTGCTCCTCATCGCCGACAATATTGCTGCCATGTCTATGTCCAATGGCGGCATCCAGAGCAAGGCCGAACAGGTTGCCAACTTGTGCGCTGCGAGTCTCCTGATTCTCTGCGTCCGAAGTCGATCATCATGGTATTCAACGCACTCCAGAAACGCCCGGTACTTATTCATGGCAGGCCGATGCACCTCTTCGAGACAGCTACATACGCCGGCATGACGTTCACCTCCACACACCGAGGTAAATTCGTGCGACACTACGAAGTTAACGCGGCCGCAGCACGCAACATTGCCAACACATCGCTCTGTTTAGAATCCCGTGTTGGCACGCTCCAGCCGTGTTCCGTACTCTCCACGTACAGCGCCCTCATGGAGCCACACCTGGTTCATGGCTGCGATGCCGCGATCGACGTCCGTCAGACGTCTTTGGCACCCTTACTGGCCGTGCAGACCACGGACTTCCGCCGCGCGTTGGCCGTCAGTCCTCGCTCCTTCACCATCCCCCTGTACACGGACAAACTGGCATCTGGCCACTTCGCTATCGACGCGCGAGCTTAGTATCACGCTGGCTCGTCTACGTCCCTCTTGAACGGCCTGCGATTGCACTCGCGGCCGTACAGGATGCTTGGGAACTTGCCCAACCACATGAGTCCGCCCCCAATGGCCACTTGTTCTGGTGTAGCGACTTACGCCACTCGGTCTACACCCTCCCCTTCCCGTTCCCCTTCCCGGTTCCCCTCTTCGGTTCCCCTTCACGGTTCCCCTTCCACTGGAAACCCCGCCGGCTCTGGACCGTGTCAAAGCGACTCTCATCGAAGTCGAGTCCTCCGTCGCCCAGCACCTGTACGTCTGTGTCACGAAATCCTGCAAGCTCCCAGTGATTACAACACGTTTTGAGCGCAGCCCTCAGCCCTTCACGCTGTCGCTCCTTTGTCGCCGCAACCCTACCTCGTTGTCTCTCATCCGAAGCACCGAGAGGCCCTGGTACGGTTCCTGTGCTCCAACCGTCGTCTCGGTGTGGAGGAAGGCCGCCACCAATCCCCGAACGTACCACAGCAGCTTCATATCTGCCGTTTCTGTCGTAGTTGATTGTCGCGAATCCGTCTATTGGCTGCCCTCGACGACCTGTCGGAGCCCCTTCCAGGTGCGCGGCAGATGTTCCATCGTATGCAGGCTTGGGACTTCCAGGACTTCCTTTTACGTATACATCGTCTTCTGGCTACACTGGCACATTTCGTCTACGAACTGTCCCTACCTCTCGACACCGTACCCCTCTATTACTTGATAGCGAGGCCGAGCTTCGAGCTCTGTAATGCGTCCGCGGGTCTCTATACATTTCTTCTTTCTGACCTCCGGCTGTCTTTATGGCGGATACCTGGGAGGGACGGACATCAGCGGTTCAAGTAATTCGCATTGTTCCGACAGATCGTTAGACACCGAGTTCAGCATCGAGATCACCTCATCCACGACATTGGTGTATCCTGAGCAGATTATACATTGAATTTTGCCGCTCCAAGTGCCCAACGCCGGAGCGAAGTCCGCGTATTAAACCTGCTGAACGGCAATAAGCACAGGCACAGCCTCATACACCACAGTGAAACCTATCACACATAAGTAAGTGATACCACCAAATCCTACTCCCCGCCAATTACCTCAGAGGACGCAGGGGACGGGGACTGCTTGGCACGCGCCTTTCTGCGATGGTCGTACAGCGGATAGAGGCAGGCCCCATAAGGAGGAGGTGAAGGCGGTCGACTACAATCAGTATAGTCGATATACCACACTCGTTCAGCGGCATCCAGATCATATGGAGTTGGCAGCGAGGCAAACTCGCGACGCCCATTATAAAGCGTGTTCCATATTTTATTCTGCCACGAGCACGGGTCAGTGTTGTCAAACTGAGTGGCTCCGAGCGCGAACAAGTACGTACCACCCAGCTCATAGTTGTCGTCTCACGAAAATAGGAATAGTGTCCCATGAGCAGTGCAATGATCTCGTAACCGAGGAGACACCGTCGTGGTGCACTGACCAGGGCGAGCAGGCACAGCGTCGTCCAGGCACATCGGGGTTTGCCACCCTTAGGTGGAGGAGGAATAAGGTCCAACCCCACCTCATGATTCTCGCCGGACATGCCAAGGCGTCTGTAGACCTCGTGCGCGGGCGGAGTCTTGCTATTGACAAAGTTTCGAACATCGTAGCCATGCGGTCGTGCGACAACGCGGGAGTGTAATGCTCCCCCCAGTATCGCAATGTGTCTGTACCACAACCCTTCAACACGGCGCTCTTCAACAGAAAGCTATACTGTACTCACAGCCGTTCTGGTCCAGTCGAAATACGATCAACGTGCCCCAGCTATAGCCGGTCACATCAGCCTGGTAAAATGTCTTGCATTCTCCAGGCGCGAGCTGCAAAGAGTCATAATACTTATCTGTGAGCATGTTATCCCGCTCCGGCACTCCTCACTTCACCTTTGGCGGAGTAGGCAAGGATGCTTTCTGGTAAGGTGTTGTGTGCCCGAGCTCTGCCCGCAAGGCGGGAAGCACTTCATAATGATTGGAACGGGTCGAGGGCCCCGATTGGATCCTGGCGGCACTGCCCTGCTGACAGTGGTCGGCCACTGCTGACACTCCGGAGACTGCTCCCGTTTGTCGTACTGCTGTGTCCTTCATGGGGTAGTACTGAATGCTCAAGTGGAGGGGCTCGGTGAGGCTGATGTCGTGGGATTCAGGCAAGATCCATACACGATAAGTACAACATGATACTACAAGCACTGCATTTCAGTCCGCATGCGGCTTCGCAAGGCGCTTGGTCAGCACTTAGGCCGGGTGGTCGACATCAACTGCGGCGGGTTAAATTTCCCTTCTCAGTTCTGTCTGAGGGGAGACAATTGAATGAGTGGACTATCAACGTGCGACTTACGTTTTGCTGCCCATCAGAAACCTCGCAATTTACTAAGACCACCGTCCGTGCGGTGGCAGTGAGCACTCCACAGCACAGTGCGGAAAAGCATGCAAACCTTCAAGTCAGCCCTCGTCACTGCACTGGTCTTCTCTCGAATGGACATACAAGACTCATGTGTATGGAAAGACTCTGAAAGGTTTATGTGGCTCGATGACTGGTAAATCATCCAAATATATAGTAGATCCAGCTGCGCAGAAAGCGTATAAACAAGTATGCCTGAATAAGGGAGCCGCAATGTGTAGAAGGTACAATTTACGAAGTTGAAGCCAATTCTGTTGGAGGACAACTGTACGGAGCTCTGAACAAGGTGAGCTTTGCACTGCCAGTGCCACCAGTTCTCTCAGTGTCTCTCAGTGTCTCTCAGTGTCTCTCAATGCTCTCAGTATTTTCCCAACTTACTGATGTAAATTCCAAACAAGCCTTCACTCGCACTCTTGT
>MARA01000083.1:55000-59016 GCA_001792895.1 Lentinus brumalis | reverse complement strand
TTACAATTAACCAAAGTCTGCTTATGCCGATTTACCATCTGCTTACTGAATACCACTCTCGAGCTAGGGCCGACTTCATCTGGCACCCTCTCTCTACTGACTAGTATTACCGGTCGATGATCGCTCACTGCATAGCTTCGCATTACTCTTGGCTTACGGAACCATCTATGCACTGGTAAGTTTCCAAGCATATGGTCTAAAATCCGCCGGCTTACCGCGTATTGGGAAACGCGATAACCGTGATCCTACGGTCTCTAAGCCTTGAATCGCTGCGTTGTCTTTACTCATTCTCTTAGCCACCCGTTCAAAGGGCATATTAAGGTCGCCTAGTGCCACTATCAGATCCCGAGGGTTCTTTGCTGCCAGTTCTTTTGACAGCTTGCTCAGTTCTTTCAGTTTCACCGTCCTACCACCTCGATAGTTACCTCCCGAGGGAAAGTAAACACCTAAGATATGAATTCCGACATGAGCCTCTTTCGCGTGCCGCCAATGGGAGACTTTAACATGAATAAGCCAGGGCTCTTCATGCGGGATTCTATATGCCGGTAAACGATTGTCTACTAGCACCGCCATCCCTCTAAAACTTTCCTTCGGGGCTCACAAAATACCGAATAGCCGTCCACTCTAATGGGTTTGGATGTATCACTCACTAAAGTTTCTTGCAACACACAGATTGCCACCTTCTGTGTAAATAAAGCCTGCTTAACAACCTCCTCTTTCGAGTGGAACCCGTTAACGTTCCAGGTCATAATCGCAGTATAATCATCTCGGGTGGGTTCGTCGACTACAGCAGGGGTACGGGCCCGGTCTCGCCAGGGCCTATACACATCTACACGCCAACTCCAAGGAAACTTACTCCTACGGTTCCAATAGTTTAGACACCGTTTCAACACACTGCGTAAGTTCGGAGTGTTGTCCTCCTTTCTAGACTCAGTAATGTTACGCTTCAGTACCTCACCAAGCTCGGGCCTAGTCCATAGGTCCATTCTTGGGGCTCCCGAAACGTGAGTAACCTTCTTTATCGAAATGATTGCGCCTAGCAATTCGTCTGTAAGACATCCTTGCAGCCACTCCCACACCGTACGTTCGTCTGCATCTCCAGTATTGAAGATAACAAACCTGACTGAAGTCTTATCCGCACGTAGTTCATGGCGCTTTAGCACTGGGTTGGTCGGGCATTTAGGAATTAACAGTGAGCAGCGATCGTTCCCGACCGATGACGATACACTCTCACTGAAGCTGCGTGAGGAATATTTTGCCATATGTGGGATTCAATCTTTCAACAAGGGACAGCCATAAAACGCATTCAATGATCGCAATTGCGGCCCAGCTTACAAACCCTTCAATCATCTTCAACTTTACACTTATCTCTCGCTGTGCACCGCCCCCATTATTGCCCGTTAGACTTCTGCGCCCCTGGCTAGCCAGATCCCTCTGGGTACCAGTTTACGGTGGCTCAAGGTTATGGTGACTTAGCGTGCCTATTATCCTGTTCGCAAATACCCATACCGTGTCCGAAAGACCTATGTTCACCGGCCATTGACCAGCAAACCAGCAGCTTATATCGAACTTCAAGCCACTGCGACTCGACCAGCTCTCTTACTTAACCTTCACTGAGGCTTCAATAACAGCTCGGTATTGATTAACACCGTTCCCTTTGCGTGCCCCAGCTCTTAAGCACGATTGCCCTTGTCAAGTTCGACGTTTACACGTCTAACGGTCCGTCAAATCCTTTTTATAGTTCGCTTTTATTCACTCTTATCCTCCACTAGCACCCATCCTCTTACTCCTTACGGGCAGAAAGAAATCGCGCATCTAAACAGAAGAATCAGTAATGAAATCTATAAGGAAAGACTAACCGTTTTTTGCTTAGTAGTTCAGCGCCTAAATCAGCGGTCGCTCTGCGACTCTAAGTTCGCACGGACCTGCCCTAAAGCGATCATTGGAACGATCGCCGCAAGGTTTGATTAACGCGATGCTACTTGAGACCTTACCGCGGTAATCAAACCAACTCTTGAGGCACACTAACATGTACTTTCAATCGTCACGGATCCGGTCAACATTCAGCAAGAAATGGTACTACAATCAGCGCGTAAGTAGACTACACTAAGTCGACTTGGACGGTCCTGCTCCAGACGTTGACGAAGTAGTCGCCGCCGGCTTGGCTTCCGCCTTAGCCTTCTTGGACTTCTTCTTGTTCTGGTTAGTTCCGTCGGCTTTGCGCTTCTGGGCGGTGGTCTCCGTTGTCGAGGTCGCGGCGGGCTCCGCAGACTTCTGCGCCTGAGCTGGAGTCTCGAGAGACTTAAGGCGCAGCTCAAGAGCGGCCTTATCAGCTTCCAGCGCGTCGACCCGGGCCTTCAAGACGTGAAAGTCGGCGGCGTTGATCGGACGTGAAACGTCCCGCCACACAATCTCGAAGTCCTCGGTCACGGTGACCTCCTCCCAGTCGGGATGAAGCTCCTGCCGCTTGCTGTTGACGTGATTAAGGATCATACAACCCTTCTTGGCATCACGTCCGGCGCAGAACGGTCGGAAGCAAAAGATGCAGCCCTAGCAAGCTTGTTAATAGGGGGCTTACGCATACTGCACAGATTAAAGACTTACTTGCTTGCGCTTCGCCTGGTAGACCGCCTTGGGAGTCGAGCCCTTCTTAGGGAGCTCAACCGAGATCTCGTCCGGGTAGGACTCGTCCTCGTTCTGCCACGCAGCCAGGCGGACAAGGATGGTATCCCTGCCGCCTTTCTTCCCAGACTTACTAAAGAGTTTGTTAGACTACAGGTCTCCGTATAACGAAGAAGGTACTTACGGCACCTTAGAGACTTCAACCCAATCCGCGAGCGCCTGGAACTTCTTGACGATAGCTTCCTGGGCCGCAGCGGGGACGTCCTTACCCTCGTCTGATACATCGGACACAACCCAGTATAAGGCCGCAACTTGACCGTTGCGCGAAGGGTGCGGAGCAACAACTTTCTGATCAGTACAAGGCAGCACCCTGTAAAAGACCGTGTCACCATTGACCTCCATAGAGAAGGCCATCCGCTCCGCCTTTCCGAGTTGCTTGATAGCGCAGTTACGGAGTAGTATCCCACCATGAAGGGCTTCAATTGCACGAGGCATTTCGGCCCCCAGCTCCTCAAGCAAAGCTCGAGAGTTACGCTGGATGTCCCCTAACTGCAGAACACAGTTGGGATTAAGAGACACTATAACCACGTCATCCCGCCGATCCCCGCCCTCAGGAAATAACTCGGCCCGTAGCCCTGCCTTCTCTCCAAAGACCCAGTCAGAGACCGGAGACTCCGAAGTATCAGACATGTGGACAATAGACTAAGCACGACCTGGCAACAACCTCTGGGGTAGACTGAGCCGTAAACGACCCAGTAATGCAAAGGGCAAAGGGGAGAGTGAGGTTGTTACGCCCCGCTCCCGCCCACTTATATGCCTAAGCCTCGTGGTGTACACATGTCTAACTCCAGGGCCGGCCTGCGCATGTCGGCTAAGACACACGGGCGTCCCTTTCATTAGCAATTGTTACTGGCACTCAAAGCTCGAAAGAGAACCCTTCAAGCCGTCCAAACAATCTGACTAGCCACTTACAACTCTGTTTACCAGACATGGACTTGTCGTGCTTTACCAGTCCTAAGCTTCCCCTACAACAGCTTCAGTCTCCCGTACTAATGTCATTACAACCGTTCAAGGAAACTATCCGCCATTCAGAGATTACAGCGGAAACTCTCTTATTCAGTCAATTATCTGGCTCCATCCTTATAACCGGTGTACTTGAGCGCATTAAACAGCACTCTTTCCTAGAACCCTTTACTTTCCGCGACACATACAAGTTCGGCAAACACGGTCTGTATGCGCAGGTCCCATAGAGCTATCATCCTTTAGTCTTAGCGGAAGCCAATCGTGAGACGGCCCCCACTCAGTGACTGCCGGCAGGTCCTGCCCTACTAAGCGTACTAGCAACTGGTCTAATCCCGGTTTTATAATTTATCGGCCACAGTGGACTAGTATCT
>MARA01000083.1:47500-50000 GCA_001792895.1 Lentinus brumalis | reverse complement strand
AGCAACCGGCAGCACCTCTAAGGTGCGCGCAGTCGCGGCGTATCCCCGAGTGGTTAGTTGCGAACAGGTTTAGCCATCGGCAATTAATCCACATCCTTCAACATCGCAGACACAAGTCGCATAAGGACTGTGTCAGACTTTGTTGAACTGAGAAACCGAACGCGTGCGTTCGATAACATCCCGACTATCCCATCCGCGAGCTAGTACATCCTGCGAGGCAGGCGCATCTATAGCTCGGTCCAAGGATTGCCAGCCTTCCCTCTTTAATGGAGGCTTACTGGTACCTACAAGGGCCTTTCGACCTCCATTACATGCCCACGAGAACCCTTCGGCCAGCTACTAGAGACACCGCGCTTCAGCCTCACGAAATTACTAAGCCGGTCCCCCAACTTCACTACGCATGGTAGTTACTAAAGGACAGCCGTTCTCTTTCCCCAGCTTACTGGCATCCCACTTCGCCTGCTTACTTAGTTCCCCTGCCGTTCGGCCCTTACTCAGGCTTCAACCCGTTCTTCCGACCTCTCGCATCGCCAAAGGTACTAAGACCCAGTCCTCTCTTCAGGTGTACCGTGTTGCCGCATAAGACTCGCGCCCCCGTTAGCCCTACTCAGACTTAGTCAGTAAAGACCAAGCCCTTTCAGGGTTCCCGATTGCTTCAACGACTCAAATGCACAACCATTCGCCTTACTGAGACTGTAGCCCGTTCTGTTTGACCAGCCGGTTTACTAAGGGACACCCTTTCAGATCCTACTAGGGATCGAGTTACTCACGTACTAAGCCGCCGCGAATTACTGAGCTTGCGCCTTTCTGTTCGCCGCTGCTTTTCAGCTTTCCCTCATGTAGTAGGCAAGACCCTCTGGGTGGCTGTGCATTGACCCGCCGCGCGCGAGGCGTGAAAAGTGGTGTCCACTATATCGCGTTTTGGCAGGGGCCTCCCTTGCGCGATGATTTCGCGCCTGCGCACAAATCCGAGATTGCACTTTTGCCACTCCCCTGCCCCCTGCACTCCTTCCGCAACTGTATGGGAGTGTTCAGACAGTCTACTAGCATCATTCTGAGGTGTTTGCGGCGTACTGAGGGCGCTTGAAAAGCGATAGTCCGGCCAACATGGTTTCTAGGTGACTTCAAATTTGGAGCACTGCACAGCTTGGCTCACTTGGCCTCCCCACTTCCTCTCTCTGTCTGCACACCATCTAGCATGCTCCTGCATGTCAGTATGAGCTCTCAGCTTCGCATATCATGTCATTCTAGGTCTACAATAATATTGTGCTTCCAGTATGGCCTGCTGACTGGCCAGAGCATACAAGTGCAAACCATGCCTGCAACTCAAGACACATTCTGATGGTCACTTCAGGTCGTCTCAGGCATGCTTATGACTTTCTATAGCCCTTCTGGGTGTCAGACATGCAGTCAGGTATGAGGGAAATGAATGTATTCAACTGTCTACAACAGGCTTGAGTGCGGTTACTTACATGGTCAGTATGCGGTAAGTAAGCGATTCAAAGGAGCTAAGCACGCTCTTCTAACGCGGTAAGAACATGACAGAATGGCTGCTGAAGTCCGAACTGAAGGGATAAGCCCGGAATACTAGTGGAGGTAAGCTCGCGCTACTAGTCCGGTAAGCTCGCGCTGCTAGTCCGGTAAGCTCGCGCTGCTAGTCCGGTAAGCTCGCGCTGCTAGTCCGGTAAGCTCGCGGGATTGATAGTCCGGGGTAAGCAATCCAGTACTAGTACGCACTTCTAGCGCGGTAAGCACACGACCTAATGGCTGTATAAGGGTAAGCTCGCGGTACTAGTCCGAGTAAGCTCGCGGTACTGGTCCGGTAAGCAACGCGGTAAGTAAACGGTCAAAGCGCGGTCTCTATTCGACTTTCAGCCGGACAACACTACTCTAGGGTTAGATACTGACTACTTACTGAGACTTACTGGCCGCCTACTTCACCGGCAGCGACCTGCCCTAAACTCGATACTACGATACAAACAACTACTTACTTACTTGACCCCAGCCTGCCCTAAAGTGCTGAAATACGGCACATTAGAACAGTGCTCTAACCTCGCTACAAGCGGTCCAGTGAACCCGCTTGAACGCGTTGAAGCACCGTTACAAAGTTCGGTTTATATGCCAGAACCCTCACTAAGGATGGGGTTACTATTGGTCCGGGTGCGGGTTGAAGCACACGGCAGTCCGTCAGTTCTCGTTCAATAGGCCCGGCAAAGGCATCGATTCAAAGCTCTAGCATGACTCTACAAGTTCTGATAGGTTTCTTCTATCGCGCATCATTATATTTTTTGTTATCGCGCTTCGAACGCGCCCCGCTCGCCTTTGCCCTCTGGAAAGCCAGCTGATAGCCGGCCTTCCTCCCTCCTCTCCACCCCCTGGACTCTCTCTTCTTCGGAAACTCGGGCTGCCCCCCACTATAGGGGGCAACCCAAGCTCCCTCCGAAGAGGAGCCCGGTCCCTCGTTGCAAGGAGTCCGAAAGCGCGGTAGACTCCCCACACA
>MARA01000083.1:25000-27500 GCA_001792895.1 Lentinus brumalis | reverse complement strand
AAACCATGCCTGCAACTCAAGACACATTCTGATGGTCACTTCAGGTCGTCTCAGGCATGCTTATGACTTTCTATAGCCCTTCTGGGTGTCAGACATGCAGTCAGGTATGAGGGAAATGAATGTATTCAACTGTCTACAACAGGCTTGAGTGCGGTTACTTACATGGTCAGTATGCGGTAAGTAAGCGATTCAAAGGAGCTAAGCACGCTCTTCTAACGCGGTAAGAACATGACAGAATGGCTGCTGAAGTCCGAACTGAAGGGATAAGCCCGGAATACTAGTGGAGGTAAGCTCGCGCTACTAGTCCGGTAAGCTCGCGCTGCTAGTCCGGTAAGCTCGCGCTGCTAGTCCGGTAAGCTCGCGCTGCTAGTCCGGTAAGCTCGCGGGATTGATAGTCCGGGGTAAGCAATCCAGTACTAGTACGCACTTCTAGCGCGGTAAGCACACGACCTAATGGCTGTATAAGGGTAAGCTCGCGGTACTAGTCCGAGTAAGCTCGCGGTACTGGTCCGGTAAGCAACGCGGTAAGTAAACGGTCAAAGCGCGGTCTCTATTCGACTTTCAGCCGGACAACACTACTCTAGGGTTAGATACTGACTACTTACTGAGACTTACTGGCCGCCTACTTCACCGGCAGCGACCTGCCCTAAACTCGATACTACGATACAAACAACTACTTACTTACTTGACCCCAGCCTGCCCTAAAGTGCTGAAATACGGCACATTAGAACAGTGCTCTAACCTCGCTACAAGCGGTCCAGTGAACCCGCTTGAACGCGTTGAAGCACCGTTACAAAGTTCGGTTTATATGCCAGAACCCTCACTAAGGATGGGGTTACTATTGGTCCGGGTGCGGGTTGAAGCACACGGCAGTCCGTCAGTTCTCGTTCAATAGGCCCGGCAAAGGCATCGATTCAAAGCTCTAGCATGACTCTACAAGTTCTGATAGGTTTCTTCTATCGCGCATCATTATATTTTTTGTTATCGCGCTTCGAACGCGCCCCGCTCGCCTTTGCCCTCTGGAAAGCCAGCTGATAGCCGGCCTTCCTCCCTCCTCTCCACCCCCTGGACTCTCTCTTCTTCGGAAACTCGGGCTGCCCCCCACTATAGGGGGCAACCCAAGCTCCCTCCGAAGAGGAGCCCGGTCCCTCGTTGCAAGGAGTCCGAAAGCGCGGTAGACTCCCCACACACCAGTCTACTGTGCATGTCTGTTGCCCGGGTTAGTAGCCCGAGCAACAACCACACCAGCAGCCAGCTATACGTGTGACTCCCAGAGGGTTGAAGCACACAGTAAATCCGACTAGAAGCAGTAGAAAGCAGGGATAGATCCGCGTTTGAAGTGCCCATTAGTCCGCTGCAGTAGTGACCCAATAATGCCGTCTAGCCCAAGTAATGCCCATAGTCCTTGCTTTCTACTGTTTCTTCCCCATATAGTAGGCAAGCCAGGTTCGGTGGCTGTGCATTGACGCGCCGCGCGCGAGGCGTGAAAAGTGGTGTCCACTATATCGCGTTTTTGGCAGGGGCTCCCCTTGCGCGATGATTTCGTGCCTGCGCACAAATCCGTTTTTGGCAAAAAGCGAAGCCGCACTGCCTAGAATCATTAAAGCGACAACCTGGGAGTGTTCAGACGGTGTTTACCGACCTAATGAGGTGGTTATTGCGAGGTATTAGCCCACTAGAAGTGGCCATTAGTGCGAAAAGCGCTGGTTCAGGTGTCTTTACAAACTGCGGTAAGTAATGCTTTGAATTCCGGTAAACCCGCGGCTTCTAGCCATGTAAGTAACGGCCACAAGTCCCTACAACTACCTGCTGATACCCCGGAGTAAGTACTGACAGTAAGCAAGTAAGTAGAGAGCGAGTTGAATGCGGCATTGTAGGTGGATTAGTGCGAGTTCTAAGCATCAATGCGGGCTGTAAGCATCGCAATAGCGTCGCTTCTATGCCATCTGTGCTGCAATCAACAACCCGGGCCATAGACTGCTTGAGTGCCTCACTAAAGAGCCAGTAAGTGCGAGTTGAGGTCGCGGTAAGTAGGGCATATAATCGAATTAAGAACGCAACTCTTATCCACGGCCATAGGACTTCGAAAGCACCGCATCCCGTCCGATCTGCGAAGTTAACCGGAGTGCCGCCCAGTTAGTACCACGGTGGGGGACCACGCGGGAATCCTGGGTGCTGTGGTTTTGTTACTTTTGTTACCGGTCTCTTACTTTTTGTTACCGTCGCTTCGAGCCTGCCCTGAACGGAGGTTAGTGTGTTTACTTACATGGCTTCTGGCGTGCATTTTATCGGAGGCTTACTGAGGCTTACTGAGGCTTACTGCAGGCTTACTGGAGACTTACTGGAGGCTGGCTTACAGCGATTTGTACGCAGACTATCTATCTGACTATGAGGCTGGCTTACGGCGATTTGTATGCGGACTACTGAGGCTGGCTTACAGCGATTTGTATTCGGTCTAAGGTGCAATATGTCATACAGCATTTCGATTCGCTCTATCTAC
>MARA01000083.1:15000-17500 GCA_001792895.1 Lentinus brumalis | reverse complement strand
AGCCGGTTTACTAAGGGACACCCTTTCAGATCCTACTAGGGATCGAGTTACTCACGTACTAAGCCGCCGCGAATTACTGAGCTTGCGCCTTTCTGTTCGCCGCTGCTTTTCAGCTTTCCCTCATGTAGTAGGCAAGACCCTCTGGGTGGCTGTGCATTGACCCGCCGCGCGCGAGGCGTGAAAAGTGGTGTCCACTATATCGCGTTTTGGCAGGGGCCTCCCTTGCGCGATGATTTCGCGCCTGCGCACAAATCCGAGATTGCACTTTTGCCACTCCCCTGCCCCCTGCACTCCTTCCGCAACTGTATGGGAGTGTTCAGACAGTCTACTAGCATCATTCTGAGGTGTTTGCGGCGTACTGAGGGCGCTTGAAAAGCGATAGTCCGGCCAACATGGTTTCTAGGTGACTTCAAATTTGGAGCACTGCACAGCTTGGCTCACTTGGCCTCCCCACTTCCTCTCTCTGTCTGCACACCATCTAGCATGCTCCTGCATGTCAGTATGAGCTCTCAGCTTCGCATATCATGTCATTCTAGGTCTACAATAATATTGTGCTTCCAGTATGGCCTGCTGACTGGCCAGAGCATACAAGTGCAAACCATGCCTGCAACTCAAGACACATTCTGATGGTCACTTCAGGTCGTCTCAGGCATGCTTATGACTTTCTATAGCCCTTCTGGGTGTCAGACATGCAGTCAGGTATGAGGGAAATGAATGTATTCAACTGTCTACAACAGGCTTGAGTGCGGTTACTTACATGGTCAGTATGCGGTAAGTAAGCGATTCAAAGGAGCTAAGCACGCTCTTCTAACGCGGTAAGAACATGACAGAATGGCTGCTGAAGTCCGAACTGAAGGGATAAGCCCGGAATACTAGTGGAGGTAAGCTCGCGCTACTAGTCCGGTAAGCTCGCGCTGCTAGTCCGGTAAGCTCGCGCTGCTAGTCCGGTAAGCTCGCGCTGCTAGTCCGGTAAGCTCGCGGGATTGATAGTCCGGGGTAAGCAATCCAGTACTAGTACGCACTTCTAGCGCGGTAAGCACACGACCTAATGGCTGTATAAGGGTAAGCTCGCGGTACTAGTCCGAGTAAGCTCGCGGTACTGGTCCGGTAAGCAACGCGGTAAGTAAACGGTCAAAGCGCGGTCTCTATTCGACTTTCAGCCGGACAACACTACTCTAGGGTTAGATACTGACTACTTACTGAGACTTACTGGCCGCCTACTTCACCGGCAGCGACCTGCCCTAAACTCGATACTACGATACAAACAACTACTTACTTACTTGACCCCAGCCTGCCCTAAAGTGCTGAAATACGGCACATTAGAACAGTGCTCTAACCTCGCTACAAGCGGTCCAGTGAACCCGCTTGAACGCGTTGAAGCACCGTTACAAAGTTCGGTTTATATGCCAGAACCCTCACTAAGGATGGGGTTACTATTGGTCCGGGTGCGGGTTGAAGCACACGGCAGTCCGTCAGTTCTCGTTCAATAGGCCCGGCAAAGGCATCGATTCAAAGCTCTAGCATGACTCTACAAGTTCTGATAGGTTTCTTCTATCGCGCATCATTATATTTTTTGTTATCGCGCTTCGAACGCGCCCCGCTCGCCTTTGCCCTCTGGAAAGCCAGCTGATAGCCGGCCTTCCTCCCTCCTCTCCACCCCCTGGACTCTCTCTTCTTCGGAAACTCGGGCTGCCCCCCACTATAGGGGGCAACCCAAGCTCCCTCCGAAGAGGAGCCCGGTCCCTCGTTGCAAGGAGTCCGAAAGCGCGGTAGACTCCCCACACACCAGTCTACTGTGCATGTCTGTTGCCCGGGTTAGTAGCCCGAGCAACAACCACACCAGCAGCCAGCTATACGTGTGACTCCCAGAGGGTTGAAGCACACAGTAAATCCGACTAGAAGCAGTAGAAAGCAGGGATAGATCCGCGTTTGAAGTGCCCATTAGTCCGCTGCAGTAGTGACCCAATAATGCCGTCTAGCCCAAGTAATGCCCATAGTCCTTGCTTTCTACTGTTTCTTCCCCATATAGTAGGCAAGCCAGGTTCGGTGGCTGTGCATTGACGCGCCGCGCGCGAGGCGTGAAAAGTGGTGTCCACTATATCGCGTTTTTGGCAGGGGCTCCCCTTGCGCGATGATTTCGTGCCTGCGCACAAATCCGTTTTTGGCAAAAAGCGAAGCCGCACTGCCTAGAATCATTAAAGCGACAACCTGGGAGTGTTCAGACGGTGTTTACCGACCTAATGAGGTGGTTATTGCGAGGTATTAGCCCACTAGAAGTGGCCATTAGTGCGAAAAGCGCTGGTTCAGGTGTCTTTACAAACTGCGGTAAGTAATGCTTTGAATTCCGGTAAACCCGCGGCTTCTAGCCATGTAAGTAACGGCCACAAGTCCCTACAACTACCTGCTGATACCCCGGAGTAAGTACTGACAGTAAGCAAGTAAGTAGAGAGCGAGTTGAATGCGGCATTGTAGGTGGATTAGTGCGAGTTCTAAGCATCAA
>MARA01000083.1:5000-7500 GCA_001792895.1 Lentinus brumalis | reverse complement strand
TGTGTCAGACTTTGTTGAACTGAGAAACCGAACGCGTGCGTTCGATAACATCCGACTATCCCATCCGCGAGCTAGTACATCCTGCGAGGCAGGCGCATCTATAGCTCGGTCAAGATTGCCAGCCTTCCCTCTTTAATGGAGGCTTACTGTACCTACAAGGGCCTTTCGACCTCCATTACATGCCCACGAGAACCCTTCGGCCAGCTACTAGACACCGCGCTTCAGCCTCACGAATTACTAAGCCGGTCCCCAACTTCACTACGCATGGTAGTTACTAAAGGACAGCCGTTCTCTTTCCCCAGCTTACTGGCATCCCACTTCGCCTGCTTACTTAGTTCCCCTGCCGTTCGGCCCTTACTCAGGCTTCAACCCGTTCTTCCGACCTCTCGCATCGCCAAAGTACTAAGACCCAGTCCTCTCTTCAGGTGTACCGTGTTGCCGCATAAGACTCGCGCCCCCGTTAGCCCTACTCAGACTTAGTCAGTAAAGACCAAGCCCTTTCAGGGTTCCCGATTGCTTCAACGACTCAAATGCACAACCATTCGCCTTACTGAGACTGTAGCCCGTTCTGTTTGACCAGCCGTTTACTAAGGGACACCCTTTCAGATCCTACTAGGGATCGAGTTACTCACGTACTAAGCCGCCGCGAATTACTGAGCTTGCGCCTTTCTGTTCGCCGCTGCTTTTCAGCTTTCCCTCATGTAGTAGGCAAGACCCTCTGGGTGGCTGTGCATTGACCCGCCGCGCGCGAGCGTGAAAAGTGGTGTCCACTATATCGCGTTTTGGCAGGGCCTCCCTTGCGCGATGATTTCGCGCCTGCGCACAAATCCGAGATTGCACTTTTGCCACTCCCCTGCCCCCTGCACTCCTTCCGCAACTGTATGGGAGTTCAGACAGTCTACTAGCATCATTCTGAGGTGTTTGCGGCGTACTGAGGGCGCTTGAAAAGCGATAGTCCGGCCAACATGGTTTCTAGGTGACTTCAAATTTGGAGCACTGCACAGCTTGGCTCACTTGGCCTCCCCACTTCCTCTCTCTGTCTGCACACCATCTAGCATGCTCCTGCATGTCAGTATGAGCTCTCAGCTTCGCACATGTTCATTCTAGTCTACAATAATATTGTGCTTCCAGTATGGCCTGCTGACTGGCCAGAGCATACAAGTGCAAACCATGCCTGCAACTCAAGACACATTCTGATGGTCACTTCAGGTCGTCTCAGGCATGCTTATGACTTTCTATAGCCCTTCTGGGTGTCAGACATGCAGTCAGGTATGAGGAAATGAATGTATTCAACTGTCTACAACAGGCTTGAGTGCGGTTACTTACATGGTCAGTATGCGGTAAGTAAGCGATTCAAAGGAGCTAAGCACGCTCTTCTAACGCGGTAAGAACATGACAGAATGGCTGCTGAAGTCCGAACTGAAGGGATAAGCCCGGAATACTAGTGGAGGTAAGCTCGCGCTACTAGTCCGGTAAGCTCGCGCTGCTAGTCCGGTAAGCTCGCGCTGCTAGTCCGGTAAGCTCGCGCTGCTAGTCCGGTAAGCTCGCGGATTGATAGTCCGGGGTAAGCAATCCAGTACTAGTACGCACTTCTAGCGCGTAAGCACACGACCTAATGGCTGTATAAGGGTAAGCTCGCGGTACTAGTCGAGTAAGCTCGCGGTACTGGTCCGGTAAGCAACGCGGTAAGTAAACGGTCAAAGCGCGGTCTCTATTCGACTTTCAGCCGGACAACACTACTCTAGGGTTAGATACTGACTACTTACTGAGACTTACTGGCCGCCTACTTCACCGCAGCGACCTGCCCTAAACTCGATACTACGATACAAACAACTACTTACTTACTTGACCCCAGCCTGCCCTAAAGTGCTGAAATACGGCACATTAGAACAGTGCTCTAACCTCGCTACAAGCGGTCCAGTGAACCCGCTTGAACGCGTTGAAGCACCGTTACAAAGTTCGGTTTATATGCCAGAACCCTCACTAAGGATGGGGTTACTATTGGTCCGGGTGCGGGTTGAAGCACACGGCAGTCCGTCAGTTCTCGTTCAATAGGCCCGGCAAAGGCATCGATTCAAAGCTCTAGCATGACTCTACAAGTTCTGATAGGTTTCTTCTATCGCGCATCATTATATTTTTGTTATCGCGCTTCGAACGCGCCCCGCTCGCCTTTGCCCTCTGGAAAGCCAGCTGATAGCCGGCCTTCCTCCCTCCTCTCCACCCCTGGACTCTCTCTTCTTCGGAAACTCGGCTGCCCCCACTATAGGGGGCAACCCAAGCTCCCTCCGAAGAGGAGCCCGGTCCCTCGTTGCAAGGAGTCCGAAAGCGCGTAGACTCCCACACCAGTCTACTGTGCATGTCTGTTGCCCGGGTTAGTAGCCCGAGCAACAACCACACCAGCAGCCAGCTATACGTGTGACTCCCAGAGGGTTGAAGCACACAGTAAATCCGACTAGAAGCAGTAGAAAGCAGGGATAGATCCGCGTTTGAAGTGCCCATT
>MARA01000082.1:0-60002 GCA_001792895.1 Lentinus brumalis | reverse complement strand
CTGCGCTGCGCTCACACACTGGATGTGCGGTGAGCAGACGCACACCACCATAGTACCGGCGACTTACCCGGGTCACCACGAAGGCCTCATGCTGCAGCCTACGGATTTCGCGCCCTGCATAAATGCACGTCCCCACGTCTGGCGCTTTCACGAGCAGGGCGGAGTGAAACTTGAAAACTCGAATACTCGCTTCGGGCGCGTGGAAGGTCCACTGGGTGGTCGCATGGTCCCACGAGAACAGCCCCATGCTCGTGTCGCTGCACGCCTTCTGGATGTCGCTCACCAGCACCCGGTCGTCGAAGTCGAGGCGGATGGGGAATACTTCCGGCTCCTCGTCCATCTGCTCCAGTCTGTCAACATCGATTCGCGACCAGGGATACTCATCACTCACTTCCAACCAGGCCAACGTTCTGACCACGCGAACCCCGGTCCCGGCAATGAACGTGGTATTTTCGGCGTGTGACAATGCACCCATATTGTCCGGCACCTCGCGCGCCCCAAACAAGTGCGTGGACGCTTGCTCCAGGTAATACCCAAAGCGGGCGCATCGCTCCACTCCCAACACCCGCACGAAGATCGACGCGAGGGAGACGTCGAACCAGATACGCTCACCCTCCCTGCATTCCTGCCATTCCTCGTTCGTCATATCGAAGAAGAGCAGCGTGAAGTCGTCGAGTCTCTTCAGCCGTTCTGCTACCCTCTTGACACAGACGCTGTCCGGGTTGGTCTCGTCGCGTCCCGGGCGCATGGTGAATATGTCGGGGTTGCGATCATCCTTCTCTTCCATAAGCTTTCGGATTCCCCAGGGGAGCGAGAACTCACCTCCGTCCATGCGATCACCGTCACCACGCACTTCTTCCTCTTGCGAACCACGCCGCCTCGCTCGCGTGTCTTGTTTCCAGCTTGCAGAGCTTTCCGCAGCGCTCCCTGTTTCATCCTTGCCATTCGCTAGGCGGGGCCGGGGAGGAGACGAGGGCAGAGCAGGCGAAAAAAACAAGGGATTCGTGGTGGGCGGTCGCCGGTCGCGCGCTAACTGGAGCTATTGGGTGGTCGCCTAATAATTCCTTCGTGCCTGGCAGCGCTCGCGCGTTGGCCAGTTGCGTTCGAGGACTACGCCTGTAGTGTGGACATGTACAACCTGTGGCACCCCTCGCCTGCCGTCGTGATTACAAAACTATTCCAACCTCATGTACTAATATAATACTATGGATGTGTGCCGCTGCGCTAACATCAAGTACCCTTCTCTGTAATCGGCGTGGTCCTGCGCAAAAGTTAGGCTCCAGCCCACGCGCAGACAAGCACACCCTTACCAGGATCTCCGAGGGACTTTCTCGAGGGTTGCGGTTCGCGAGGAGGGCGGCTCATTACAGCTACACCTGCATTGTCGGGCATGACGACGCCAGCCACGGTCCGCTTCCTCTTGGCCTTCTTCCGCCCCTTGGACCCGGACGCACTCACCACACCTTCGGCGGTCACCGGAGTCGCGCCCTCGTAGGTTGCCAGCGAAACTACGTTGACGAGCAAGTCAGCACCATGCGCATCCACCCGGTTATAGAGCGCACTCGTCTCGAATGTCACTGAATCACGCAACCCAATGTGAGTTCGTGCGAGATCGAAGCGGTATTGGTACACTCACTGCTGATGTCGCTGATGTCCCCGACTTGAGTTGGCACTTCGTCATCCTGGGCTTCCGCTGTCCCTGCGGTGGGCTGGCGGCCCGCAATTGAGTTCGCGTCAAGCTCACTGCCCTCGAATGTCACTGAGGACCCCACGCCATGTTAGTTTACTCGGATGCCGGCGGGCTTCAACACTCACTGCTGATGTCCTCGACCTCAGATCGCCCGTCGTGAGAATGTGATACGGGCGTTGCGGCGACCGGCTCACGCGCAGCTGCAGCCATGGCCTCAAGGCCTCGAAGGACCGCCGGATCGCGCAACAGCAGCAGTAAGTCCTGCGCGTTGCCCACGCTCGGTGGCTGGGTCTTGTCAGCTTCCGCAATCGCTTCCGCCATTGGCACGTCTGGGCAGCCATGTTACGCCACTCACAGCTGACGTCAAACGCACTCACCTGCGGCCGGCGGGGTGACCGTTCCCGAGGCGTCGTTGTGCATCGCCACATCTGGGCATACGTTCAGAATTGTCCTCTAGGTACGTCGCATTGACAAACCTTCTACGCTCCGGGGTGTCGCAGGCGCGGGTCCCTCCCCTTCAGGCTCGTCAGGTCCTGTGTCCGAATGAGCTCAGTGTGATTATCGCAGAGGCTTAGCACTTGCCTTCGTCACGTTGTTGCAACCACAATTCAATGACCGCGTCCAGCTCGCGCAGCGTGCAGTGGAACGCTTTCGCGAAGGCTTCCAGAAGGGACTCCTTATGTCGGTTCCGCCCAATCGTCTTCCTGCAGCAGCGTCAGACAATGTTTGCGTGCTCTCTCATACAAGCTCACTTACACGCATACGCAGGCAACGCCTTGTTCATCAGGTCCTCCCGCGATGAAGACTCCGCCCCACTGTGGCGTGGTTTCGACAAAATCACCAACCTCCTCATGTATTCGGCAACGGCCTCGCCCGTCCTGCTACGTGGTCAGTTGAATGAGCTCGCGCAACAATGAGCACACTCACCACCAACTGTCGCCCTCGTGTGCGTCCTCGTGCTCGTCGTCCTCACTCGAGGGTTCCTCACCGCCCTCGCCGCCGGACGCCGCGTCCGCACTATCCGTGGCGTGCGCCAGCTCATTGCGCTCCGCCGCGAGCATGTTGAACTCTTGCCGCTGCTCCGATGATAACGCATCCCATGCCACTTTGCACGCCTTGCGCCAGCCACCTACGTCGGGCCGTGTGCCGCCTCTGGCTGATGGAACGACGGGCACCGGGGGACGAGCATCCGATGACTGGAACACGTCGAGACCACTCACCGCTCTCGCCTTGCGGTTGTGTTTCTTAGCAGGTACGCGAAAGACCGGGGCGCGCCCTCGAATGCCCTTGTTGCCCGCGACGCGCCTCTTGTGTAGCCACTGCCCGAGCCACTTGTAGATCGTCTGTGCGCCCGGTCAGCACCCATCGCAAGGTTGCGACCCAATATACGTACGTCAGGAAAGGCAGCCTGTCGCGCCTCGAACGCTGCGTCCGTTTCGGCCACGATGCGCTGGATGAAGGGCTTGCGCGATTTGTGGGCGTTGCGAAGCCGAATCTTGAATTCCTTGTCGCTTTCCCCGGGGGCAGGTGTCGTCACGCGCTCGCGGAATCGCTCCGTCAGCAGCGCCGCCGCTTGCTTGACTGGGAACTCGGTGCGAGGCAAGAGAAGCTTGGCTTGAATATCTGGATGCTGCACCAGCTGCACGAGCAGAGCGACCTCTGTCTTGTGCAGGCGGCGAGCCTGCTTGGATGTCATGGACGGCGGGCAAGGGGGCGGGCGTCTTGCAAGTTTGCATGTCGAAATTGGCGATTTGACCTTCCAAGCCGAGAGGCGGTCGTGCCCGACCATTGGGTTTAAACTGTCCTGTTCAGCCACAAATTGACGACGATCTCATGAAGTCCGGCAACACTATTCTACATTGATCGATCCCTACGCTATGATACACTGTTCGACATCGTCCTGCAACGCAATTGGAGGAGTGGGAAGTCGCGAAAAACGCTGCACAAACGTCCGCACGTAAAAGTCCACGACGCGCCCTTGAAGAAGCTCGTACGCTGCGGCGGTCTCTGCACCGTGTGCGCCACCAGCAACCACTTCGTCAGGACAACCTGGCCAGCGCGACAACACCTTGGCGAAGTTCCGCAGACACCCCCGGCAGTCCTGCCACCCCTCCTCGGAGCTCGATTTCCATCGATATCCGCGCCGATAGTCCTTGACGTCGGGAATGACCGTGACGCAGGATGATGGCTCTCCCCAAACCTGGGAAACCAACGCCTCACGTTCCCACTTATGTATCTCCAGCCACGTCGGGGTCTGCACGATGAGCGCATCCAACGCGAGCAGCTCTGCACGAAAGTTGATCTCGTGGGCTTCCCACAGCAACAGCTTGCGTATGCGAGGATTGGTCTCCACGGTGTACGCGTTGACCTCCATTTCGGCGAGCGTCACTGACAAATCGGGGGTGTACGAGTCCATAAGCGCGACGCGACGGAAGATATGCCCCACGGTGTTTCGGTCATCCTGGCGCCGTATCGCGCGCCGCACTTCGGCGGGGCGTAGCTGGGCACTGTGACCTCCCATAGGCGGCTCTGGCGTGTATCTCCCAAACAGGGCGGTGCGCCATTCGGCGATCGTGAGCGGCCGGTGGTCCAGACTGGGATCGAAGAGACGCGCCCGACAGAAGTGACGCACGCGGGCAAGGTTGTGGAGATAGCGGAGTCCCTTCTTGTCCACCCGCGCACGTTCAGGATGCAGGCACCCTGTGATACAATGTGGCTGGGGTGGCATGGCGTCGAGAAGGAAAGGGGGGGGAAGAAGTACAGCGCGCCGGCTTCCGTGTGCTTGACCGGCGACACGGCCCGGAGGGCGCGCTCCCACACCTGCGGTATGTCATAGAATGCGGGCGGAGTAAAATTGCGCGCCGGCTGGTCGAGCACCG
Source organism: Lentinus brumalis (assembly GCA_001792895.1). Lineage (NCBI taxonomy): Eukaryota > Fungi > Basidiomycota > Agaricomycetes > Polyporales > Polyporaceae > Lentinus > Lentinus brumalis. The sequence goes on along the minus strand of MARA01000082.1, from coordinate 55,433 downwards.
ATGGGGCTTCGGCCGACGATGGGACAGACTGGCCGTCCCGCCCGTGCTCGTGCTCACCGTCCTCCAATTCGACACGACTGCCAGAAGCCTGCGGGCGACGCTTGTGCCTTCGTCTCTTCTTCTTCTCTGGCGCCACGGGCGTCGGAAGCGGGGCGGCGCGCATGCTCAGATGCTCTCCTCGCACTTCTCCTGCTTCTATTCGCGGCCGCTTGGAACTGGTGGGGTCGGTGCTGGGCAGGGCGGGCACGGCCACTAGATTGAGCTGAGCCAGGTGAGACCCAGACACATGCTTCGATACCGACATCACCATCGAACTGAGCCAATTCCCAGTGAAGTTGGTCGCGCCGATGAAGGCGCCGCGAGCGTGGAGAATAGGAGGGTCGACGAGGATACTCGATAGGGTCGACAGTTTTTCGGGCTCGACCACGCGCCACACGGGCATCTGCCGACGCAAGGGCTGTACTAGCCAGTATGGCAGACCTGCTCGCCACCAAGTGTACACGTCCGACCCTTCGTTCAGGAATGCGCCCACGACGTCGAGCACCTCTCACTGAAGTTATCCCGACTGTGCAGTCGAGGCACCACGATCTCGAGGTACGTCTTGAGCCCCGCCAGCTCCAGGCATACTCGCTGTACGTGTGCCGCCACAGCGACAGCTCGGCTGGCCACGGAGGGCAGGTGCGTCATCCGGTCCACGACTTGGCGGAGAATCATGCAGAGGAAATCTCCGTAGCGACGGACGATGGCCTGGACCTCGGGGATGCTCTCGTAACCCCTAATGGCTGCTTCAGCCGCGGCCTCCAGCTCATCGCGGGTGTCGCGTTTGATGTAGCCGAAGCCACTGACAGCAATGTCGGGGTCCTCCTCCCAATGAGATTCAGGAAGCAGAGTGGCCCAAAGGACGCTGGGCACATCGGGCGGCGACGGACGGCGTGGGATGCACGCGACATGTAGCATCCCCTCGACGTGTGCTTGCGGCCACCGCGAGTACTCGTGCAACCCCAGCGGCCATCGCGGAAGGTGTGAATGACTTCGCGCTCGACAGGGTACTCCGGCACGTATTCGGTGTTTGGCGAAGTAATGACGAAGTCGCCGTTTACGTTCGGCGAGGCCACTTTGGCGTCGTGTGCCTTCGTGACGGGAGGGGCTAATGACAGACAGGGTGAGTGACCTATTTCTCGCGCGCCGCCACAGGCTGACTTACGAGCTCCAAATCGATTGCGCCGCAAGGTCAGCGGGAGCGTGGGGTCAGCGGGAGGGTGAAGTGGTTCGGCCACAGAGGCAGGATCGCTGGGCGAATGGGAGTCAGCACAGGTACGTCGTGTGTGATGTCTGGACTCCTACCTGCCATGTGCCGCACTGCTGGTGACTGCCGGGGCTGTCGACCCGGCCGCTTCAGAGGGCGGAGCCACGTCGACGCGGGGGTACTTTTTGAACTTGGGTAACTTGGGTCGCGGCGCAGGGGGTATCTCCTGTCCTGGCGTAGACATGGTTCACGTTGTGCGCTGGCTGGTGTTAAGGCTCGTGCGGGACTCTTTGGGGCTGGGGACTATGGAGAGTATAACTACAAACTAACTAGGGCCTACGCTAACAGTAATAAGTCGTATCGTATCCTACTCCGTCTTCCTTTCCGGGGATGCCGTTCGTCTGGTCGGGGGATGGGATCGCGTCGGCTCTCGTGCGTCCTGGTCGTTGGTTGGGGTGGCCTGGGTGTCGTCGCGTCGGCTCTCGTCGCTCCTCGCGTCGGCTCTCGTGGCTCCTCGCGTCGTGGGCCGCGGTGGGCAACGTTTTGCGGACTCGCGCACAGCAGGCTCTTAGCACACTGTTGCGACGAGTTTGGCGATGACCGCTGATAGCGTATCGTGTGCTCTTAGCACCGCGATTCGGCTACCAGGTTGTTGAGGAGAGGTGAGGCAGGCAAGCTGTTCGCGGGGCGTGCGCAAACAGGGAAGTGGTGGGCGTGGACGACGGTGATGGATGGGTGTCTTGGGAGAGGAGCGCTCGCACGAACGGATGCAAATCGTCCTGGCGCGTGGCCGGAAGTCCGACGTCATCCGCTTTTGCTTCCGCCCCACGCGCTCAGTAATCTCATTCAACCGCCGCTTCAATAGCGAAGCTTGGCCCTTTTCTGATTACAGACTCCGACAGTCACAAGTTCGTGGTCCGCTCACGTAGGCGCCGAGGTCTTCGCGTGAATTCGTCTAAGTCCCCTCATCCCTGTGCTCACTGCATGCATCTCACTCTTCGCTCGCTGCTGCCCACACACACGCCGACCTCGCCCAATGAAGAGCAGCACAAGACTGCAAGAAAACCGATGGCAGTCCAGCGTCGTCCGCTTAGAGCCACGATGCGGATTGTCGGGCAGATTCTCGCTGGCAACGATCAGTGATGAGTCTGACCTCTGGCCAGGTCCCCCCCCCGCGCGATGGCATCGGATGGACGAATGGACAGGTCCGTAGAACGAATGCACGGACGCGATGGACGAACGCAAGGTCGGAGGGAGGCTCACATGGAAGGGTGCTCGTCAGAGATGCTACTGGGACATGAGCCACGCAAGGTGCGACTGCCTGTACCACATATCTTATCCATCGGGTACTGACTCCGTGGCCGTCTGTCTGCTGACTTTGCAGGTGTGTCTGGAGAATACGCTGGCACGGCGGGGGGCGAATATGGGCTTATCGTAGCTGAGGAAGTCGCGCAAGTAAGTGTGACCGGACCTCCTGATGATGACCCGCTCATTTATCTCTAGCCGCGCGCAGACATCCTGCCAGGACTTCAACCTGGAGTGCGTTCACGTCGCAGAACCGGCCACCGAGATCGCTGTGCCACACCTACCGGTCTTGGCTGCTCCGGATGAACCCGCGCCACCGGGCCCAGGCAAACTTTTCATTGCGCGCGCATCCTGTCCTTGCAACTCTTCCTCATGTCCCGAACAACCGACCAGCCCATGCCACATGGAGACGCAGAAGGTGGCAGCTCAGCTGACATCTCCTCTGAGGAGGTTCGTGTGCCATCTCGCGAATGCGTGCACAAAGAACTGACGCGAGGCAGGCTGTATCACAAGAACCAGTCCTTCGTGCATCCAGCACCTCAGTTGCGCCAAGCGGAGGCAATGCTGCTAGTTACATCGACCCGTACGTACTTCCATTCTCCATGGAATCACGCGCATGAATGTTTATCGCATGCCATGTTTGTCAGGCCGTTTTTCGCATCTTGCGAGGGCAACTTCCATCTCAAACGCCCAGATGCCGTGACTGGCGGAGAAAGTGCATTGCAACAAGGAGAATCGTTCGTGCATGTGGACGACGAATGGCTGCGTGGAGTTTCGCCCTATATGAGCGGTGAAGAGTGGGAGTACGTGGCCTCATACGATCTGACGTGCACCCGTGAGTACTGCATCCACCGTCACGAAAGGCAACCATCGCTCATACATCATCTATCATTCTAATTCGATATGTCAGTTGGATGTAAGCCATGTGTCTGTACTCGGGGCGAAGGGTGCGATCGTTGCCACGTTGGATAACGTAGAGTAGAACATGTAAATGGTTCGCAACGCAAAGATAGGCTAGCACACAACAGCAAAAGGACTGACGGAAGTATGATACAGCGGCAGTCCCATGCAGAGGCAGTCCCATCTGGCCCCATGGGGGAGGGCGCAAAAAAATAGCGCGCTTAAGGCGGGACGCTCTTTGCTGCCGCCAGCTACCAACCATGGCGGCCCAGAGTATACTCAAGAAGCTCGCAACGTCCATGAAAAAGTTTGGCTCGGCGGAGCCACGCCCTCCGAAAACCCCTCGCAAGAAAGTCCGCATGGAGCGCACCTCCCCAGCCCGTCCAGTCGTGCCTCCATCACCTACCAAGACTCCGAGCATTCTCAGACGCCTCCACCCTACGGCTGCCCTGCCAACCTCCCCATGCACAGCGGACACCTCTAACACCCCTGCTCCGCCCGGGCTTCCAATGGAAACGCAGGAGAGCCAGCTCTGCCGGAAGCCAGCCCGCGAGTGCCAGCGAGACTTCCCCGAACTCCCAGCAAAGGGGCCCTCGAGCGAACCTTCGATTTCTCAATGCCCGCGCCCGTGACGTCCAAGCGAACCGATCCCGAGTCGGATGTGGAGGACGGGGAGGACTACGTCTCGTCAGATGAAGAGGAACCGGATGTTCGAGATGGAGTGCGTCCCGAGACACACTTGGTACGTTCCCCTCAAGCACTTTGAAGCGGCACACTAAACATGTGAAACAGCCTTCGGAACGATGCAAGATATTCTTGCAGAAAGGTCACGCGCTGCGCGCGCGCAACATCTTGGACGACCGCGACGCTCCTCCGGATCTGAACAAGTGCACGAGCTGCGGCTGTGACCCCAAGGCCAGACACAAGCATGCCACGCTTTTCCGTTGCGTGGACTGCCACATAGCCCCGCCACGTTGTGTCGCCTGCATCATCACCGCACATCTAGAGCGGCCCTTCGATCGCATCCAAGAGTGGGACAGGTCCAAAATGTTCTGGAGGAAGTGCACGCTCACGGACCTCGGATACGAACTTCGTCTGGGACATCAAGGCCGCCGTTGCAAGAACGTGTTCTCCCTGCGCGGGACCTCAACGTCGTTCACGATCACGGCATCTTCGACATCCACGTCGTCTACTGCCAGTGCTCAACGGCCGGCAAGATACCTGATCAACTCATAGAGGCCGGGCTGTGGCCGGCGTCATGGACGAATCCTCAGTCGGCGACGACCATGTCCGCGTTGCGCACGTTCCACAGCCTAAGCATGAACGCTCAAGTCAACGCAAACGACTACATTGCTCATCTGAAGCGTTCTACCGATAACGTCGGTGCGGCAGACTTGAAGGTAAGCCCGCGCAGCTGCGTGCCATGACGAATCTGATCGCGAAGCCTCACCAGGACCGCTATCGCGAATTCGGCATATGTGTACGCCAGTACTCGTTCGTACGTGCGTGTCGCTGGGGTGGGGTGGACCCTGCCGACGAATTGCCGCCTGCAAGCTTGGTAGTGTTGTGCCCTGCTTGTCCCCAGCCAGGTCACAACATGCGGCCGGGTTGGGAGACCCGAGATCCGAAGTTGAGTGAGTGCTGGGATGCTCGACAATTCGCAATACTGATGTGTGCCTCAGATATGTCGATGCGGCCCAGATCACACAGGACGGCAATTTCCACTACTCAATGACGAATAAGCACACGGACCCGAAAGATCCTGCCATGACCAAGGGGGCGTCGTATTACGCCCACGAAGACGATTCGAAGTGTTTTTGGAAACCACCGAACATCCGGAGCACGAGGTGAGACAGCTCGGTTACGCGGGTGAGCGATTGCTGAATAGGCCGTAGTCCTCTACGTGCAACCAATTCGCCGCGATCGGGTCTGGCAAATACAAAGGGCCTGTGTCAGGAATCATGGCCGTGCTGTGCCGCCACATGATCGTGCTACCTGGCGGGGTCCTCGACCTTCATCATGGCGAACGGTGCGTCGTAAGCGTACTGTCATGCACGCGGCGCGCACTAAAAACCCTGCAAGGTACCTGTACGTGGACTTCTTGCTCGTGTCAGCGCTGCAACGATATCGCGCCCTACACATGATTGTCGATACCTACGACATATACTGCCAGTACATGAAGAAGTTCCGACGACGCCTCGAACTGGAGTTCACACCGACGAAGCTCGAGAGTCTCAAATCGATCGAATCTGCGGACCTTCCGAAGATGTGGGCGGTGTCGGGAACTATCATGCGCCGATGCACATTCGCAAGTGTCGATGCTTTTTCTCCTTGCATCACATACCGGGTGTGGGCAAGATGGTGGGGGAGCAATGCGAGGGCCACTGGGGCATCACCGAGCCGCATTCGCGCTGTACAAAGGAGATGTCGTGTGGACATCGTCACGAATACATCTGCTACCTGTACAGCCACCGCAACGTACAGCGCATCCATCGCCTAGGTGAGTCGCCCCGGACCATGGTGACAACGGCCACTCACCCCAACATCGAGCCACAGTGGACGAGCTGCCCGAGAAGTGGGAGGAAGCTGAGGGGGCGATGATAGCCGCGGACGAATACTTGCACACGCTTGAAGCCACGCTGGCGAGAACTTCGGGGAGGAGACCGTAGTTGAATGGCGGGCGGCGCACGATAAGTGGGAGAGCGAGGTGACGAACATCGACAACCACGCGCACATGGACAATCCTTTCGAAATCGCTGAGGATGCTGGTGAATATTTCGCCCTCCTTGTGCGATGGTCGCTGACAACGACGCAGTTCTGACGACCGACGCGATCTGCGAACATCTGCGCCAAGAGCGCACCGAGGAAGGTGATCGCCTGGGCATCGCAGTCATCGACGCCATTCAGGCCGCGCTTAACTTGGAGCGGAACAGGTGAGACACCGGCCTTGGTGTTCGGTGTGTGCGTACTGAACCGGGCGCACAGATTGGACCTGGTCAAGAAGATTCGAGCTGCCGAAGGGACGAGAAGGAACGTAGTGCAATCGCCGCGAAGTTGGAAGCCTATCGCCGAGACGTTCTGTCGTGCGAGCAGGACTTCGCGGTCTGCGTGTCGCCGATTGTCCACGAGGTGACCCAAGCATGCATCGCAGACGACCGCATGATGGCGGCGCAACTCGGGGAGGCCATTGTGGCAGCCGGACAGGATGCGACGGCGGTGAAGGCGGCGAAGGAGAGATATGCCTTGCTTCCCAGCACGTTCCCCAAGCGAGATATCAAGGACGATCGAAGCCTTGGCCTCGAAGATGCACCCAAAGCGCCCGGAGCAGGTCCCTCTGCGAAACGGAAAGCACAGACGAAAGCGCAAAAGGCTTTCGACGCCATGCTGGATGAGCTGTCTGTGCCAGCGGCCACGTTGCCGTCGATGTACCACAGCAAGGTACGGCAGCATCATCTCATGAAGAAGCTCGTCGAAACGGAGCGCAGCCTAAGACAAGGCCAGGCTGCTGAGGCCCTGAACGAACTGAGGATCCACCTGTCCACTCACGTCGCCCTCAAATTTCGCAAGGAAGAACGGTCCGGCCAGAACCACAACGCCCCGATGGATCGACGTCTTGACGAGAAGAAGGAAGTGATCACGGGTGCAAAGTACGAATACCGTAAGCTCAGGCACACCTTACGCGTCCTTGGGATGCCGGAGAATCATAAGATCTTCCGGCCCCTGCGTGACGAAGATGCGGTCGCTTTCAAGCTGTTTACCAGCGAGAATGTGCAGGGGACAGTCGACGGATGCCTTCATGGATCTGGGGTGACTTCAGCTTCGTTGGCAAGGTGGCCCCGGGCGAAGTTCGAACATTCCTCGAGAAAGGTAAGCGATTACGCTTGGGCACGTAGGCCACACTCACCGTTTTTGCAGCGATGAGACCGCATTGGTTCCAACACAGCGCGCTCGCACGCAGAAATACCGAGGAGGCGTGGATCCGCTTGGAGGAAATGTTGCGATGTTGGATGTCTTTCCAAGACAGCAGGGATTTTTGGGTCACACGTGCGACCACCTTGGACGCCGCAGGCAACCTGGGAGCGGCGTCGTACGCACGCAGGTATGCGACATCCACGCGCCTTCCTCGGAACATCCTGACCCCCTCTCAGGCAAGCGCATAGGTATGAACGTCTGTTCCGGAAGGCCGAGTTGAAGTTCCCCAGTCGGATTCACGAGGTGAGAACGTCGCGAATCTGGTTGAATGGACTCTGACCCTGTCAGCAGGGAATAGGGATGCCGGTTCCCCGGAAGGATTAGTTTGCGCTGTTGGTAGGGGGTTGCGACATCGAAGTGTCTCAAAAGGGGGTAGCGTGCGGCGGAGCGGCTGGGAAGTCGGGTTGGCGGCGGGGAGGAATGTTCTGATATGACGTGTGGGATAGTTAGCACGAGATGGCGACAGAAGCCCCACCTCCATGCGCCGCGGACTTTAAGGCAGACGACTTAAAGAGGCGAGTGGTGAGGAGGTCCAACCCACCGCACCCGCCACGTTGCTCTCTTGTGAGACGATCGCCAGTGTACGATGGTGAGTAACATGGGCCGCGGTCTGTCGAGATCGACGTCTGGTCTCTGGACGCGCGGACCCTACTTGTGCCCGAACAAATATGGCGCTGACAATGAGCTGGCGTACGACAGGGGATGCGGAATCTGCTACGCGACTTCCGCTCGAAGATCAGAGTGAGACAGGTATGCCTGCAGGTTAATGATAGCGGGGTTGGTGTGTTGAAATCTTCGCAGCGCATCCTGCGAGACGGGAAGGAGTACTCGCCTTACGGCATGGAGGACGTCATTGTTCTCCCCGATGGTACGGACGCAGCGGAGTTGTTCCCGCAGATGTGCCCCGCGTCCGAGGTGGATCCGACCAGCGGAACTGCGTGCATCCGCCTGGAGGGCAACGAGGTCATCGCGCTCAATGTGGAGGTCGATATAGAGTCTTTGGCGAGAGAGGCGCACGACGAGCAGGAGGCCGGGTAGCTTTGGATGACGAGGAGCCCGTCGGCAGCGGCGCGTGGCCCGATGCACAGTCACTCGTGAGCGATACGGCGTCCGTGGCGAGTTGGGACTCGATGCACGCTATACCACAAGTCGAGCGCAAAGAGCGCGATCCAGCTGCGCAGAAACGCGTCGATCGCACGAAAGCGAAGCGGCGCAAGGGCCGCCAGGACAAGCAATCGACATTGGGCTCGCCGCGCACGCACGTCGGCGAGGCCGCTTGTGACTTCCCGCCGAAACGCCGCGCAATGAAGCATGCCTCGGAGACCACGGTGATCCAGACGGACTTCGATATAGACGGAGGCCAAGCGAGATATGCTGGGGCCGGGTTCACAGGTAAAGTGCGCCCTCAAACCATGGAAGACCAGGCAAGCGTGCCGTTCGAGCAAATCGTGAAGAAGTTGCCCGTGTTACGGTGGGGAGGGAGGTATGCGCCCCGTACACGATTCACGGGTCCAGGGAGCCTACCTGACTGCGGCCATGTGCAGGTCGAACCACTACATCGTGGACAAGAAGGGCACGATCCTCATGGTGCTCGTGGGAGCGTCCTCCGATGCGACACTGTACAAAGTATACGAGAACGCGGCTGACCACCTCGTGAAAGCCCGGAATTATTGCGGGATGAACGGAAGGGAGGAGCATCGTCGTGGAGGGTATAGCACGCTGTCTTCGGGGATATCGAGAGGCGGCGGACAGCCGGTATGTCAGGCTTGCACGAAAGGACGGCGGGCTGGGACTGATGATTATACAGCGTCCTATGAACATCAAGCCCAGGAATAGACGCGAGCGCAGAGCGTTGGCACGACTGTGGCAATCTCAGTCAATCCGTCGCATTGCAAACGCGCAAAGTGGTGAGCGCGGGCGCAGTGCGTCCGTGTAGAACGAAGTGCTAATGAAGATGGCTACAGGATACCTGAAGACATACGTGCCGGCCGTGTTCTCCGAGTACATGGTCAATCTCAATGCGATCTGCGAGTCGCAACCAGAGCTGAGGCGGAACTGCACGCACAACGCCTTCGCAGGTGTCACTTTCAACCTCGGTCCGCGCGTGGTAACATATCCGCATCTCGACCAGGCTAATCACCTGTGTGGAATGTGCGCGGTCACCGTCCTGGGAAACTTCGACCACGAGCGCGGCGGACATGTGATCCTTTGGGACGTCGGCCTCGTCATCCAGGTCCCACCTCGATCAACATACCTGATCCCTTCCGCAATCCTCGTTCATTCGAACGTCGACATTGGCCCGGGGAGACTCGAATGTCGATCACACAGTACTCGGCGGGCCATTTGTTCAGCTGGGTGCGATGTGGCATGACGACTCAAGCGAGTTCGCGCAGAATGGCCAGGAGCTGGAATCGGGCGAAACGCGGTGGCAGCGGGGACTGCGACTCTTGCGCCAGTGGTGCGCGGGGGTCCAACGCCCGTGAGGAATGGATGAGGTTGACACCAGGTGTCGAGCGAATACTATGACGCTATCTACGAAGTAAAAGTATGTACTACGCTGAACGAGCCTGACAGATACCTTGCCGCACACGGCGACGTACCGACTCACTCGCACCGCGACAACGGCAGGGTTCAGGACCACCGGCCTGCTTGGAAGGTCAGTGTTCGGGATGTCACATTTGAAATTGTACTAATTGGTACACAGGCATGACGTGCACGCAAAGAGAAGCACGGCGGCGAGGTGGGAGCCCGCGAGGCGTGTGAGGGCCGCGCAAGCCTGGGTGTCGAACATCTAAGCTGAGTTCTCCTACCGTGAGGGCCACTTGATACACAGGCATGACATGCACGCAAACAGAACCACTGCGGAGAGCTTCGGCATCGCGAGGCGTGCGAGGGCCGCGCAAGCGTTGGTGTTGAACACATAGGCTGTGTCTTCTGACCGTGATCCGTACTAATTAGTACACAGGCATGACATGGGCGCAAAGAGAAGCACGGCGGAGAGCTGCGGCAACGCGAGGCGTGTGAGGGCCGCGCAAGCGTTGGTGTCGAACATATAAGCTGAGACTTGCAACGCTGACGAGCCCATCACCGCCTCACCCTCACGAACAACCATGAGCATCCCGCCCCCGAAGACGTATCAGGCCGCCCTGGAAGCCAATTTGCGCCGCGCGGAGAGGCAAGGCGTGAAGATATCGGTCGTGCCGGCTATGTTGCGTCCCTCTGGGGCGACTCCCAAGTTCTTCCGCGACCTGGCAAAGTCGCAAAAGATAGTATGCAAACCATGCAAGAAGAAGGGTATCATCTGCCAGGCCACGAATCTCAGCCGCCTCAGCTGTTACGGGTGCCTTTGGGGCCGCGACTGTGATCGCCAAACCTGTGAGTCATGTCCCGGTCGCCCAACGGTCTGCTAATCTCGTCGCAGATATGACCAAGCGAGGCCATCCGGCGAAGTTGAACGCGGAGTCGTATACCGTCGCGAAGAGCGAGGGTTTGACTATCATCCCGGAGGGCGCGGTATGGGGTGATCGAAACATGCAGCCCGCGGCTATGCGCGAGGGCGTGCCCCTCAAGGAGGAGAAGGGGGTGGCAGGAGAAGAAGGGGGGGAAGAGGAGGAGGACGGTGAGAGAGCTGCGTCATCGAATGAGGACGGGGTTGATGACGACGACGAGCAGGTGGACCAATTGGCCGATGATGATGACGGTGAGGACGAGGACGCATCCCAGGAATCGAAGGACGAGACCTTTGCGGCGAAGGTGGGCTTGATCAAGAAGAAAGTCACCTCGACTAGGGCGAAGCTGGGGCGGACGAAGAAGAGCATCGACGCTATGGATGCGGAGCTCGACACCATCAAGACGCTGCTGGCGGGACTGGTCGAAGGCAAGGGGAAGAGGGTGGAGAAGCATGAGCTTGGGGCAGCGTCGAGTTCCGAAGACGAGATGCCGCTCAGCGAGCGCAAACGTGAGCATACGGATGCATTGCGCGGGTTGTGCTAATTCGTATTGCCAGGTCCACGCGTGGAGGCCAACGCAGACGCGGGGCCCTCGAACACGAAGGGCGCAGACACCCAGGATGAATAGCTGGCTCATGAACAGAGAATGTAAGTACTGACACCGGATTCTCGGGGACGCGTACTGACACGCGCATAGCTCGGCGGCGTGGCTCTGGGTTCAGGTTTGAGGTCGCAATGGATGCGTGAACAATACAAGGACTGCGGCAAGAGGGCGCGCGCGGCACCGGGGAATACGCACTATGTCAACGGAGCGTGAATATACGGTGGTTGAGCAGAATACAGGTAGTAAAGAGTGGGGCCCTGCGAGAACGCCAGCCCGAAGCGTGCCGAAACGTCCGAAGGGGAAAGCGTACGTGGGGCGATGAATAAATGTCGTACATTAATGGCTTTGCGATAGCACCGGAGTGCCAGGGTAGCAGCAGAGGTGAGGCACAGCCACACCACGCGAGATGGTGCCTAAGGCACGTAGCACAGCCACTCCACGCGACTTTGGCTTTCCGAGTTTCTCGGACACCAGGCCGCTGGGCGGCCGTCGCGCGCACGGGAAATCGCTGTTACTCGTACCGACACGTCTGTGCGCCCGCCTCGCCCCTGCAAGGTCGACATCGAGAATGGGCTACTGGTCCTGCAACGTCACGGGGCGCAGTGGTGGGTGAGTCGTGCGATATGTCAATTGCAACGACGCGGAACTGACCACTCGTACGCAGATCGCGTCCTCGATCTTTGCGAGCAATAACACGGACAGGATAAGGTTCACCTACGGCGAATTTGTGGAGGTGAGTGGGGGGATTTAAGGGCCTGGACGTTGGAGTAATTCTGTATAGGTGATGGTAGCCATGAAGTTTCGTCCGCACGACACGCTTCCGGGCGCACTGCGACCGCGACAAGGACGATATGCTAATAAGGTGCTGGAGTACAACCCTGTGAGTATGAAGCTGTCTGCTCGAGACATTGCTGACGCATGTGCAGCTCAATCGTCCGATGGACAGGAAGATGTCGTACCGCCGACAGAAGGAGTAAGACATCCAGCTTACTTGTAATGGACGCATGGCTGATGATGGCTAGGGTGAAACGGCAGCTTCGCAAACGTTACGGCATCGAGCTCTCGGACTTCGTGGTCATGCGGCATATGGAGTGGGAGGACCCGGCAGACCTGCACGCCCCGGTGCCTTTGGAGGATCTGGGGACGCTGCCACAGTTCTGAAGGGAAACGTAGGATTATGTACATCTCCACTACTTGGCCTGTCTGCTGGGTTATGTGCGAGTTTACTGAGCGCGGCGGGAAGTGAGGTGGGTGTATGGTGAGTATGCGATGATTGGAACCGAGAGAAGTTACGACACAAGACGAAATCGGTCCCAACCGCCCCGCGTTCTACCCTCCAAAGGACGCTGTGTTCCGCCTCACCGCCGCATGTCGGTGTTCAGCATCGCCTCGGTCTCCTCATACGGTGCAACCGTCGACTCTGGTGCCGAGGATCCCTTTGGCTACCAGGATGGCCCCAGCCGCCCCCCTCGATGGACGACATGTCAATGTCCATGTCCATGTCGGTCGAGGACACCTTCTCGTTCATCAATCGCAACAAACCGCGTAAGCGTGTGGACAGCGACGCTTCGAGCTTCTACTTCCAGATGCACCCCTACCGTCGTGGACACCGCCGTGGACCCTCTGCGATGTCTGTCGCGTCCAATGCACCACCGGTCAGTTTGTACAACCGCAGCTTCGGCGCTCATGCCCACCGCCGCAACGATTCAAACACCAGCGCAAGCTCTCTCGCGCTGTCGTACGCGATGCACGGTGCTGGAGGTGGACGGTCCGCCATGCCGCGGCATAACCGCGACTTCTCTGTGGACTCGATCATGAGCGACTACTCGGAGCGACCCATGGCCCGGCCGGGTTTGGGCGACAAGATGTTCGACAACGCGCATGGTGCTCCGCTCAGCGCGATCTCCGGTCGCCCGAGAGCAGCTATAGCGAGCCTGAGGAAGTCAACCGCACGTCATGGGACTCGATCATGGACAACACTGGCAGGTATACTTCGGTTGTGGACGACTCGATCTTTGACAAGACTGGCAAGAGAACGTCCGTATCATCAGAGTCTGTCTTTGGCCTGATCCCTCGTACGCTCAGTACGGACGGAACATGTCTAGACGCCAGTTCCGACCTGTGTCTATGATGAGCGACATGAGGTCCACAGCCCAGTCAAGGAGGATGATACCATGATCACTGTACGTGTCCAATGTTCCAGCCTAATGAAGCGACGCTGATGTGTTCAACCCACAGATGCTCGGGGGCGGCCATGTTCGTAGGCGTTCCATCAGCTCCCTCGTCGAAGCATCGCCGTGTGTGCGCATGGAGAGGAACAGGCACGCCGCACACCCGGGGCGCGTCCTGCAGTTCGATGCGGAGCCGCCCCTCAAGGACTCGCCCAAGGAACCTCGTCTCCTGGCACAACCGTCGATTGCGTCGACGTCTTCCATGCAATTTGGTAGCGAGCGCATGATCAAGGCGCGCCAGGGTTTGCTCGAGCGTCAGAGCTTGGAGGAGGGTGCGCTCATGGCACAAGGAGAAGATCTACTTGCTTCTTGTGAGTCTTCCCCTTGGTCATTCAATCCCATGCTAATTTTGTGCTAGTGCGTGAGCACTCTATCTTTTCCCGACCTTCGCCCGCGGGACGCTCGCGATCCAGTACTTGCACATCTTCCTCCTCTGGCACGGACACCCCTCCGCTCTCGGCTTCCGATGGGTCATCAGTCTCGGGCGGCTCACAGTCCAGCATTGACCTTGGACATCTCGGCACACTGCTCACAAATGCCACCAATCCCACGAGCGGTCTCGCGAGAGCTCGTTCGCGCGCTAGGGCACGAGGAACTGGCCACCGTCGTCGCATTGATCAGGCGCGCATGTCCCGGTCCTCGGTGTACGAGACTATCCAGGAGGAAGCTTCCGCGTCCTCAAGCTCGCCGTCGTCGCACGCGTCAACACCTCAAAGTCTGACGAAACGAATATCGGGTTCGGCAAAGAACGACCCGTCGACCTTCGTCGTGGGGAGTGACACGGACTCGATCTATAGCGAATGGGACGACGAGCACGGTATAAGGCGAGCGCGCGGGTCTGAAGGCGGGTCCGAGGACCGACGAGACGCGTCATTGGACGCGTCTCGTCGTGGTCTTCGAGGTGTGGCCCCCAGGGCAGACAGCGGGAGGGAGAGAGCAGCGAGACGCGTCTTCGGAGGCGTCTCGCTGCCCGTGTTCGTGCTGTTGGCGCACCGGGCGAGCGCGCGGGTCTGAAGGCGGGTCCGAAGAGCGACGAGACGCGTCATTGGACGCGTCTCGTCGTGGTCTTCGCGGTATGGCACCGCAGGGCAGACAGCGGGAGGGAGAGAGCAGCGAGACGCGTCTTCAGAGGCGTCTCGCTGCCCGTGTTCGTGCTGTTGGCGCACCGGGCGAGCGCGCGGGTCTGAAGGCGGGTCCGAGGAGCGACGAGACGCGTCATTGGACGCGTCTCGTCGTGGTCTTCGCGGTATGGCACCGCAGGGCAGACAGCGGGAGGGAGAGAGCAGCGAGACGCGTCTTCGGAGGCGTCTCGCTGCCCGTGTTCGTGCTGTTGGCGCACCGGGCGAGCGCGCGGGTCTGAAGGCGGGTCCGAGGACCGACGAGACGCGTCATTGGACGCGTCTCGTCGTGGTCTTCGCGGTATGGCACCGCAGGGCAGACAGCGGGAGGGAGAGAGCAGCGAGACGCGTCTTCGGAGGCGTCTCGCTGCCCGTGTTCGTGCTGTTGGCGCACCGGGCGAGCGCGCGGGTCTGAAGGCGGGTCCGAGGACCGACGAGACGCGTCATTGGACGCGTCTCGTCGTGGTCTTCGCGGTATGGCACCGCAGGGCAGACAGCGGGAGGGAGAGAGCAGCGAGACGCGTCTTCGGAGGCGTCTCGCTGCCCGTGTTCGTGCTGTTGGCGCACCGGGCGAGCGCGCGGGTCTGAAGGCGGGTCCGAGGACCGACGAGACGCGTCATTGGACGCGTCTCGTCGTGGTCTTCGAGGTGTGGCCCCCCAGGGCAGACAGCGGGAGGGAGACCGTGTTCGTGC
Organism: Lentinus brumalis; assembly: GCA_001792895.1. Taxonomy (NCBI): domain Eukaryota; kingdom Fungi; phylum Basidiomycota; class Agaricomycetes; order Polyporales; family Polyporaceae; genus Lentinus; species Lentinus brumalis. Next base: position 39,915 of record MARA01000082.1, on the reverse strand, counting down.
TGTCGGCGGACCGGGCGAGCGCGCGGGTCTGAAGAGCGACGAGACGCGTCATCGGACGCGTCTCGTCGTGGTCTTCGCGGTATGGCACCGCAGGGCAGACAGCGGGAGGGAGAGAGCAGCGAGACGCGTCTTCGGACGCGTCTCGCTGCCCGTGTTCGTGCTGTTGGGGTGCATTCGTGGCGTGAGGACGCGCAAGGCGCTACTCGCTCCCTGAAGGCGGGAGCGGGGTCTTTCCAGCGACAACACCCGTAGTCTCTCCCTGAACCACCACTTCGCCTCTTTAGCTCCACGCCAGCCTCGCAAATGCTCACTCAAGGAGACCAAGGCGGCCGTATCGACAAGCGCAACGAGGCGATGACGGGCGTGTCAGCTGGAAAGGCAGATCGCGGTGGCAAGGACGTAGATGAGGATTTCAAAGGTGAGTAATCGTTGGATGTGAGAGGCTGGGTTCCTAAACGACGATCGCAAGCCGTCTGTGGATGGATGGAGAGGGTCGCCGTTAGATACCAGACCTGCCAGCACAGTGCGAGCCAAGGCAAGTCTGGTTATGTGGGTTGGTTTGCGCTTCCTGACGTTGTACTGTTGCAGGTCAGACTGGGAAGACGGATGAGCGAGACGTGCGTGCTTGGATGGAGAATATCCAGGCGCGTTGCATGAGCTGGCACGGTCAGCGTGGTTCGTCCAACGAAGGTAAGTTGGATTACCGTCGTGTATTCGTTCCTTGACTCACGGTCGCATTGCAGGTGACAGTGGGAGCGGTCCTGCGCAATGATGGGGTAGATACGCGCTGCTCTGCTTGACATACATACACATGAACTGCTACTTCGCGCTGTTATGCTGATGTTCTCTTGTTCGCTCTCGTCAATCTGTGACTGTTTTCCTGCCACCTCTGGTTTGACTTCAAGAACTGTATATACGACAGCAGTGTTCAACGCCAGCTGGTTGTGGTTCTCGACGACCTCAGGACAGCCGCGAACGTCCACGACAACGCTCCACTGCCTTCGTTCACCCTCCTCAAGCCCCTATAGATGGCGCGCACGCATGGTCTCCACGCTGGGCTTCTCCCGCTCGCGGTCGCACATCGGCGCGCCCTCCTCTGCCGTTGTCTGCGTGTTCCCCGGCATGACGCCCGCCCATTCACGTCGCCCTGGCCACCGCTCACCCTCACTCGACTGGTACGGTGGTCGTACGTGCTGCGCGTGTCATGTAGGCGCACCTCTCCCCACCTCCGTCCCCCATCTCTCCCACTTCGCACATCCCGCTTCGTTGCTGGCTCCCTACCGCCTCTCGTGGACCGTCTCCCTCCAGCTCCAGCCTCCGACATACGAAGCCCGAGGATGCGCCGGTGAGCTGAGCACGCGTTCCGTCTCCCCTGGATACTGACGTCCCGGCTTGCTTTGGTCGAAGCGGCCGGCTGGCCGTGCAGGTTGACCGGTACGTACATTCTCATCGTTCCGTCCCGATCCATGACGTGCGGACTTTCCCCAGCACCTTCAGCACGACGTCTTGCTATTCGCCGACTGCCGAGCGTGCGTCGCAGTGAGTACGTCGCCGTCTACGCATGGTACAGGCTTCCGACTTACCTCAGCGGTTCTCCACGCAGCCACAAGCCCGCAATGACAAACCCAGAGGCATTTCTGCCGCATGTCGCTTCGCAGCCCATTCGAGACACTGACCGCTCCGCTTCGTATCTCCCAGGACGTCAGCGTATCAGAACCTCGGGAGGCGTACCTTCTGGGGCTGCGTGGGATGACGTATGCGGGGACGATGCGGGGAAAGGTGTGCTGCCGGCGGTACGATCGGGATAGTCGCGCAGGTTGCCGGCGGGATGGTCGAGGAGGGCTGGGCGGGGCGTTGATGGGACATCGAGCGCGCTCGACGGTCGGGAGTGCTCGGAGGTGGGTCAGAGACGCTGGGCGGGAGGGAGTATAGGCGGGGGAGGGATCCAGGCCCGGGAGGAGGACGGAAGGCGGGCGGAAGTCATAGAGATGATGCGCCGGCGGGCGGGAGAGGCGCTGGCCCGCCCTCGCCCGCCACAGGCGGGCGGGCGGGCGTCTCACGCGGCCCACGCGCATCCGCTACGGACGTCGTTCATCGCGTCCGTTTGCGCTGAAACAAGTTGCATTGGGTACCTACGACATGGCCGTATCTACGTGCCACGAACGAAGCAGAACGGTGCACGCGTCGAGGCTGCACGGCGCGTCGCGCGACTTCGCAAAAACGCCCGGCCTATTTTGGCGGCGTTTTTGTGAAATCGATTGTCTAGTCTCCTGTTCCGAGGCGGACGATTCCTGATAAGCCTCTGAAGCTTCTGTTGAAACAATCAGCTGTTGTAAAAGTATGAACGTCGACAGACATACCGCTGCTTGGGCCTTCCGCGCTGCATCGGAGAACTTGTTCCCGTTGGCGGGATCCCATTCTTCGAGATATTGCCCGTTTTCCCATAGTGCGGGGTTTCTGCTCTCCATAGTGATAGTAGACGAGAAACTGCAAAGACAACGGTCAGCGGTGCAGGTATATGTGAACGTGGCAGTGGCTGTTTGGAACATCGGCGTTCCTTACGTACTGCGTTACTTATTCAACATGATCCATAGACGCCGTGCTGCTGACCCTTCTTCGCCCATATAGCCTGGACCGAACGCCCTACCGAAGATGAGCGTGCTCCGGTTACTGTCAGCCAAATGCCGAGGGCAAGAAGGAAGTTAAAGGCCAGGCGTACAAGAGGCTCATAGACTCCTTGCATATGGAGATCTACCACTATCAAGCACGCAAGCTTCCGGACGAGGTCTACTTCTACAACGAGCACGTTGTGGAGTACTCTAACTACAAGTTGGGCGAGGACTACCAAGACGTTCGTCTCTCGGCTTGTGGACATTAAATAGTCCCATTTTCAAGCACTACCTGCAGATCAAGCATGTCGGAGAGGAAGCCTCGTATCACCACTGGTCTTGTAGGTGGTTCTTACCATAGTTTCTCCGAGATACTGACTGATCTCAACCACCGTGTAGAGTATCACAAACCGTGCCATCAGGGACGCGATAATCGGTGCTCCAATTGAGGAGGTCGAGCAAACCCTTGGCATCTCTCCAGGCTGCGGGAGCACCACTCCGACTCCTCCCACCTCCGCTGACCGGAGGGACCAGTCACACAGGCCCACTGGAAGCACAAAGGCAGCCCAAGCCCAGCCCTCGTTGCAGACGCGTGCTCGGGCTGCTGGACCAATTCCTGGGCTTGGGCCTGAGTGAGGCAGCCGCTTCTTACGACTGGCAGCGTGTCAAGGCTGAATGGGTCCGAGTCGTGATGGACTCGGTCGTTGTTGGGAGCGGGTGGTGGGTACTCATAGAGCTTCGGACACTAGTTACTTCTGTAAGTATTTGGCATGTACTTCTATCCTCTGGAATTATCTTGTATCACCTGCGGTCATCCCTCTTCGTCCGCCCGGCATGCAAGCTTGAGATTCACGATCACCATGTTCGATAAGATAGTAAGTACATCCGTTCAGCAAGGGCATCTACGCATAACGGCTATGGCGCGCTCCGTACGCCTAGCATCCAGAACTAACCCGTACTCTCGGAGCTGGGTTCAGTGGCTTACAGACGACTGAGCAAGGTGCAAAAGATAGATCATCGGACAACCACCGCATTGTCGGAGCCGTCCGGGGGAGATCAAGCAGGCCGCGAGAGGCATATGGGGACGAAGCTTGAAGCAGGGGACAACCGGTCGGAGCACGGAGCGCGCCGACATGAACAGGCAAGACTACTGGACAGAAGACGCGAGAGGGTCTTCGGAGACCTTCAATTCTGCACTGGTTTTCTTTGCCGGTGCTATACACGGCTGATCAGAGAGTTGGCGTGCAAAGTACCGATCGACCACATACGTTCGGGGAGCATAAGTAACCAGGCGCGTAGCTCGTTCATCTCGTCGCACCCGGTATCCTCGGGGGAGGTAAGGGACCACTCTCCTTCGAGAGGTGAGGCGGAAAGTGGCTTGTACTTGCAGACATGCTTACGAGCCTTCCTGAAGTCGATCACTTTGAGAGCGGAGCCGTCTTCATTGAGGAATATATTCATGGCCGCCAGGAGGTGTCCATGTTCAACGCCGCACTCGTGTATAGATAAGACCGCATCGAACAACTGAAGCCTAGCATGACACAAAGATCAGCAACTGTATGCCATGCAGCGGAATTACTAGGAGCTCGTACGCACCTCTGCTTCTCTGTCAGACCCCCAAGACCCTTGCAGGGCACTCCGCAGTCTTGGAATATGAAGACACGCGCAAAATCGCCTTCGAGCAGCCCATGGAATGCGCCGAACACCGACGGGACCGCCACACCGAGCACCGGTTCGAGTTCGCGTTGATAAAACTCCTCCTCTTTGCGAAGGTAACCGATAGCGGTCTCTCCCCATGCGACTGTGCAGAAGACGCTCTCAGGAATGTTCCCAGCGGCTCCAGAGAGGTGCATCTTGAACAGGTACGTATCGCTGTCAATCTCCAAGACAAATTGCAGTATATTTGCGGTGATGGGTCCGGGACCGGCAAGCTCGCGGCGTGTCCAGTCGGACTGAAGAAGAACGAGTTCAGGAGCAGTGTGACGGCTGCTTTGCTTGGGGATCCAGCCTGGGAAGATATCGGGGAATTCGAGGACAGTGCTCATACGGGGCAATCGCGAGTGTCTCCGCAAACGTGCTTCGTGTCAGCGAGACAGCGCGCCACCTATGAGCTTCACAGGGACAGGGAAGCTACCGGGTGTAACGTCTGTGAGTCACGGGGTAGAGCCCGGTGCCAACAGCACGATTTACCTTCACTATCGTAGCAAAGGTGTGCCTGAGACGTGAGCTGTAGTCCGAAAAACGATGGACGAGATGGATGAGAGGGTGAGAAACTTGATGCGGCAGTCGACTGAAGGTCAACTGCTAGAGCGCTCCGGTGGCGGCACGAGGGCGGCACACTCCGCCGACCTCCGCAAATATGAACCACCCAATGAACCAGCCCGACGTGTCGGTATTTGTACGTAAAACAGGTCGAGGCATATTCATCGCACAGCGATGATAGCGAATCGAGAGTTGATCGTTGAACAACTACATTGTCTGGCCGGTGACTGGTGACGGACCCACTTGGCCCGATATCAACGACTGCACTGCGTTCCTCCTCCTGTACAGTGAACCTCAACACGCTAACGGTTGTACGAGAGAAGCAGTATGTCCGAGCCTGATCGAATCGGCGCTACTCTGAGACGTGCGTTCCCCGATAGGAAACCAAGAACGAACGAACTACAGCCTGCTCTGTATCGCGGTCAGGTCTGACAAAGGTTCGACCTGTGGACAATTGAATGAGTCAACGTCGCGCGACAGACATAGTATGTACATCACTCACCTTTGCTCTCGCCTCTTTGATCTCGGTCTCTAGCACTTTCGTGCAGCGCGCCGTATCTGAACTGCTTGCGCTCCGTGCTGCACGCGAAGCAGAGCCACAGGGCTTCATGCTGGGAAGGACCACGATACTCGACAGCATCCACTCCTGGACTTCGTTGGAGCTTCGTGATCGACATCACGTCCGACACGGCCATTGCGCATCTGCCTTCGGTACATCGCCAGCCCGATACGCACGCGAACTCCTGCAGGTTGATGGGGGTGCCAAAGGTTCGTCGTGGGAGACATGAGGGAGACCCGCCATGCAGGCCGGACCAGGCCGGACCGTGGACCGCGAACGATACCTGTGCGAGGAGCTCGGAGCGAAATAGACGTGCGTGCCACCGCGACCATCTAGTACTTGCTTCCTGCCTCGAGAGGCAACGATATGTGTCGTCCAGAGTGAAAGCTGGGTGTGGCGAGATAGCACGAAGGGAGCAGCTGCTCCCACACACGTCGCCTGTCTCCGTGAGGCATCCGTCCGGTGTCCGCAGAGAGGTCGGAAAGCGACAGAATGTCGGCGAAGGCTGATGAGGCGTCACACAGGCACCGGCGATGAACGTGCAACTCTATGCGGCTCCTCCGTGGTGCCACAGCACCTTCCTAGAAGCTTGCACATAGTCGAAGCTGGAGCTCCTCGTCGCAGCATTCTGGAACGACGCATGTTTTCCCCCGCAAAGTGTGGCAGACAGACTCCGGGAGGAGCCAGAGAGCTGGCGAGTCAACTGGGTTATATGGCCACCTCACGCGTACGACAAAGCGTACGTACCATCGCTCCGAGGGTGACCAGCCGTCGGTGTTGCTGTGCTCCTGCACTGACGAATTCACGTCGTTCACCGGATCAAAAGCCCCAGAGGAAGGGGCGACGAAATTCGAGCCCGGAATGATACGAAACTGATACCAATCGAGTAGGAACGCATTCGAGTACGGAAAGGAATACCGGCATGGTTTGATTGCGACTCGCTTGACTCGCCGACCCGAACTCGCACTAGATAAGCTGCGCGCATAGTCATGGCATATGACAATCGACAAAGTGAGACGTGTGGGACGCGTCAGCACCTCATCCTGTAAAGCAATGTAGAGCTCAGTACTCAGACGCACGATACACGGTGACGTCGTACTTGCCTTCACAACTTTGCAGAGATGTTCTCCGCCGACCCCCAGACCTCTCCCTCTCCCGCTCAAGCTGCTCCCTCGCCCGCCGCGCCTCAAGCATCACACGCCGCTCGAGGTCGTGCGGTTCAGCACCTTCGAAACCCACGTCGCGACCTCCAAGATCGCGTTCAGGTCTCCAGGCGTCGCGTACAGAGGACATCCTCGGTAGCAACGTTACCCGTTGCTCCGGGAGAGTACGAGCACATGCCAAGCCCGCCGATGGAGTCGATCGTGCGGAGACCGTGCTCGAGCGACGTCAGGATGTTCGAGACACCCAATCTGTACGTGTCGTGGTAGTGGCCCTGGAAGAAGTGAGCGCTCGTCATGTCACGAGGACGTGAGGTGCATACCGCGAGTACCGAGGCCGGGATGCCACCATCGAGGACAGTGCGGAACATCTTCCCGCCAGTCGTCGGGTTGCCGGTGCCGACCGTGTCCCCAAGGCTGACGCCGCTGTGGAAAGAATGGGTCGTTTCTGACTTGTCGAGCGGTCGGAGGTTCGCCTTCGTGGGGACGTCTAGCAGAGGTGCGGTTCGGAAGTCGACGACGGCGACGGGGATACGGGATACGGGGATACGGGGATACGTAGACGAGCGACGGGGATGCGTAGACGAGCGACGGGGATGCGTAGACGAGCGACGGGGATGCGGTAGGAGAGAACTGTGTGGGGGAAAACCCAGGATTGCGAACATGTCGCCCTGCGGTACACTTGCTCTAGGCCGAGGCCCCACCACATCACAGCGTAATCATCGAGAGAATAGCTACGAGTGACCGTCCAGGAACAAATTGCGAGAACATGGAAGCGTCGCTGATCGGATCGCTAACAGAGGAATATCTCAGCACGACATACGATCGAAGCGCCACCAAGACCTCTGCAGCTGCCGCCCTCAGCCGCGAGTGGACGCATTCGTCGCTGTCTTCCGCCAACCGTCGCTGTCTTCCGCCAACCGTCGCTGTCTTCCGCCAACCGTCGCTGTCTTCCGCCAACCGTCGCTGTCTTCCGCCAACCGTCGCTGTCTTCCGCCAACCGTCTCTGTAGCTAGCCGACTTGCTCAGCCTCAACACTCGTCGCAGGGAAAGGGATGAGAGGAGGAGGCGAGAGCGGCATGAGGAAGGGGATGAAAGGAAGCGAAGAAGGAGCCAGAAGACTGACAGGAGAAAGCATAGAAAGCTGGAGCGTACGACGTAGGATCGACCCAGACCGTCCGAACGTCCGCGGCCTCCACGAGTGCTTCTTGATGTTCCGGAGGGGCGCGCGCCGATGTGCAAGTCTTGACCGTCCAAGCCTTTCCCGAGATGTCCGACCTGTAGTACGAAGTTATATATCTCATCAACGTTAGCGGATATCTCCGCCTGCTTACCTTTGGAGTGCCGACATGGCATCGGGCTGGGAGCGATGTGCCGATCGCGAGACGAGGAGACCTTTATCGGTGCCTGTGTCCTGTAGCAGAGCACTGCTTTCTTACGATGAGCGTACGTCCCTCTTGAGAACAAGCTTCTCGCGATGCTGACCTGTATTGGCAGGACCTCGCACTTGGGCTTGTCCGCGCATACCAGGTGTTCCATGTCCAGCCGGATGAGGGTGCGGACCCACTCAGGATCTAATCACGCGGTCCGCTGATCGGGCTATGAGCAGAGTTGAGGACCAACATGACGGTTGTCTCGTGTGGCTCCAGTGGTGCGGGGACGGAACGTCAAAGGGGTGAGGTAGCTTCCTAGCAGAGGTGGGAACCGGCGAGGCTCTATCGCAGGCATTAACCGTGGACCGGGAGACGTGTTTGATGCCCTTCGGGCCGCCTTGTGATGATCGTCAGCACTGCAGGCTGTATCGTGAAGGAGATGCGCAGTCATGAGGAAGCGGGAGCGCTGATAACTCCTACCAACAGGCAGGTAAGGCGGGGATCGTGGAGACGACTATATGATCGGAAAGGAAGTGCGAGGCAACAAGAGCGAGGGTTGGCCGGCATCCAGATGAGAGATACGCTGAGATACCGCCGCTCGAGGACCGTGTTCTCCGGATCCAGCTTGAGTCTGCGGCACACTGTGCGTGCAGGAAACAATCTTGACAGACCTGAGACGCGCTCCGAGGTCGAACCCGCTGGCCACGTCAGCAACCTATGAGACTCGTCACTCGATGCAGCGGCGGATTGAGGGCGGCCCGGTAAGTCCTGAAGGATGCAGCAGAGCATTCATCAGAACGCGAGAACTCTGCAAGCATGATCAATACTGAGAGTCCGGCAGAATATTGACAAGCACTTACACTGTGCTAGCGAGATTTGTCTCGGTTGATCTCAAAGCATGTAAAGCAGCCGAACGGAGACCAGGGAACAAGTACGGTCTGAGCGTCGGCTCGAAGCATCGTAGGAGGCGGGCGAAGCGTGTGGCAGGGGATGCGAAGACACAAACGCGAGCTGTCTGTGCGTACACAGCCGGCTTTGACTGGACCATGATCCTGCCACGTCACGGCCGGTCATCAAGGACCAGTCAGAAGTCTTGAAAATGACGATGACCGCTCCAGCAACAGTTTACGGTAGTGCGCGGGGATTTGGGGAAGGGTCCAAGGAGGATGGGGAAGGGGAGACCGGCGTTCAACTCACGGCTGAGTGTAGGATAAGACTTCCGATGTGCTTACAGGCGCGCTCAGAGTTCGAGGAGCAAGCACAAGGTGTATGGAGGGGGCTTAGGGGGCTGTGGGGATAGCCGAATAACGTACGCGGTTGGGGTTCCTATAGCAGGAGGGCGACTGATGTCTTGCGAAGACGGAGGCACCGCGGCCAGACTCAAGGATGGGGAAGGTGGAGACACCCATGATCGACTCAGACGGAGGCGTTTATCGGGAAGATCGAAGGACGAAGCAGAGGATCCGCACTATCATGCGTGAGGGCTACCGTTCAGATGCCATGAGTTGGGAAAAACTGCACGAGACGGTATACCGACGCACCTATGCCTCCCAGTCGTTTCCTCCTATGTATAGTGACGCGAGACAGGCATGGATACGAGTTCCTGCTCAGTGTGAAGGGTTCCCCAGAGCAGGAAGTCGGCAAGCGAGTAGCTGGGTTTCCGCCAGTGTCGAAAGGCAGCGGGACAAGGGTGTTTCCTCCGTACGGTATGGTGGTCTGAGACATCACAGGGAGTCTGTCAGCATATCAAAATCTGGGAAGATATAGCGGCACGACCACGCACCGTGGAGCAAGACTCCGAGACCAAGACACCTCCGCAGACATCATCGACACGAAACCGACCATATCCGCGCAGTCACCACACCGCCTTACGGTCAAAAGGATTCGATTCCTGCGGAAAGGTGATAGAGGTCAGCCAGCGAACCCAGGTTTTACGTAGCGCCTCGACGGACCGAGCACACCAGATAAGATGGGACTGGCCATGGAAGAAGCTGGATCCATGTAGCCTTAACTCAAAGATACCATCCCTGTGCGCGAATTATGAGTGTTGCCCCATCCTGACGGTGATATTTGTCGCGCACGTACCGGTACAACAGGAAGATCGAGGTCTTCCGAGTTTTCAGCCGTCGTCGTGGCTGTCATCGTCGAGAGCAAGATCTGTGCGCGCTTGCGGTCCGTGTCACAGCTTGCCTCATGACCACGTCGTATCCATCTTCGACCTCAACGCCGACGTCGACACCGGCGCGATCGATGTCAAGAAGGACCAGGACTTGACACAACGACATCCACCATGCTACATAGCACGACGCCTTCTTCAGTCCCGCTCAGTACTTGCCGCAATCCGGAGTCGCGCGACGGAAGCCCGCGAGCGCGTTAGGATCGTCCAAGTTGGCCCCCGCGAATGTCTTTTGAAAGAGTCTGCGGTGATACCGCAGTGAAGGCAGAGCTCATCAACCGACTCACGGAGGCGGGGCTGGACATCATCGAGTCGGGCAGTCTCGTCAGCCCGAAGTGGGTCCCTCAGGTGAGTACGCGCGTTCTTACTGTGGGCGATGGAGGAGGGCGGGATGCGCGCGCGACGCATCTTGTGCAAGGAGGGCAGGAGCAGGACAGAGCGAGACTGACGGGATGCGTGCGCAGATGGCCGGTACAGGAGTGGTGAAGTCGATGCGGCGGCGGAAGGGTCTCCACTACCCAGTCCTGGTCCCGAACCTCAAGGGCCTCGAGATCCTGCTCGACCTCCTCTCTGAGCAGCCTGCATCCGAAGTACTTACCCTACACGGACGAGATCGCCGTCTTCACCGCCGCGACGGACGCGTCCGCGAAGGCTAACACGAACCGCACCGTCGCAGAGTCCTTGCACCGCTTGGAGGCAGTCACGAAATGCGCGTCCGAGGGTACGTCTTGCGTGTGCAGGTCCGGAGGTTCCGCTTACGCTTTGCTAGGTACGTGAGTGTTACGATCGACTGTCCGTACTCTGGCAAGGTCGACCCCGTCAAGGTGAAAGAGGTCACGCAGGCTCGCCTCGACATGGGCTGCTACGCTTGAGGCTCGGCGGGCGGATGAACAACTCGAGCGGGAGCGGGAGGGACGGGGGGTCGGCGGAGAATATTCTGCGGAGTTGTGAAGGTAAGTACGCCCGCCGTGTATCGCACGTCCGGGTACCGAGGTCTGTGTCGCTTCACAGGATGAGGTGCTGGCACTTATGGTTTGATTGTCGCCAGTTCACCCACACGTCTCAGTTTGTCAATGATCGTACATTTTTTGTCCTCATCCGGCTGTGCGCGCAGCATGTCTAGGGCGAGCTCGGTCGGAGATTCTGGCGAGTCGCAGTCAAGCCATGCCAGTCTTCCTTTCCGTGCCCCGATGCGTTCCTACCTGATTGGTGCTCAGCTTCGTGTTGTTTCGGGCTCGACTGTCATTGCCCCTTTCCCTGATCTTGGCCCGGCGAGCGAGGTGAAGCAGTTAGTGCAAGCAGAAGCGCGGCAACACTGCTCTCGGCGGGATGGTACGTAAACTTCGTCGTATGCATGCGCGAGATGGCTATCTGATTGTCAGTTTAAGAGCTGCGATTCTAGTTTTACTAGTAACTCATTTCTATCATGTACTACTATGCTGCGTAACTCAAGACTTCCTAGCCCGAAGTATGCGCCCTTCCAATGGAGCGATCTCTCGGATGATATTCAATCTCTTTCGAGTCTGCGCCGCAACATGGTCGCCGGACCAAAGGTACGAGAGTCGACCGTGACACGTGGACGCCTCGAGGCTTGCTATCACTACACCATTGCCACCCAACTACCGTCTTCTCAACCACGAAGTTCAGGCTGGTGTCTTGAGGTGCGTACTGGAAACACCTGGCTGAATGATAGCAAGTCAACAGCACGACTGACCTGCACGGCTCATCGGGCGTTCATAGGCACACTGGACCTCCCGAATACCTCTCGTCTCACCGACATCACCGTTCCGCTCATGTCTACCCTTCTATTTCCGCGACATGCTGCGAATACGCTCCCAGAATCCGACGACGATTCGATACTGACTATCCGATTGCCTTTGGCTGTCGGCAATCCTACCTCAGTGGTCTCCGACGCCGGTCTGGGAGGCACGGCCCATGGTCCCGTAGACGCGATGTGGTCGGGGAATTTTCAGACGCTGTACACATCGCGGATATTAGATTGTTTGACCAAAGAGGAGGATGATCAGAAACCCTCCCGGGCCTCGAAGCGGCCTCGCTGCCAAGTCTACATCGCTGCATTGAAAAACCTCGGGACTCACGGTGGCGGAGCAGAACAACTTGTCGTCTGTAAGGTCGCTCATCATCAGGAGAGCTTGGTGCGGCTCTTCAAGGAGGCACGGTTCTACACGAGCTCCCTCCTTGAGCTTCAAGAGCACATCATTCCCGGATTTCTCACCTCGACATCACGCGTTACGTGGCTAGTTAGCCTCGACGGGTAAATGATCCCGGAGGCTAACTAGCCCCGTTGCCGCTTGGCCCCTGTAATCCAATAAATCGTCCTAAATATCCCTCAGCAACCACCAAGGGACCTGGAGTCCGTCGGCCCCCCATCAAGCCCATCAATCAAGGCGCGCCCGCCCTGCCGAGGGTGCCGGGAAGGCGCTGTGTGCCCGACGCCGCCGCCGCCGCCGAGCTCGCTGTCTGGCATGGCGAGCTCGATAACTCGGCCAGTCCTTGCCCGTTTGGGCTCGTTCTTCTTGCGACTAGGGGTTATTCACCCACGCGAATACAATGAACAACTTACCTAGCTTGTGCAGTGCATGTGTGAATGGGAAACAAGTGAGGGAGGCTGGCGGGTACGCGCCCAGGCACAAGCCGTGTGTCGTCATCTGGTCGGCAATGGAGGACCGCGAAGCCGGGATTCGGAAGGCGAGCCGTTTCCCCGCGTTTTCCCCGCTCCCCCGCCGTCCCCGCTCCCGACACCGTTTGCGCGGCGGCGCTCGCTGTCCAAGACAGCGAGCTCGGATTCTCGGTTAATCGTCCAGATTCTCCTCGCGCTTTTGTATCCTGATTGCCCGTGAGGCTTCGTTATTGTTACCAACAGTGTGTAGAGTAGAACAAGGACTCTGTGTTAGAGAAAGCAGGGCGGCGGCATGGCGGCGGGAGACGAAGCGCGTATAGTGGCGGGACACCGCCACTGCGAGAACTTGGCACCGCCGACCTCGACGTGCTTCGCGCCGCCGGGTTGTCTCCGCTCTCATCTATCACACCCTTGCAAGCACATTTACCTGTATATTATTGTCTGCCAGTAGCCACATCACGAGGCTATGTCCTCATAGAGAAATTTTAATCGATTATCGACACGCCTGTAAGTGGTCTTCTCTTTCTCCTCTTGCTTCTGACCTCCAGCGTTCTGCAAGATGAACAAGCGACGGGGAGCCTCACGCCGTGTTAATCGCGCCAGGATCGACAATGATCAGGAAGGCTCAGCGAACACGAGCCTCAAGCGTGACCGCGCTACGCAAAGTCAACTAAATGAAGAGCGGAAGGCCCATGAAAAGAAGCTGCGCGAAGATCTCCAAGGTACAGTACTTGATAAACAATACTGCACTCACAGTCTCTTGATCTTCCCACAATGGTGCTCCAGGCTATGGCCCAGGCGCCGCACGGAGAGTGGAGGAGCTGCAAAAGGATGGCCGACGTGGAGAGGACGACATTAGCGAGGATCACGAGACACAGTACGCGGACCAGAGCTACAACGATCTGCATCACGCAGAAACCCACGCCGGAGCTGACCAGGAGGATCAAGAGGGTGAGGATATGGTGCACGCGATGCGGGACTACATGTTCCGGCCGTAAGTGTTGTTATACTTCCTTCTTACACCGTGCTGATTCCACCTCTCACAGGGGCGGGCGGCGTAGGTACCGAGATACGCGCACTTGGCGCGATCGAATCTCACGCGCCCAGAAGAACTGGGACAGCATTCTCGAGGATCTCTCGAACGCCTTCATTGGCTGGAGGTGGCCACTGCATGATCACCAGCACTCCGGCGATCAAACATGGCGGTCCGAGCCTCCCAGAGCCGAGCCCCCGAGTCCCGCTGCATCGGCAATGGATCGCGAGAACATTCCCCCTTGGAGACGGCCGGAGTATAGCTCTATGGGAGCTTCTATGGACCCAGAGCCCGACGTCACCGGTACGAGTGGTACCGCCGGCTCAGCCGCGACACCGGAACCTACATCCCAAGCTCCCCCTACTACCGAATCTATGCCTGGAACCCGCGACTCGTCCTATGACTTCACAATTGATGTCATCGACATGATAACGCTTGAGACGCGCAAATGCTTTCCTCGAGCCGCAACGCAGAGAACCACGACCTCCATTGCTGAGAGCGGCTTCCTCCCCGCGTCACCTGTCGACCCCTCGCTTGTGGTCTCGTTCAGAACGCTCGAGTACTTCCGGCGGCTTCGCCTCCGGAAGCCTTCCTACAGCGTGGAGGCTTTCGCGAAGGATGTATGTGACCTCTATGGTGTAAGCACGAGATACTCAGATTGGAATGACGTTGCTGATCAATGCATCACAGATTCCGTATCGAAGGCGCTTCCGGACGGCCATCAGCGATACCTACGATGTGTACCTGTCGATCCTTCGGATCGTAGATGGGCGCGTCAAATCGTACCTCGGCGAAGACGGTCCCAACTGGAGAGCAAAGAATGCATGTCCGGCGTGTTCCTGCAAGGTCAGATATCATATGAACACTCATCTTCACTGCTTGCTAACTAGGGATCACAGCTGGAGGGCGAGCCCGACCTCGAGTGGGACCGCATGTTCTGCATTGATGGGAACAATTCCCTCAAGCGCATCATGAAGATCGGCGATCGCGAGGTTGCTGATCGCCGGGAATTCACCGCCAGTGACTACTACCTCCTCGCAGACTACGTCGACCGCTTCAAGGACGAGGTCAAGACGACGCGACAGGATCCAGCTGACGTCGTCGAAGCGGACTCGGACAGTGAATGGGAAGACGACCAGCCTGGGGAGGAGGAGGGCACTCCTGCTGATTTTGCAGGAGCCGATGACGTACTCAAGCAGTGTACCCAAAACTGGAAAGCGGCGGCCAAGGACGAGAAGAAGAAGATGTGGTCGATATTCGAGGAGACCGGCGTGTTTGCCTTGGCATGTCGTCACGGGTTCATCCTGTGTGTTGTTGACATGGTCAGGAGTGGCGAGCTGTAAGTTTCTTGTGTGTCTTAGAGCCACGACACTGACATTGATCTGTCAGGGCGAAGTATGCGCTTGCTGTCGTTGCCAAGGCGCTCGAGGTGTTCGACGACCGACTGCTGATTGGTTACGACATCGGCTGCACGTTCGATGGTACAATCAAGCGTAGCTCCCTCGGCCCGGAGTTCATCCGCTTGAAATGCCGGTGCTGTGTTAACGCCTTCCACGGCTATTCCCACAGCCATAGTTGCCAGACCGTTAATCACCCCTCGGTTATCAAGGGTGCCGGCCTCGAGGACTTTGAAGGAATGGAGCGCGCCTTCTCCGCTTCCAACGAACTCGCTACAATCACGCGTTATGCTAGCAAGTACCATCGCCGCATGCATATCGACCGCCACTATGCCCAGTGGGATGAAGACAAATACGCTAACTTGGGAACAATGTTATACAACAACTATCGACAGGCGCTTGAAGTTCTCGAGCAGGAAGTCCCACTGCTCGAGCAGTGGCTCGCGGAGAATGGCTGCCGGGAGGAGGACCTGGACTCGTGGCAGCGAGAGGAGGCGGAGTACTTCGCCACCATCGGCAAGGTTACCGAGGCCGACCAGTTCGCGGTCGAATATGTCACCAGGCTCCGCGAGTACTGGTCTTTGGAGTAAGTGCCGCTATCTCGATCGGCGATCATCATTTACATTAGACTTCCAGGGACCGGGCCGCTAACTCAATGTCGGCCTTCGTGACGTCAATTCCAGAGGACTATCAGTCCTCCGCCACCCGGACTCGGAGCAGACGAGCCTCTGCAGACTACCTCCGCGATGCCTCCGACACCCTGAAGCGTGAGACCGACATGCGCTTGCTCAGAGAGCGTCGCGACTCCGCGCTCCGCGACGTCATTTCCCTGGAACTGCGCATGGGTATCGACACCCGATGGACCCCATCCACACCCCGCTTCATCGAGACTGCGCAGTACGTTACCGAGCGCGACTATCGCCTCGCGCTGGAGGAGCTGCATCGGCTCGTGGTGCAGCGGCTGTTCGAATTACAGAGTATGAACTTATCCCACACCGGTAAGTGCGCGTAATCTTTCGAGAAATAGACTTACTGAACTCCATATCATAGCTTACAAGGTTCGCGTCAGTATCGCAAAGTCTCTGCAGAGACGGTCAAAAGCGATACGACGCGCCCTTCGGGCTTATAACCAGGCAGCGGCCAAGCTCGTTCCCGCCCGCCCGCCTCTTGATTGGAGTAAGGTATCGCACTACGCATTCATCGAGGAGTTTGAGCTCCTGTGCGACACGAGGAACGACCTCCATGACAAGCGGTGGGCACAAGCAAATACCCGGGAGTACATGAAGAAAGGCCGCAAGATCCGAAGAGCTCGCGAAGAGATCTCGCATTGCAATCTGGAGGTGCGCCGCGTGCACACTGCCGTATTGCTGGAGAACGAGAAGTTGGATAAGGCGGTCGCATTGTCTCTCACGGAACGGAACCCGATATCGGGTGCGATTGCTGAGTACCGCGATCGTCGGCAGGCGGTCAACGAACGGTTGCTGGCCGTGATCGCACAGATTCATGCCTTGAAGGGGTTCACGGGCAATCCCACGCCAGGCTGCAAGAAAGGGACTTCTATTGTCCCTGTCGCTCCTCTTGCCACCGTCCAGGAGGGCGAGGCCACCGCCGAAGATCCGGATGAGTCTGCTGATGATGGGGAGGATGACGAAGCTGATGAAGAACAACAGGTGGAGGCGATACGGATGCTGGAGTTTGCAAACAGCCTAACATAGGTAGTTATTCTCGACGTGCGCAGTACCCTATTGTCCCTCCTCCCACACAATCACAAGCCTTGTTATTATCAGAACCTAGGTGCATGTACCGTGCGTCGCTGTGAGCTTCTCTTGCCGTTACAGGGCAGGATGTGCCTTTGAGGCTATGAATGCGCACTGAGCACAAGGTTGTTAGCACACCTGGAATGTTTCAGAGCATGTTCTGAGCCAATGTATGGTATTCTCAGCTAGTCGCAATTATACTACGTTGTTATCCGAAAATTGCCAGGCAATGGAGGGATTGTGTCGACCAGGATGCCGATATGTGCTCGTTTCATAAGAAGCCATTTGGCCGAAAACCTGCGAAAACATGGGCATACCGACCTCTTCCAATCATTACAAAACCTATACCGTTGAAAAGCTGCGTTTAATACAGTGCGACCTACGAAGTTCCAATGCTAACCGATATGATCTGCGAATAGAATCCGCTGGCCGAGTAACCCGGCAAGAGCGCTACGTACGTTCCAGGAGCGTCTTACCAGCGCTTCGTTTCCCTTATCGGCTACAAGCACGAGCGCGCACCGTGCAGACTTCGTCTCCTCTCGCGCCCATCTCCGCTGTGACACCTCTCTCTCCCCGCGGTTACCTAGGACTTCAGACACGCGCCATGACTCAAGTCAACGATGCTCAGAAGAAGGGTTGGCTGGTGGTACTTGGGGACAAGGGCGGGAAGTGCTACAAGACGCAGAAACAGTGAGTCATAGTTACGCTCTGGACTTCAGAACTCCCTCAGACTGATTCTTGATTCCTCCGGCCTTCAGCTTCTTTGTGAAGGGCGGTAAGTGGAGCCCGCCCTTCCCGATGGTGGTGTACGTGTCCACCGAGGAGGAGGCGAACGATGTACTGTCGTTCGAGCCCGCCATCCGCCTTATCATGCGGGCGGAGGGTCTCCAGGAGAAGGTACGGCTCGCTATGAGCCTTCCTGGCTGGGACACGGTGCTTGGCGAGTACAACGATGGGATCTACCCTGTCGTCCACGGCCAACGCTGTGGCATCTTTACGCAATAGTAAGTTTTCGATCTGTATTGGCTCCGCCCATCCCGTGCGGCCATATCTAACCTCGATCTAATGATCTCGGCATACAAGCAACGAAGCCGTCGACTCCGTGAACCTTACGGAAAGGCCGATCTGGAGGAAGGTTGCTCCGTTCGGCCGGGCTATCGCCTACATGCTCACGAAGGGAGAATCCGAGAAGGCCGTCAACAAAGATTGGCAGGATCTTCTGGAGGGTCTGTCGCAAGGTACGTGTACGTTATAATTCTGATCTATTTGTGCACTAGCTCATGTGCAGCATGTACGTACAGTACGCGTCTCCTCTCCTGTCCCACGGGCGGCGTCCCAGGCTCCTGCTCCCGCCCCTCGCCTCCTGCTCCGCCCACGACCCCAAGAAAGATGCGTCCGGGGTCTGTGCGGTGGTCAGCCGCGGCGCAAGACTACGTCTTCTCATCTCCGACCTCGAGGAGCCCGCCGCCCACTCCCGGCACATCACAACCCATCGCCAATGCCGACATTTTCGAGGACGCGACGTTCAACGAGTACGTCTTCCCTCCTGTGCATCACGCCGTCGACATGGGCCCCGGGTTCGTGTACCAACACATCCGGAATTTGCGCGGCATCAAGTCGACGCACTCTGCGCCCATTGCCGATCGCCTTTCAGCTCCGTCCTGCGGTGCGTCGGCAGACGTGTACCTCCAGGCGTTTGGGTATGATGTAGCGTCGAAGCTTACGATCAGGCAGGAGCTGGAGGAGGCGGTGGGGATGGGGGACTTCGTGCGCAGGATGTGCGCTCATGGACTTCCAGCCCTTGAAGCCAAGTACATATGGTATTTGTATGAGAGCGACAATGGCCGTCAGACGTACTGGTCTTATACACATATCATGTAATGTTATTGTATGTTCTGTCAACATTGCTGCATTGTGCAAGGATCACGCTCACGTGACTTTGTTGACAACTTGTCTGTCGCGCCTAAGTTGTGTCAACAACCACCGTCCGGACCCTCACTCTACAGCCTTATGTCCGAGTCACAGGCCCCCGGCTACGGGAGGCTTGATGCTCGACGGGAGGCGGCGGCCCATCGAGACGGCGTCGCACGCGAGCAGCCACAAGAGCCCCCGAAAAAACGCGGCACACGGCAGAACAACAAAACTCCTGAGGACGTTGCGCAGGAATCCCAGGCGCGCAAAAAGAAGAACTTCCTGTATCTCGATGACCTCAAGGAGGCGCGCTCTACCGTGTCGGACGCGGCGAAGTCGCTTTTTGCAAAATACGGCAGCGGGCGGCGGACGGAAGGATTCTACGAGCGTGAGATCCTCCAGACCGCGCGCCTCGGGAAGTCCAAGCGGAAGTTGAACAGCTGGAATGCCTATATTCGGGCACGGCTTAAGGTCTTGAATGACGGTGCGTGTCCTTCCTGACAGGGTCCGACCTGGTCGCGCTGACATTCACTCATAGCCTTACCTTTTGGAGCCAAGAAATACACCTCGACGTGCCCCGTCGCCGATGAGATCAGGGAGGAATGGAACTCCATGACCCCGCATGAGAAGGCGATCGCAGTTGAGGGCCCGAGAGCGGCGTTGGAGGAACAGAAGGAGACTAGGGCAACCACGCGGCACAATTCGAACATTGCGGCCTTCCATGACTCCCAGACCACGCTCTCCGGTGTCCACGAAGATGTACGTCACCCCTTCACCTTCACGCATCACTCCGGCTGATATGCTTCTAGCTCCGACGCCTGCGCGCTCGCACAGGCCTGGAGATGGCTCTGGTCGCTGTCTGCTCAGAGCAGGACCATCTCCAGGAGCCGTCGACGTTCACGACATCAGACAAGATGGATGAATACCTCAACCTCTCCTACAACACCAGTATCGATGAGATTGCAATGCGGTATGAGTCGTATGTCCTGAGCGGCGTTCACGGTAAGTATTTCCTCCCTTACATATGTAACATACTCACGCCCTCACGTTCCGATTGGCAGGTGTGCTCCGGCGCCGTGAAGACGTCCTACAAGATCGGCAGAGTAAGATCACCAAGATCATATTCCAGAAGTTCCGTAAGTCTGATTGTGCGCACTGGTTCTCTCCCTGCATCTAGCTCACGCTCTATTTAAGGGGAAATTACAGGTTACAAGGCAAAGAAGCTCTATTACGCGGGGTTCGGCGACCAAATCACGCGTAAATGGGGCGTTGTTATCATGAATTGGCCGCTCAAACAATTCCTCACGCCTAGCAAGATCCGGACCATTGCAGAGCTCGATACCCTCGAGGAAGCCTGGACCAACGGTACCTGCCGTTTCCGCAAGCTGTCCTCGGCGGAATTCGAGGCATGGAAGGCTCAGCAGAGCGTGACCGGCGACGACGGCAACGGCAGCGACGACGGCGGCGACAACAACAGCACCCCCACCGCCCGCCCACCTGTCATCCACGCAGTCGCCACGCAAGGCGGCGCCATGGTCGCAGTCACAGAACCACCCCCCGCAAGCGGCGCTCGGACTACCAAGGCACACATCAGACCAAGAAGCGGGCGTTGGAGAGCCATGACGGCACTCCAGCCACCGGCCCATACCAGAACCCACCCCCGTCCTCGCGCGTCCTGTCGCAGAGCCGAGAACACCCTGGTTGTGGTGCACCTGCTGGCGGAATCTGGCGGAATCCGGCGGAATCCGCCAGATTCCGCCAGATTCTGGCGGATTCCGCTGCCACGGCCCACAGCACAGAGCAGCAAGCGCTCATCATCTCTGTACCATGATAGCCGGCGTGTCATCAAGGATGCCCTCTCCCCACCCATCACGCATGCGGCATGGCAAGTAGACGGAGGTTCCTGCCTTGCAGTTTGAGTCCGCTTCCTCGTAAGTCGCCTGTTCAGGTCTGACGTGGGCCTTGTGGGTCCTTATGTCGTCCTGTTCGCCACCGGTCGCCATCGCAGTGTAGTAGACTCGGACCAGAATCCACAAAGATCGCCGCGGCCAACGGGTGACAGCCCGCTCTCCAGACACTCTGCGCTGCCTCCCGTACACTCGTCTCAAGTATACACCAGTATCTCACCAGGCACGTGAGCGGACCCCTCAGCAGTTGACCCCGCGTCGAAATGGCGGCGATCGGCCTCCCACTGCTCCCTCGTCAGGTGGCCGTCCGTGGGGCCTCCACCCGCTCACTCAACCGTCTCCCGTGGGTTCTGCGGCTACCCGCTGGCACCGGGGTCCGCCGTCCTGCTGACCGGCGCCCTTGTGTCGTGGCGGTCGGTGTGGCGGGGGGCCGGCGAGATCCGTTACCGACGACCGACGACCGACGACCGACGACGAAACCGGCAACCGTTGGTGCTGAAGTCAGGTCCATTTCAAACCTACGTACGACAGGCTACGCTATGTAGTCCATGCCGCCAATGCCATACATACATGCGCCGGTAGCGGGTGCTGCCCGACGAATGCCGTGTGGTTGCAAGTCGTGTTATGGCAAGTGCTTCCCGCCTATTCCGTCCGATTTTAACGAGATCCAGCGCACACAAGCATCGTCAATAAACCTCGCACCTCAGTTTTCTTGTGTTTGGTCCGCGCAAACAAAGGACTTCGCGTTCGGCCACCTTTCGCGCCTCTCTTGATGTAAGACCACTATCATCCACTGTGCCACTCGCTATCATCCGTCCCCATATAATCCCTCCTGTATGTTGCTCCTCAGCGACCTTGCGCTTGCCTTGGCTGCACATCCCGAACTTTACGCCGCGCTGGACACCACTCAGCTGTCTACATTCCTCGATGTCATACAGCGCTACCTACCCGTCATTGAACTCTCTTGTCCACGGAGCAGCGGGTCTCTGCCAGGGATGCCTGCTAACGTTCGTGATGTCCTTGTACAGCAGCTCTCTGCACCTCGTGACCTCGTCGAGAGCCTCTGGAAAGCCCTTGGGCCTATCATCATGGCTGGTCGCCGCCTCACCACCGCCGCGGAGGCCATAGACGACTCTCTGTCCAAAGCAGCTCCGGTGTTCGACCTAGGTAGGTATTGACTGGCGGCCTCTCATACCGCAGTACTCACGACATGCTCCCCCGGGTACAGGTGCGGAGGTCATTGTGCCGCCTGTACGCAGTTGTATCACCGCGGACTGCCCACAAAAAGGGAAGCCTCTCGGCGGCCACAAGCACCATTATTCCGCCACATTGTACACACGATCTAGAGGCACGCTACCGGTACGCGTATATTCACTGTACTGCAGAGGTGTGCCGGCCCCCTTAGGTATTGGTAACACGCCACTAACCGTCGCGGCGCTCGCACAGCCTGTCACACCACGTATCGCCCCGACTACCTTGTCCGCTCCGCCAGCTCACCCGACGCCGTACGCGAATACTACAGCGGCGTGCCACACGTCATAGAAGCCAGCGAGTACTCTTTCGTGGAATCGAAGTTAGTGCAGGTGTTCCGCTCCCAGATGGCCTTGTGTCAGTGCGTCACCTCTCACTGTCCTGACTACAACGTGAGGAAGTACTAATCACCCACGGCAGCGCATCTGGAGAGGTCGTCGCGAAGTGCTACAATCTCGGCTTGTGCGACAGACCGGAATCTCGGCAGCTGACCGGTGACACGGTGTGGAATGCGTTCTACCTGCACGCATTGCTGCTGGACTGCACTCGTCACTCGGACACGCTCCGTGTCCCTCACGCCGGAGACCATGCCGACCGCCTCCTGGGTGCTTTGGAAACTCGCAATCACCGCATGGCCGGAGTAGGCCAACCGGAGTGGGCTCATGCGTGTGATCTGTGTGAGAAACTGTACCCCGTCGATGCGTCCGACCCGCACGCTCCTCACGGTGCGTGCTCTCACGTCGATCAGCCATTCTGGTATTCACAACGACATGTCTGCTCAGAGCGTTTGTCCGCCTGCGTCATGGACGGTGTCACCGTCGGACACCCTCGCTGCAATGAGAATCTATGCACGAATCGCCTGCGAAGCCCGCGCGACCGATTCTGTCCTGAGCATGCAGCAAACGACACCATATGCGCCGTGCACGGATGTGAGTTGTCTGCCGAGGACTCCAGGCGAACGTGCCGCACGCCAGCTCACCGTCAGCACGAAGAGGAGAAACGCGAGAAGGGCAAAGCCTTCTTTCGCTTGAAGAAGCGGGCAGACGACAAACTGCAGGGATCGCTACTACGGGGACTAGCAGATGAAGCCGCCGCGGACACTGGCGACGCCCGTACTGAGCTTCCGGACGGTCTTGATGACGAGATACTCCCATCCCGTGTCGCCGTGGCTTCGAGACGCAAACGAGGCAGCAAGCGACCCATGACTCCTGCCCGCACACCTCGCCAACAGGTCAAGACGCATAATGCCCGTCCTCGGGCTGCGTCGACTCGGTGTCCAGAGACCGATCTCAAGATGACGATCAAGGCTGCGCTTGGTCGTCGTTGGACGCACAACGAGCAGTTAATGTTCCGCCCATGTGGAATCATTCTGTCTCGTTGTACTTTCTATGAATCAGAGTCAGTGGGCAATGCACTCGTACGTCTCGAGGCGACCAATGACCTCTTCCCGGATATCGCACTGAACAGTTTCCCTGCAGCGATTCATCCTGGGGACCTTCCCCGACCACCTGCCCCGCGCGATGCCGTCGTACATCTTCTTTGACAACAATTGCCTGTTACTCAAGCACATCCTGGCCAGTGAAGAACATCGGTTGGATGACGTTGGGCTCCCCGTAGACGTTTTCCACGCCGTGCGGAAACACAAAGATTCTGACGCGTTTTGCGCCATGAACTGCAATCCGGCGTGCTTCGCCGAACTCTACTCAGAGACCCTCGGGTGGCTGTTCAATTCGTCGGCCGCTGAACAGGGCAATGTGTGGTTTGGGAAGTTCATGCCCGTCGCTCGTGAGATGAGCGAGGTTCATTATAATTTTTTTCTCGACGAGATGATACTCATTCACAACGAACAGCGTGTGGAGGTGCTAAGGAAGCGCGGGTGCCACCCTCGCACCATTCCTTTGGAGGAGCTCGCGCTTCCGCGTCATTGAATAAAATGTGGCATGTCATTCTGCACAGTGTGTACAATTGATGAGCCGTGTTATACGGAACGGTGTGGCAGCAGCGCGATACGTAGCACTGGCAGTGCAATCTCGCCATCCCGGCCTGTGACAGGCGTCCCGCCCTTCGACCGTCATCAGAGCGGGGCAGTCATGGTACCGCGTGGCCGCTGGGGCCGGATCACTCCGTACCGCAGGATCTGTGTACGTACGTTGGGGGCAGTTAGAGCCGCACGGTTGGGTTCGGGTAGCAGCCGGGATGATTATCGGGTCAGGTCAAGACATAACGTGGACGGTGTGATCGCTATTTGGAGCCCGTCGATACGATCGTCGATGCTTCTGGGTGGCAGTGGTTCATTTCAGCGGCCACGCATCGCCGTGAAGGGCGTTCCGGGCATAAGTAATATCAAACCGCCCGTGGTTAGACTCGCGCAGGCGAGTGTGGGCGCTACCGACGTCTCTCTCCGCCCGCCATGGTCCATCTGCCCGCTCCCCGCTGGCCGTTCACCGGGCTCTTCTCTCATCGGTCACGCATCCCTACCGGTTCATATCGACTTGCTTTCTAGCCACCGTGTCCGTGCTGGTGCTCTTCTGACTGTCGTACTCCCTTGTATCGGATTACATTCCCCAGCCTCAGTGGAAATGACTCAGGTGAGTTTGTTGGCACGTTCACCAAATGCTCATCAATGCATATACCACCCTCCTCGCGGGCCGCTAACCCATGGAGGAATGCCGGGTGTACGCGAGGTTACGTCTGCAGGGAGATTCGGGAGAGTGGCGGCCTCGTTAGTCACGGCGAGGGGGATGTGGTCTTTACCCGGCCCTGGTGGTCTCTCGGAGACCAGACATGCATGAGCAAGGCGCTCCAGGGACATCCAATCCCTTCCGATATATAGCCTCGTCAAGCTGGGCTCCAATGTCCCGACTTCTCTGCGCGCCCCCTCCCAAGTGTTGTCATGAGTTCCAAACGCCCCGCATCCGACCCACCACCAGTGGTATCCAGACTTGTAGTACAAACCCCCACAGGTATGGTACAATGGTTGTGCTGTACGTGGGGGATATTCTGTACAAGACCCTTGTACAAGAGCCATAGGATTGTACAACCAACCACTTGTAGTACAAGTAAGGCTTGTATTACAAGTGGTCTACTGCAAAGGGCAGCTAAATGCGGACTTGTACAAAGGATTGTAACCCGCATAGAGCAGCCTATACAGAGCTTGTACAAGGCTTGTAATAGATGTGATCAGCAGATATAGATCTGATAGATCTGGTGATGGGAAATCTAAGTACCAAGATCCTGGCTCTTGTAACCAATTGTAACATGGTCTGGGGGCTATATGGAGGCAGGCTCTGTAAAAGTGATTGTAACCATCCGTGGGTGTCTATATTTGGACAGGAAAAGCTGGAGCTTGTACATGGGGTCCAGACCTTGTAATGCAGATTGTAACTGGCCGTAGTGATCCCGATTCGGACAGGAAAAGCTGGAGCTTGTACATGGGGTCCAGACCTTGTAATGCAGATTGTAACCGGCCGTAGTGATCCCGATTCGGACAGGAAAAGCTGGAGCTTGTACATGGGGTCCAGACCTTGTAATGCAGATTGTAACTGGCCGTAGCGATCCCGATTCGGACAGGAAAAGCTGGAGCTTGTACATGGGGTCCAGACCTTGTAATGCAGATTGTAACTGGCCGTAGCGATCCGATTCGGACAGGAAAAGCTGGAGCTTGTACATGGGGTCCAGACCTTGTAATGCAGATTGTAACCGGCCGTAGCGATCCCGATTCGGACAGGAAAAGCTGGAGCTTGTACATGGGGTCCAGACCTTGTAATGCAGATTGTAACTGGCCGTAGCGATCCCGATTCGGACAGAGAAAGCTGGAGCTTGTACATGGGGTCCAGACCTTGTAATGCAGATTGTAACTGGCCGTAGCGATCCCGATTCGGACAGGAAAAGCTGGAGCTTGTACATGGGGTCCAGACCTTGTAATGCAGATTGTAACTGGCCGTAGTGATCCCGATTCGGACAGGAAAAGCTGGAGCTTGTACATGGGGTCCAGACCTTGTAATGCAGATTGTAACTGGCCGTAGCGATCCCGATTCGGACAGAGAAAGCTGGAGCTTGTACATGGGGTCCAGACCTTGTAATGCAGATTGTAACCGGCCGTAGCGATCCGATTCGGACAGGAAAAGCTGGAGCTTGTACATGGGGTCCAGACCTTGTAATGCAGATTGTAACCGGCCGTAGCGATCCCGATTCAGACAGGAAAAGCTGGAGCTTGTCATAGCGATCCCGATTCGGACAGGAAACGCTATCTCAATTATACCATCATCATTGTCAGTATTCCAGAACATCTGCACAGGCTGGGTGCAAAATACAGCCAGAGGTACTGAGGTTTGGAGAGCCATCACAACTTCCAGCTGCAAAGATCTAATTGTGTGCCAGTTTCTAGGACACTAGTAGCCGCCTCGTTGCTGCGAGCACCATCCTGATATGTTAGGCTATCCGCAAAAATAGTGTTTGAGCCCATAGTGATAGCCCAAGACATGTCATTGATCGTCACTTACTGACGCTTCAGTTTGCCGCCCATGATGCCCTTGGGAGATTACTACTTAGCTTCGCTTTCGGACTCTACAATTGGTTTTTTACTCAGGCTGAGTCTTAGCAGTTGTACAACACTGTTGATAGCCGCACTTAGGGAATAAGTAATTTGAACAAGTCGGCGCTTTTGGACGACTTATGGACATGCCTTACTGAGCTTACTTATCTGGTGTCTGAGTCTGACAACGGTTCATCATAATTCTCATGAACAGTAAGTACTGAGTATTGATAGTTCGACATAAGTACAGGCATCATTGTACTGTACAGGAAAATGACCGTGACAGCGAAGGAGAACTCAATCAATGCGAGCGCGCTTCACGGAAGTGCAACTCTCGACGTCCGAGTTCTCCGAGGCAGCACGCTTCGCATTCAGCCCGTGAGCCTCCATAGCGGTACAGAGGGCCCAGTGCACGTCATCTATAGCATCCTGAACCTCTTGGAGGCTGCTATCACTCTCAGAAGCAGCGTAGAGCCACCATGCAAGCCCCATGATGACGAGGAAGAGCCCACATGGCCCTCCGCGCCAGATAATCTCCCACTCGCTCTTATCTGTAGGCGCGATGCGGTTGAGCAAAGTTGGGGAGCCATCGACGCGTCGGGTAGCCGGTTGCAGGGAGGCCCACCATGTCTTCCATTGCGCAGAAAAGGCAACATGGTCGACGAGCTCTGGGAGCTTCTCGTAATCGCGACCCTCCTTCATCCATTGAGCAATCTCATCTGGACGGAGAGCGGTCGGGAGGTGAAACTGCTTCTTCTGTAGATTGCTTGAGTCATGACCATGGCCGCTACAGAGCATGAAAGATCGATAGTACTCACCCGAGACTCCGGGTACCCCATATGCATCTCAAACTTCTGCCAACTATGCACCAGACGGTGCCAGCCCTTCCCTCCAGCCTCGAGATGGTACTCGAAGAACTCGACCGCGCTGAAGACCCAGTCCGGGGCCTCCTGATCAAGCACAATCAACACGTTCTCGGTGTCTGTCGATGGAAGGAGAGCAGAGCCGTCCAGAGGGGTGACGACAGAGGATGAGGTCGCTATACCGGGGAGGACGATGGTGTCTGAGATGGACGCAGGCTGGAGCGAAGCGGAAGAGCCTGCAAGGGGGTCTTGTACATGGACCTGACCGGAGGCGGAGGAGACTGCGGTGGATTGCGTCTCGACTTCTTGAACGTCCTGAGCATCCGCCGGGGCGGGCAAAGCTGCACCTGAAGCCGCCGAAGGAGTTGCGCTTGGCAGGGGAGAGGTTGTCGCTGTCGAAGTCGGCGACACAGATGTGGGAGGCTGCTCAGCACCAGATGAAGTGCCGTGCGTGGGATGTATGCTGTGTACGGAACTTGCGAGTCCTGAGGCCGCCGCATTGCTCGACTCGCCAGGCGTAGCAGATGAGTCTTTGGCACGAAGGCTTGGGTGACAGCCTCGGTCTGAGTGGGTGTGGCAGCAGAGGCGGCGGCGGCGGCGGCGGCGGCAGAGCGTGTGCGTGTCGTGACAGACGTGGGAGGAATAGAAGCCGTAGTCTTCGGTGCACGGGGCGCGCGAGGTTTCTTCGCTGGCTTTTGCAGAGCCTGCGCGGCCGAGATCAACCCCTCCGCCACCATCCTCTCGTGGTTCCTCTTCATCGTAGCCAACCTCTGCTTCTCCCAATCCATCGCTCCTGATATACTGCGGGACGACGTGCTCGACGACGTGGTTGTATTGGGCGCACCACCCTCCGACTCGCTGGTAGGGCTTGATTCCGGCGCGGTGGCTGCGGTATTCTTCGACGGACCTGCGGCAGACTCAGTCGACTGTCTCGACGCAGAAGAAGGGGGATCTGAGGGCGTCGTAGGGGGAAGTTGGACGGAGAACGTTGGCTGGGGATTGGGAAGAGGTGGAGGAGCGGGTGTGGACCGTGACGACTCGGATGGGGTGGTGCTCGAGTCAGGATCGGCTTCGCCACCCAGGTAAGCGGCATGCAATTTCTTTGCTGCGTCCGGTGCTGCATGTAACAGTTTCGGATTAGCGTCATCGCCCACTAGCTCGAACAGCTGTATCATATTACTCACGATAGCAATTGACCACGAAGTTGTTGAAGTCTGCTTTGAAAGCTGGCCATTTGGTACACACATCCGTCAACGTGAGCCCCAGATTCGCTGTATGTCCTGAATGATAGCTAACATGTATTGTCAGCCGTCAAGACATTTCAGGCGCAGAGACTGTTGTGCTCACGAGTAAGACACGAACTCGCCGGTGTCTGGACGTGGCCCTCCAGCACTGACCGACACCTTCCAGCCGAGCTGTTGCTCAAGGTTCTTCGCGAGCTTTGCGAACTTCTCGGGTAACGCATCGATGCGGCTAGAGACAGGTAAGAGAGAATTCGAGTCTGCATGATCGTTGAACTCACTCCTGGATGATCCTTGCGCGCTTCTGTTGATCCTGCACCGTTACGCCAGGCGCGGGGTCGGTGAACATGTCTAAGCCGTCGTCCTTGGGACCTTTGATGCGCGCCGCTTCGACCTCCGCCTTCACCTCCTCGCTCTCATTCTCCAACATCACTTTTGCCCGCTCCCCCATGAATGCCAACCATCCCTTCGGCTTCTCGCCCTCCTCCGCTGCAACGAACTTCTTCAAGTACTCGTCGAACTCTGGCTTGATGATTGGTAGGACGCGCTCGCCGTAGATGTCGACGTAAGCCTGATAGGCTTGTCTCTTGACAGCCTTCTGCGGGTCTGCGTTGAAGTCGAGGCCGCTGTCCTTTTTCTTGCTCTTGTTTCGCGTCTTCAGGTCAAGACTGTTCGCGCGATTCCAGAACCACCAATAGATTTGCTAAGTATTCGAACCAGGTGAGTCAGGCGAATGCTCTACGAACCACAGCGAGACTGACCTTTTTGCGCCCATGTACAGAGATCTGCTGCTCCTCGCCGTCGGGCCCCGGCTTCAGAGTGGTGAAGAAGATCGACTTCTCGTCTGCACCCTCTGGTACTACGACTTCGGGGTATAGCGCGGAGAAGTAGTCTTGATACACGCTCGTCAAGAACGTCGTCGTGAGGTCCTGGGTACGCGCCGCAGTGAACCCTGGCCACCGCTCTTCAAGCATTGCGAGTTCGAGTTCAGCTGTCCAAGGGCGGCCCATAGCGAAGGTACGAGTTTGGTGACCGTGTACAGAGGGGAGACTGAAACGATGCAGGTGAGGACAGATGTCGGATGCCAGAGGCTGCAAAAAATCGTGGGCGCATTGTGTTACAATGCCCAGCGGCGGCGCACCCGATCTGCACCGAGCCAGTCCGAGAGGATGATCGGGCACCACCACCTCTCCCGCTGTGCAGCCTTCCTGCTGCAACTGTCCTTCCACGTTCTCGGGTCTGGTAACTATTATCGCTCTTCCTCTGGCATTCGTTCCTCTAACATGTCGTTCTTGCTTCAGCCTTGCGTCCAGCTACTAATCGCCAGCCTCCGGACAGTGCCCGTTCACACGTGCCTAAGGAGGACCGATCTTGCATCGCTATTGATCGGACGGGACTGCCTCCTATTCTCCGGCTCCTCTCTAGCTCCCGCGCGACGTGCTGAGCCAGTTCTCAAAGCACGGATGTCGCTCCCATCCCCACCGCGACCACCGCTACGACCGCTCCCGGGTTGGCTTGTACTCGGATACACAAGACATCTAACCATGAGTTCCCGGTCTCCTGCGTCACGGATGTATGGGCTCGATAAGAGTAGCTAATAGTGCCTGTATGTATCTGTACCTGGCGCCCAATTCACTCTTCTCTACTCTACTCCTTCAAGCACACTTCGCGTGTCTAGATCTGGACCTTGCTGCTTCAGAGCGATATGCGGCAGCCTACCGGTGTACGGCGTCTGTGTGGTCACAGATCCCGTGCCCGTGACCGGACGTTCATATCTCAAAACGCGCCTGTCGCGCCGTGTACTAGTATACAACCACCACCACGTCCGCCACCCGGTTCAACTCACTTTACGCCTGTATGTCTGGTGAGTGCTCTCTATTACATCCCCTTCGACCTCTCTGCGTGCGCCGAGCGTGGACTCGACTGTTGGATCCCAGACGTTGCGCGCAATAGGTGGTCGACTGGGTGCTTGGCATAGCTCAGCACTGTGTACTGATCATGCTTTATTGCGCTTTAGGGCCCGAATATCTGGACTCCTTTCGCGTTGTGAGTACTTATTCACAGGCTCCGCGCAACAAGTACCTGATAACTGTCGCCGCCTCTCGATTTCAGACACGCCAGAAGAGCATCTTCTCCCCATGGGGAGCCCTACTCGGCCCTCCCCTGCACGCCCCTGCTACGTTCGACTTTGGACGTGATCTCCTCGCTGCAATATTCGCACAAGACGACCCCCATGGGTCGGGCCCACCGCCTGTGGCGCAACCACCATCGCCTTCAAGCCGGGCGTTGTTAGAGATGCCTGCCACCGCTCAGGCACAACCCGCAGTGCACCCCGACCCCCTTCCAGCGGTTACTGCTTCTGCGCCATGCCTGTCAGGCTCACTGAGCTCCGCGGACCCGCAGCCTTCGCACGCGCTCGCCACAGAGACGCGCTCCAAGCCGAGGCAGCGTGGAGCCAAGGCTAGCACGTCCGCTGCTGCATCGCGCAATGCACTGGCACCCTATCCCCAACCACCCTTGCGCTCGTCCGGTACTCAGGACGACGGCGCTACCAAGGAGCAGTTTCATCAGCGAGGGCGCAACAAGGCCCGCCGCCAGCGGAAGCGCGTCGCCCAGCCTGCCGCATCTGTGGACAGTGGTGCTTCCGCAGTGCCCCCAGATCTGAGCATCCGCACGCCCCTCACGAGGCGACCTCTTAAATCCTCCGCGGCAAAGCATCGTCAAGGGGCTCAAGCATCACGCACCGAGTCCGTGCAGAACATCGCAGCACCGGCAGTTGGCCTCGACTATGTACCTGTGGTCGGGCAAGGCTTCACAGGACCGGTGCTCTCGTTGACCGAAGACGATCGGACGCCGTGGACGGCGCAACAACTGGTGGATCTTCTGGGTTTCGACTATGAGGAGTGGGATGGGAAGTGAGTGTTTCGTACATACTCGAGTCGTCGAATGCGTCGCCCAACCTCTTGATCCAAAGGATATGTCGTGTCCTCCTCGCTCCTGATGGCACAATCATCGTCGTGCTTGCCGGTCAACCCAACGACGCGTCTTGGAGCACGGTGACTGAGGAAGCGACCGGGGCGCTTGAGGACATGCGGCGGAACTACCACTCTGCACACTGCGACTTCTCCCACCGCCGCGGCGATTACTGGTCGGTCACTACTGGAATCACCTATGGAGGCGGACAGCCGGTGAGTGCGCGTGCTCGTGGCCTACCTTTCGCATGCTCACCGGCCCGAAGTCTCCGTCGAACTTCGCCCATTCCGCGCACAACCGCCTTGTGATCCAAGACGCTCTGGACAACACGGCCATTCGCCGCATCGCGAACTTTGCCAGTGGTGAGTGGCGAGTTTGTTGCAATGGACGGGTCATTTACAAGCTCGAAGGCGCGCTCCAGGTCTGGGCACCCAGGCTCTACGATTCCTACGGCGACGTGCTCAGCGAATTGTGCGAGCGCGATCCTGAGCTCAAGCCGCCCTTCAAGGGCAATGTCTTTGCCGCAGCAACGTTCAACCTGGCCCGAGCACCGTCACTCATCGCCATGTTGACCAGCAGAACGTTCCATGGGGGTTGTGCGCGGTCACTGCGCTTGGGAGGTACAACCCTAAGCAGAGCGGACATCTGGTCCTGTGGTCTTTGCGTAAGGTGATCGAGTTCCCACCCGGCGCCACGATCTTTCTACCCTCCGCGACCGTTCCCCATTCAAATACTATCCTGACACAAGCAGGCGAAACTCGCCTGTCAATCACGCAGTATACCGCAGGTGGACTCCTTCGCTGGGCGGCGTGCGGCTTTCAAAGTCAGAAGAACTTCGAGGCTGCGGGTAACAAGTTCGACATTACCGGCCAGGAGCGATGGAGGTTGGGCATGTCTTTACTTAGCAAATGGGACGAATTTGTAGACTGATATGTGTACCGTCGTACTACCTACTTTCGTAATTGAGTTCGTCGTCGGACAAGACTTTGATGGCATGCAAACATGTGTCTTACTGGGAGGGTAAGACGCTGTCGCCAAAAGTAAGATTCGGTGAGTAACATGGCTACGGTGTCTTATAGACTGATATGCGTCTTACCAGTTTACTGTTGTAGTCGAGTTGGTCGTACGAACATATATCGCCGAGAGGTTTCATAGACATGTGAGCCGGTGACGATGGCATAATCCATGCGAGGACATGCGACGGCGTCTTACTCGAAGGTTAAGACGCTGTCGCTGAAAGTAAGACACAGTATCGTAGAGTCATGTTGTGTATTAGAACATGTAGTCAACATGGGATGTAAGGTCGTCTGAAATTTGGCTATACACATTTCAGAGGATCTCCTGTGTTACTGACGATGTACGCATGAGGTATGTTGCATAATAGAGTCCTGCGGAGCGACGCGGCCAACCCTCTTCAATTGCCGCGGACTACTAGCGCCTCCATGCTCACCTTGATCCTCTACTCAGCCCAACGTGCAGTCACTCCTACTTGTGCATCCCTGTCTACATATCATGCCTCGGGCTGTCCAAGACATAACCGACGAGGAGACTCTGCGGAGCAAGCTTCTGAAGCAGGAGAGGAATCACCGGCACTACCTGAAGAAGAAGTCGGAGTAAGTCCTTGCTCCCAAGCTGCACTTGTGTCTAACACTAACCTCCCGCCAGAGCAGAAAGGCTCGGGATCTCGGTGAAGGCCCTGCGCAAATTGAGTAGGGCGGGCAAGGGAAGCAGGCCGGTTGGACAAAAGCACAAGCAACTACTTCAAGCGGGGCCGTCCGAGACCCACGAGGATTCTGGCTCAGACGCAACCGCGCCCGCCGCGCAGGAGCATGTTGGATTCGAGGGCGATGGTATAGACCCTTCGTTCCGGTGAGTCAAAGTGCAGTCAGTCATGATGCAATTGGTTGAGGTGCGACAGGACGAATGCCCTAGCTTGGCCTATTCCTATCCCTGCGACCGCCGAATATGAACTCATTCGAGTCCTCGACAGGCTCAACGAGGCACTGAACTACTGGGGATATCGCGAGAATCTCAACGCGTTCTGGAAACAGCTCTGTGTTCGATACGAGCGTGCGTTACTGGGGGAAGAGATGGAATCCTGGGTGTCTGAGGCTGAGGAGCAGGTCGACAGGGGTGAGGAGTTGTTGGAGTGGATACAGGATGTTCTGGTGAGCATGCCTGCTCGAGGTCTCTCCTCGGACGCCTTGCATGAGGTGTGGAGGGGTATCACTACTGCAAGCTCTAACGTTCAGTATGTCATCGCTGCCACCAAAGTCCACCTACAGCTAGCTGCGCACGATGCACAAGTATTGTAGAGCGGACATGTATAAGATGAATGCCAGACAGATAAATTGTGGTCGGATCTGATACATGCAATGCGAAACTACTTGGGGTGAATAGTCCAATCCAGAACTGATACTCGATGCTCGTCCCGGCTTCGGGGGACAGTGAACTGGCTGGATGCCATCGTGCTCGAGGTCGGCCCTCGCACGCAGTGAACTCGCTACAGCGCGAGGCGAGAGAGGAGAGGGGCGCCGTCGACGGAGATGGGGGCACGAAGACTTCCGAGCCTTCTTCGGCCTCGACATCAGACTGCTTGAAATCCGAATGGACAAGGGAGCATAACTCACCGGAAACCGCGTCATTTCTCTCGAGACGAACATCGTCTGGCTCGCCTGTAGCATGGAAGTCAGTTACGGCAGGTTGAACTCGTGTGCGTACCGTTACGGGCGGAGCAGTCGGCCTGGGCGACGCGTGCGGGCTGGTACCGCGGTTTTCGCAGGATTTGGCCATGCAAATTGTCTTTGGGGAGCTCATGCACGGCATCTTGTAGGCGTGCAGAGCGATGTGCAGGCGCCATCGTCGGGGCCGTACGGGGTAGTGCACCGTGTGTCGTGGACGGGCTGCGAGGTCGGCATTTGGAGGATGCAGGATGAACAACACCGGGTCAGGATCTGAGACAGGCTGAGGCTCATGGTAGTCTTCAAGATGTGCGTCCTCGTAGTCAGGCTGTGAAACATATAAGGCTGATTTGAGTGAGATATAGCATGCATTACAGTACGGATGCGCAAACTCGTACGCAGTTGGATCCGCGCTTATTGCCATCATTGGTCTTTCCCTGGCCGCCACGGACGTCTACCGGCTGCGTCGTCGGTCGGCCCAACTACATCGAGCATGAGGTCGGAAAAACGCAAAGCGACATCGGGTCCACGCAAAGGCAAGAAGGCCAAGTTTGATGTGATAGATACAGTCTTCGACGGGCCCAGTGGAAGTAGCACCGAGGCTGGCTCGAGTCAACCTATAACAGTGCGACATGTCGACTTCTCAGAAAGCTCTTCCGGGCGCAGACGACAGAAAACCGAGCGTATGCAGGTCATTCCAGACCCGCGCGAGCAAGCACCCGCCTATGCAGGAGATGCCTCGTCGGACAACACAGTGAATTCGATCTTGGCTGTATTGCCTGTCGCGGAAGCTGAAGACCTCGAGGGATCGACTGGCGACACCAGTCCCACCACTCAGGCCAAGAGACCGCGTTCTGATTTACGTGCAGTAGTGCGTGACCGTTCTTCTACATTTTCTCATCCGAGTACTGAAGTCTTCTTTAGAATCGTCTTCGGAAGTGGCTCCCCGCCAGGCAAGACTTCCTCGATGAACTGCTCGCCTTTGAAGGCTGCGAGGAGCCTATTGAAGAGGGCTTCGTTCTCTGCGATCTATGCGGAGTCCGCCCTGCAACTATACGATGTCGCGACTGCTTCCGACGCCCTCTCCGCTGCAAGTCGTGCATACTTGAGAAGCATGCCGAGAACCTGTTGCACCGGGTCGAAGTGAGTAAATCCCGATTCATTCAGCTTCTGGAAACTCACAAGCGACGGAGCAGGAGTGGGATGGAGATAAATTCTGCAACAGCTCGCTCGAAAAGCTCGGCTTGAAAGTGCAAGTTGGCCATGACCGTGGAACATGCCCTCACCCTTCTCTGGTCGGCCGCCGGATCGTCATCTGCGACTCTACGGGAATCTATACGCACCGGGTCAAGTTCTGCAAGTGCATAGACCCTGCTTCGGGTGAACTCACGCCAGATTGGCGTCAGCTCATGCGCATGGGCTGGTTTCCGGCCAGCATGGACCGCCCGGAAACGGTCTTCACATTTCGGCTCCTCAAGACGTTCCAGGAGCTCAATTTCCAGGCCAAGACCAACCTGCACGACTACTGGAAGACCCTGGAGCGGATCACCGACAACTCAGGAGGTGCCGATGTCCCGGTGAGCTTCATTTTCAAAGATCATCCGTCGTCCTCACGGAGTTCCCTAATGATACTTTCTAGAATCGATACAAGCAACTCTCTCATGCCGTTCGTATCTGGCGTCATCTCCAGATGCTGAAGAGATCCGCGCGAGCGCACGATCCAGCTGGCGCGCAGGCAACCGGACCTGGCGAACTCGTTGTTGAGTGTCCAGCCTGCCCGCACCCTGGCAAAAATCTGCCAGAGGGATGGGAGAATGCGCCGGCAGAGTCGAAGTGAGTTCAGATTTCTTGCTTTCTATCAGCGCGTCGATCTCACGCATGATTCGAATACCAGGTGGTTGTACACGCTGTATCTCATGATAGATGCCAACTTCCGCGCTCGGTGCAAGGACCGAGGGATCGAGGACATCGAGCTCGCCCCGGGGTGGGCCTATTACGTCGAAGAGAAAGCGTATCAAGCGCATGTTGCCGCCTGCAAAGGCCAAAAGGAGGTATGACAACGCACGCAAAGCCCGTCTGATGTCAGCTGACGTTGATCGTCGTAGGAAAACACCTGCTCTGCAGAGCACAACGCTATCTTGAAGGCCAATCTTCGGCGCGAGGGGTACATTGCTTCGGGTATCGGCGCTGTCTTGTGCGCTCGCCATGCCCTTGTCCGGAAGAACGGAGCGGGAGATCTCCAGCTCGGCGAAGGGTATGTGAGCTTTCTATGCTTCCTAGTGTTCGGGCTGACCAAGGATACAACATCTTCAGGTATGCCAATATGGACTACCTCGTTTTTTCGACGGTCTTGGGCCTCGTCCTGGCGGCACTGCTCTTCTCCTACGACATCGCCTGCCAATGGTGCAAGAAGTTCTTCAAGCGGATGGACGAGAACTTTCCTCCCGAGATGAGGATAGATAGAACAAAGGTCGAAGACATCCGCTTTGCCATTCCGAAGAAGCACTACCGTGTTCACGGAGGGGAGCCGCACTCGCGGTGGTCTCTCAACTTTCTCAAGCACGTCGGACGCACTTACGGCGAATGGATTGAAGCTCATTGGTCACACATGAACCCTCTGGCACTCAGTACGCGGGAGATGGGCCTCGGCATGCGGCATGAGGTCTACAACGACCACTGGGGCGCCTGGAATTGGCAGAAGACGATCTCGTTCGGTAAGTCTTATCTGCGTTGACCTGCGTACATCATGATTGACACTATCATCAGGCTTAGTTCTCTACGTGCGCTGCAGGAAGCCAAAGAGATGCGCGTAAAACAGCGAAAGGTCTATGAAGAGTTCGCTGCAAACATCCCAGAGGATACTGTCAAGGGATGGGAGGAAATGCTCAGCGCATGGAATGCAGACCCCACCAAACCGGACCCGTATGACGAACCCACCTCGTGTAAGCTGAGAGCGACTGTGGACTTCCACGAGCTTGCGTTGACCTCGCTTTACAGCCATCACATTCGTCGCGGTCAAGCTCCAGCTCAACCAGGAAGAAGCAGCGGAAGCCGCGGCCGGGACGCTGCCTCCCCACGACACAACTCCAGGAGTGTTCCTGCAGGTTGGACTGGAGCTCGAAGAGAAGCAGTACGCGTTTCCTCTTATCTCACTCTACAGCTGACTCATACTGGCACGGGTTGGCAGGCGTGCCCTCCGCCTTCGAGCGAGCACGGGGCGCAGTCTGTCAGAGCTCGCGGCGCAGCAAGAAAAGCGCAACGTCTTGACGCGCCGGATTGATCTCTGGCGCGAGCTCCAGGACATCCACATGCCTATGGTTGCAGAACTACGTGCGGCCGCCGGTCGCACCCGTTCCGATCAAGAGGGTCCGCGTCCTGCAATCAAAGCTGAAGATGTCCGCCTGTGGCTCCCATCCGCCCTTCCGGCAACTTTGGCATCCAACGAGACTCTCTCGGGCTTGCGGAAGAAGGAACAGCGACTACGTCTGGCCCAGTTATCCGATGCGCTCGCGGAGATTCGGCGTATCCGTCGTGTTCTGGCTGCGGTATCCGAGTTCTCAAGGATGAACGTCCTCGGCCTTGGCCAGCGCTCCATGACCAGGCAACAAGGCTTGTATACGCGCTTCAAAGACAAGCAGCAACGTGCGGTGGAGAGGTACCGAGCGGCGCGCGCTGCAATGGTGGCTCTCGATCCGGACGGTTCCTGGACTACGACTTACCGGCCGCTCCTTGACGCAGATCTCCGCGGGCCTCGGAGAGAGGACGATGAAGTCATCGCAAGCGAGGGTCGCTACACGCCAAGCTGGATTTGGCTCACATCGTTGTCCGCACGGGAATCTGCTGCTAACAGCATGAATCCTGCGGACAATGAGGAGTTCCTGCAGACTATGCGCGCAGAATGGGCGCGGTGTAAGGCGCGGGCCGACCGGTGGGATGAGGAACAAGCTCTCCTATTGGAAGAGATGCGACGTATTATCGAGTACTTCCAGTGGAAGTCTCGATGGTGGCGAAATCAGGCCGGGCGTCGGGCAGACGTGCCTGCACGTCTTAAACGGGGCCTTCGGATCTATGCCCGGAAGCAGGCAGCTGTGTTTGACAAGCTCGCAATCCGCACCGCATCGTTTTGGGTGCACGAGCTTGCCAGCATAGGGCCTCTACCACCTTGGATCCGCCCGTACGAGAAGTACGCTCGTAAGGTGCGGCCACGCAGTCGCAATGGCATGGCTGTGTTGGATGGCGAGGAGTTGAATGTGGCCTTTGGCGTCGAAGCCTCAGACTCCTCAGACTCTGAGGCTGGCTCAGATAGGGATGAATAGGCTGTATATAGGATCACATGTGTATCGTCATGATCTTGACTCTCATCTGTAATGTGCAACAGTCAGATAAGTAAGCTCAGTAAGGCATGTCCATAAGTCGTCCAAAAGCGCCGACTTGTTCAAATTACTTATTCCCTAAGTGCGGCTATCAACAGTGTTGTACAACTGCTAAGACTCAGCCTGAGTAAAAAACCAATTGTAGAGTCCGAAAGCGAAGCTAAGTAGTAATCTCCCAAGGGCATCATGGGCGGCAAACTGAAGCGGTCAGTAAGTGACGATCAATGACATGTCTTGGGCTATCACTATGGGCTCAAACACTATTTTTGCGGATAGCCTAACATATCAGGATGGTGCTCGCAGCAACGAGGCGGCTACTAGTGTCCTAGAAACTGGCACACAATTAGATCTTTGCAGCTGGAAGTTGTGATGGCTCTCCAAACCTCAGTACCTCTGGCTGTATTTTGCACCCAGCCTGTGCAGATGTTCTGGAATACTGACAATGATGATGGTATAATTGAGATAGCGTTTCCTGTCCGAATCGGGATCGCTATGACAAGCTCCAGCTTTTCCTGTCTGAATCGGGATCGCTACGGCCGGTTACAATCTGCATTACAAGGTCTGGACCCCATGTACAAGCTCCAGCTTTTCCTGTCCGAATCGGGATCGCTACGGCCGGTTACAATCTGCATTACAAGGTCTGGACCCCATGTACAAGCTCCAGCTTTCTCTGTCCGAATCGGGATCGCTACGGCCAGTTACAATCTGCATTACAAGGTCTGGACCCCATGTACAAGCTCCAGCTTTTCCTGTCCGAATCGGGATCACTACGGCCGGTTACAATCTGCATTACAAGGTCTGGACCCCATGTACAAGCTCCAGCTTTTCCTGTCCGAATCGGGATCGCTACGGCCGTTACAATCTGCATTACAAGGTCTGGACCCCATGTACAAGCTCCAGCTTTTCCTGTCCGAATCGGATCGCTACGGCCAGTTACAATCTGCATTACAAGGTCTGGACCCATGTACAAGCTCCAGCTTTTCCTGTCCGAATCGGGATCGCTACGGCCGGTTACAATCTGCATTACAAGGTCTGGACCCATGTACAAGCTCCAGCTTTTCCTGTCCGAATCGGGATCACTACGGCCGTTACAATCTGCATTACAAGGTCTGGACCCATGTACAAGCTCCAGCTTTCCTGTCCGAATCGGGATCGCTACGGCCAGTTACAATCTGCATTACAAGGTCTGGACCCCATGTACAAGCTCAGCTTTT
>MARA01000081.1:0-62127 GCA_001792895.1 Lentinus brumalis | reverse complement strand
CGCGTATGGCTTTGCGGTCTTAGCCGGGCTTCGGATTGCAGGCTTCGACGAACTCTTCTGGGCGGAGCTGCCCGGAAAGCCGGAAAGTCGAGAACCGAGGACTGAGATGGGTAGATGACGTCGAAGACTTCGGAGTGGAAGAGGACTTTGATCCGGAGTGGAAGTCCGAGTCTCACGGATCTGCTCGGTCTTGCGCTCCCCAGTAGCGGGCGTCGATGGACTGAGCGAGTTCGGAGTTTGTTCAGATCTTCGGCTTCCATCTCCGCGATGCGGTCTTTGAGTCGGGACGGAAGGCCTTTGTAGAACTGATACCGGAGAGCTTCATTTCCCACTCGACTTGAGTGGCGAGACGATTGAACTGGGTGATATCGAGCAACCCTCTGGTTCTCGACATAACTAGATTCTCCAGCTCGTGCTCCGCGGTTCCGACGACGTCGTAAGGTCGAAGTTCATACGGAGTTCTTCCTGGAAGACCTCGTAGTCCGAGAGGAAAACCGGAGGGTTCCCGGACGGAGCTTCGAGGAGGAAGGGTTCGAACCAAGCGAGAGCAGTCCCCTTGAGATGGAGATTGCATAGGTGACTTTCTTCTCGTGGGTATCGAACGTGTTGGGTCGAGCCTTGAAGACCAGCTCTAACTGAACGAAGAAGGAACGGAGTTTGGTAGGGTCCGTGCCATCGAACTGGTCCGGGTCTCGGACATTGTTTGCGCTCAAACGCGTAGGCTTCGGAGGAGCCGGAGGCGGAGGCGGAGCCCGCTGGAGGGACTGCGCGGTTTGAGCCAGGAGGGTGATAGCAGCCGCTAGATCCTGATTGGTCTGCGACTGGGGGTTAACACCAGCAGATGCTGAGTGGCCTGAGTTCCGGAGGTCTGAGCACCTCCCGGAGTCCGGATGCCTGCGCTTGTCCGGATTCCGGCTTGAGGGACCGGGTTCGGTTGAACTCCAGCATGGGCAGCCGGGCTTGGGAGGCCGAGCCTTGAGCCGGAGAGTAGAAGCGCATGGCGACTGATCGAAGGGATTGTTGGGAGAGGTGATGGGGAAGACAGGCTGGATGATTGCCGGTGAAGGCGGACGAGTACCGCCCGGAGAAGGCGGAGTGGTGCTGACTGCGGGGAGTTTACCCCGACGGGTTGGAGTGTCCGCCGGGTTATATCCGCAGCTTGGGATATGCGTTCAGTGAATCCTTGGAAGGAAGATGTCATGAATCCTCAAGTTGAGTTCTGATATACTGTTAAGACCGTGCGCCGGGACGAAGTCCGGTGGAAGTCCGGACGGAATTACGGAGTTACGAAGTCCGGAACGAGACGCGCTGAGGGTGAAGACTTCGGCGAAGCTATTGATCAACGCCTTGAGGATCCACGAAGGTCTTCAATTTAAGACAGACAAGAGAACCGGGGTTTATACCGGAGCAAGCAACGAGTAAGAAGATAAGCAAGAGATAATACCAAGCCAGAGAGAAGTCAAGCAGAGGTAAGAAGTCAAGCAGAAGTCGGAGGTCGGAGGTCGGAGGTCGGAGGTCAGAAGTCCGGTCGGAAGGATCGGACGTTGAGAGAGAGCGAACCGAATAGATTGAGCTCAGAGTCGTAACGGGAGTGTAACGAGATATCAGAACTGAACTAAGCGTGGCTACAGGAAGGCTTATATAGTAAAGTCCGAAAGTCCGAAGAGGAGTAGCCAAGACATAGGTAAGGAGGTACGGAACCGGAGTCAGGCGGAAGCAACTGATCAGCCAATACAAAGTATAGTAAGATCGAATGAAGGGCGGATACAATCGAAGGATCGAATGAACGGAGTCTGATCACGGAGGCGGATGCAAGCGGAAGCAGATGGTCCGGAGTCCGGGTCAAGTAAGAAGATGATAAGGGGTGAAGTGATCGAGAATAGTATCACAGGTAAGAACGAACCGGAGGTGCGGAGTCCGAGGTAGGTCCGGACCGGAGTTGGTGCCTTGTGGCATGGAATGTAACACCCATGACCTCTCGTCAGAGTAGCGGGCGCGTATCCGGGAGGCGATATCGCACAGCATATTGCGAGACTACGCCCGGACAGCGGCGCACTGTTGCTAGCTGATCTGTACGATGAGCCGGCGCAGACATGAGCCCGCTCGACGCGGTCCACACCGTCCTGTCGCATTAGTATCAGCTAGTGTAAATTATTTGCCTCCCTTAGTTAAGGTGGTTCGCGTATTATTTGGGCCCTTAGCTAAGGGGGCTCCCAGATATTCACCAGTGAATATCCGTCGATATCGCCGTGTGCCTGCTGTGTGCGACCTCGCGTCGCCGTTGTTGGGCGCGCCCCCCCAATATTACGCAAATATTCGGTCTGCCCACCGTCCTCGTTGGCGCTCGGCCTCCCGGCGCCGCGCGCCTGTCTGTCCTCCCTGTTCCACGTCCATCCTCACTGCGCGCCGCCCCACCCGCCCCGCGCCGCCCCGCGCTACTCTCCGCCCTTCTCCTGGCACGCGCTCGCTGTCATTCCCCTCGTCTCGCTGTTCAGTATATTTCGCCGCCTGTCAGATATTCTGCTACTTGGGTGCCCCCTTTGGCGCCCATATATACCTTCCATTCGCCCTCCGCGCCGCCGGCGCTACTCTCCGCCCGTCCCTGGCACGCGCTCGCTGTCATTCCCCTCGTCCTCGCTGTTCAGTATATTTCGCCGCGCCTGTCAGATATTATGCTACGTGGGTGCCCCCCTATGGCCCCATATACACCCTTCCATTGACCTCACGCGTCCTTTTCGCTGGCCTTTCGTACTCATCACATCCAACAATGCCGTT
The DNA here is from genome assembly GCA_001792895.1 of Lentinus brumalis. Taxonomy (NCBI): domain Eukaryota; kingdom Fungi; phylum Basidiomycota; class Agaricomycetes; order Polyporales; family Polyporaceae; genus Lentinus; species Lentinus brumalis. The sequence goes on along the minus strand of MARA01000081.1, from coordinate 59,352 downwards.
GCTGGCGCTTTCTCAATGTCGCCCCGCCCTCCGACATCGCGCGCCTAAACATGTTCTATGTCTACCGCGGCCCGCGAGCGATGCTCCCCATGTTGTACACATCTGCCCCCCCTATCATACCAAAACTTATTATGTCATTTTGATCACTACCCCCAAGCGTCCACGGTCGTGCCAAATAGTCCTCTCACCGTGCCCATCCTATGCCTTTGTTACCTTCTTCCCTTTGCCTACCACCCTTCTTGTTTGCAGCCCCTGCGCTGATACGCCAAGGGCGAAATGAGCGGATAACACCACACAAATCTCCAGCCAAGGACTGTATGCACGTATTTTATATGCGAGAAGGGAAGAGGCTCCTAACCAACCCTAACTGAACGGAGACCTATGTCCAGGAGGGCTACGTACGACTCCCGAATGACAGGAGCGTCCGGAAAGGGCGCGGAAACCACGGAGACAAATGGAGGGAACGGCACGGAGACGGGACGATAGGGACTCAACGGTGCCTGCCCGGACGGCGAGGAGACTTCCGACGCACGGACGCGACGGGTGCGAACCACGTAGGACACGGAGCGGAGACCACGGAGACAGTAGCGGATGAAACGGGTTCGAACTTATCGACTCGACGGCGGTAGGACTTCTTGACGGTGACGGCGATACTTTCGACGGTGAGCACGGAGCGGCGGCGGTAGACTTAGAGCTGAACTGTGGGGAGAACGGAATCTGAATTGCACACCGTGCTACCGAAGGTACAAAAGCAAAGCTACCCTAACGACAGCACGCAAGCCTCGGAAAGCCCTCGCAAACGGTCCTGAGCCAATAGGGGCGGGCGGAGCTCCTTGCGCACGGACCTGCTGTCAGCCTTTAACCACAGCTAACCAACCAGCGCGCGCGCCGAGCCCCAACCGGTTCGAGGCGCTGGCGACCGACGTTTACCCAAGATGGTGGCGCGGAGCTCCAACTCCGGCGATAACCACACTCGGCCAATCAACTGGCGTGAAGGACGCTCCAGAACCCCTCCGACCATGCGTCCGTGACCGAGGCTGCGTACGAGACCGGAATTGCGGCTAGATGTCTCATCGGGGACGTGAACCGTCTGACAGGCCCCGCTCGGTGCGGACGGGCTGCAGACCGCGTTGTCCGACCTGTGCGAGGGTTCGGACGGTAGGAGGGGTGACGGAGCGATAGGGAAGGAGTATGGTGTGCGCGAGCATACTGGCCGACGTAGGACGGTCGGGAGTACTGGGCTCGCTCCTGTGGAACCTCCGAAGGGCGCAAATTCCGTGCATAGACGTGTCCGATACCTATCATCCCCTCCCCACTGAAATCTGGACCGTCCTCGGTCCATCCGATTGGCGGGCGGGGAGGGGGAACGACATCGATAGCTGGCCCCTGCGAGTATTTAAAGCGCCGTACCATCCAGCACTGTCCTGTAGTACGAACGCCATGCCGAACGGACCTGCGACTTGGCCCGAGCTCCGGATCACCGTGAGGGAGGACGCTCTTCGGTACGCCGATGGTGCGGTGTCTCTCCTCGAAGCGGACCTTGAGTCTGGAAATTTCGGCGACGACGAGGTTGAGCTGCGACGCGACATGTCGACGATAGCTGATCTCCTGGTACGTCCCTATCCTCTCCGGAGTGGGTGCTGATTTCCGCCCAGGACGGGCTGATGATCCTCGGATGCACCCCCGGACAGGTACTCGAGCTATGCGAGCGTACTCGGACGACCTTATCGGAGTGGCCTATCGAGGCTGCCTCCGGAACGCTGCCGTGCGAGACTTCCTGGGCCGGATAGACAGCTCCCGCCGGGCGTTGCGCTTGGCCGCGGTGTCTGCCGAGGAACTGGACGTCTCTCGCGAGCTTCAGGTCGCCCGAGAGTGCCTCCTAGTGCTGAATCGTTCCCGACGGCCGGACCTGGCCCTGGCCTTCCGTGTTACTGCGGAGATCCGTCGACTCGCGGAGCGACAGGAAGAGCTCCGCCGCGAGCGCATCGCACTCGAGGACGGCCGGCTCCGAAGCGAAACTCGCGCAGTTGCTCGTAAGCGCTCCCTTCCTACGCGTGCCGCACGGTCTGACCTTGTTCTGCTAGGAGCGGACTCGCCGGTGCGAGTGGTGTACGACGTCGACGCGGGGGAAGACATCATCGAGGGCTCGGACGCCTAGGAAGGATCGGAGACGGGGAACTCCTCAGGAGGGCGTGCGGATAGCGCGGAGGGCGCGCTGCGTCGACGGAGCGCCCGTAGAATAGTCCTAAAGCGGAAATAAAGTTACTCGTTTCGGCATGACAGCGGATGAACTCCGTTGACGGCGAAGGCGCGGTGACGTCGCGAAGCCCGGTGCTTCCTGATTGTTTGACCTTCGTTCGTGATTGAGGACGCGAAATTTTTTGCCTCCGAGGCTCCCTTAAAGACCTGCCGTCGGGCGCGTTCGGTCGCTCGTGCTCCTTGACCGCTTCCTCCCTCCTCGACGCTTCAACATGGCAGCCCCTCTCTCTCCTAACGTCGACCTCAGCGACCCCGAGGACTTCACCAACGCCTCGAACTTCGCCTCCTTCGTCGAGGGCTTCGTCCTGGACGAGCTGCACCCCTACTCGGGCCGATACTACGGGGAGGCCGCGGAGCACTTCCTCCGCTACCTGGTGAGTTTCGCCCTGTTTGTCGGAGCCATCGGGGGCCAACCGGGCGGTCGACTGAATCCTCTAGGAGGCCGCGCCTTCCGAACCCAGCGGGGAATACCGGTCCCGCTTTCCCGCGTTTTGGGGGACGTTCAGCGAGCACGCCCCCCGGAGCTCCAGCGGGAGTTCTTCCGCAAGTGCAGCCAGGCGGTCCTGGCCCGGGACGCGGACTTCCTCCGCGCAAGTCCAACTCCACCAGGAAGGCATCAAGAACGCCGAGGCCCGCTTCCAGGAAGTGTCGCGCCGCGTCAAACCCGGTCGGCGGAACACTCCCGCGGACGTCGCGGAGGCTCGGGACTTGGAGCACGAGCTGAAGCTGGCGCGGAGCCGGCTTGAGGTCTACCAGAAGGCGGAGACCGCCGTCTCGGACTACGGTACGTTCCTACGCCTCCGAGGCGTCCCTTTTTGCGCTAACCTCCGTGTAGTGAACTTGCTCGCGAACGCGGACCCCTCCGAGCCTCGCGCTCTCGAATTTACGGACAAGGACAAGTACCTCCCGTTCGCCCCGGACGTCGTAGCGAAACTCTTCAGGATCTCGCCGCTTCCTAGCCCGCCGCCCGCACGCACGACTTCTCAAGGCCCCAAGACCCGCAAGGGCGCAAGGCTCCGCACAAGGCTCCGCCGGGAAGACTCCGCAGGGTTCGAAGGCTCCGCCGGGTCGACTCCGCCGGGTCCGAAGACTCCGCAGGGACAGAAACCTCCGCAGGACGACGGCGGCGATGAGGACGCTGAAGGTTCCAGCGAGGACGACGAGCTCGCCAGCACGACGCAGGAACCCCAGCCCAGTGGCAGCAAGAAGCGCAAGCCCGCCAGTGGTCCGGCCGGCGCGCGGCAGGAAGAAGCCCAAGACCGACCCCACGAGCGGCTCGGAGGAGGGAGTGCTGCTCTCCTTCGAGGGACCAGTAAGTCTCCGCTCGTTCCTGCCGTGGCGATCGTTTGCTAACTTGTAGGACCTTAGTGCGACCTCTGTCGCTCGAAGGGGGGCCGCTGCCTCCCGTCGGGGAAGGTCGGCCTCTGCCAGAAGTGCAAGAAGGACGCGCAAGGGTGCCGGTGGGCCGGCTCCAACGTCTTCGGCGAGATGTCCTGTAAGTCCGTCCTCTTCTCTGCCTTCCGCGGTGGCTGACCCTTAGCGTTCGATAGGGAACCGCAAGACCATCGCCCTCTTCAACGGCGAGGGCTGGGTCCTATCCCCCCCCACATCGCTACATGGCCGTCCGGTTCATCGCGATCTTCGAGCGGGATCGTTTCGGCGACCAGGACGCGTCGTCGACGGAGCGGCTGCGAGCTCTCGGTCTGCCCGACGCCATCGCGCCCACTGCGATCCCTGCGGACTTCGCTCCGACCGTCGAGCCCGCGGAGGTCGCGGCCTTCCGCGACAAGCACAAGGGCTGGGCGGTCTTCAAGGTCCTTCCCTGGAACGCGCCCGCTCCTACTGCGCCTCCGACGACTCCTGCCGGGACTGCGGGGACCTCCTTGCCTGCGGGGGTCTCGTTCTCCGCTCCCTTCTCGGTCCCCTACCAGGGGGACTTGTCCGGACTCTCGCCGTTCGACCGGCTGGTCGCGGAGAACCGGCTGGAGGCCAACCGGCTGGTGTACGACATCTGGGGGAAGGCCCACGAGCTCGTCGCTCGGATGACGCGGGAGAAGGAGCTCACCGGAGAGACCTTCGGGAAGTATCGGTCGGAGGAGGAGGGGGTGGAGCTGCCTCCCAAGATCAGCTTTTCGCGGCTCGCGGCGACGGACCCCGGACAGGACCTCGTCGCGAAGCTCCTCCGGTTCCGTGCTCCTGGGGGTGGGGACGCCTGATTGCCGCTTCGGACGCCTCGGACGGTCCTCCTGTGTCAGTAGCAGGAGCGTTAGTGGGCTTCGGTCGCGTTTTGTACAGTAATAATTTTCTTGGTCTGTCCTTGTAGTCTCGAATGCTTTGTATATGCAAAGAAAATGAATGCTGTCTTGTTTTGAATTGGACTGAGTGGTAAGGATAGTGTGGTGCGCCGTAGGGGCAGAATTGTAAGTACTAGTGTCTAGATGTAAAGGAATGTTGTAACGCATCGGACGGGGCTCGGACGCCTCGGAGGCGCGATATGCCCGGTAGTTGGCCACGTAGGAAACCTGATAGGAAGGTCCGGAGAGGTAAAGGAATGTGAGACGACCCTTAGAGACTCGGAGAAAATTCGGACGGTAGTGCGGAAGGAGAATAGATTGTCATAGGGAAGGGAACGGGGGACGTAAGTAAAGGGCAACAGTAGGTATAGTTTCTGGTAATGTAGTGCTTGGCGCGGGATATCCCTCCCCTCCCCACTGAAATGTCGACTGTCCTCAGTCGACGCTTCCGTGGGCGCTAAACCCGGGGTGGTTAATCCACGTCCTCGAAGTCCTCCTGCTCATCTACCTCCGTTGCTTCGATGATGCGGAGCTTGTCGTCGGAGACGTCGAGCGCACCGTCGGGCACGTAGATAGCTTCTCGGGCGAGGTAGGGATGAGTCGGAAGCGGCGACGGGGCGGTCGAAGACGGCGCCGTTGAGTTCGGCGATGACATATGCCGCGGTTCCGCTTGATGACCACGTAGGGGCCGAGGTAACGGGGGATTCTCGCGTTGAGGGACTTTTCGATGGCGGTATTGCGCATGAGGACGAGGCGTCCGCGCTCGAAGTTGAAGGACTTGATTGTCCGAGCGTGGTCCTGCTCGAACTTCTGCGCTGCCTCGACCCGCTGCTTGAAGACCGTAGAGCGCAGGAGGCTGAGCTGCTCCGGACGCTTCTGGAGTGCGATGGCGCGTCGGACGATGAGCTCGGCGGTCGATAGCATCTTGGTGGGTACCGGCATCAGGTAGGTCGCCTCAGCGATGTCGAATGCATGATCGGGTTCGTCCGGTGACCGCGAAGTACGGAGAGCAGCCTAGGCGTCGTCGGACGGTGACTCTGTCCGCCCAGAGGGTGGTGTATACTCGGGAGACCCATAGGGAGGCATCCCGTCGCAGGCCTTGAAGAGGCCGTCCCGGACGTGGAAGTGCGGTCGTTCGACTATTCCGTTTGCCTGCGAATTGTAGCCGGAGATACGGATATGAAAGACGTGGTACTTCTTCGAGAGGTACTCGAGGGCGGCTATCCAGGGGACCCGTTGTCGGACACGATCTCGGAGACCGCGCCCCACCGGCACAGGAGATCTTGGTAGAGCCAGTCGCCGATGACTTGCGCGGTCTGCGACTTGGACGCTCGGCCTTCGACCCAGGACGTAGTAGCGCACCGAGCGTGGAAGAAGTGCTTGTAGGTCCCTGGCATATCCATAGAGTCGACGTGAACGCGGACCATCGGCGGAGCAGGGTACGGAATGGTCGGAGGGATGTGGATACGAGTAGTCTGGCGGATCTGGCACAGGTGACAACTACGGACGTACCAGGCAACGTCGGCCTTCATTTCCGGCCACCAGAAACGTTCCGCGACGAAGGCTCGGGTCGCGTAGATTCCGCGGTGTCCGATGTAATCGTGCATTTCGACTAGGACCTGCGAGCGGATGTCCGGTGCGAGTACCCTCTTGTGGGCCCCGTCTTCTGAGGTGCGCCAAAGGCGGCCCTCCTTGTCGACGAAGAAATCCTTGGCCCACTTCGAGAGTCGGGTGAACTCCCGGTCGTCGAGCTCTGACGGGCGCTCGCGAGATCTTAACCACTCGCGCGCTAGCTCGAGGCGTCGGTCCATCTTCGCTGCAGCGGATGTCCGCGGAAACCGATCGTACGGTATCGGCGGGACCTCCGGTAGCTTCGCGGACGTTCCGCTGGTTTGCTGCATGAGGATGGTGAAGGAGGGCGCGTCCGGTGCGGCCGGTGCGCGTAGCGGGGCGTCGGACAAACGGAGCGTCGGAGGAGGGTTGACCAAGTGCATCATGCTATAGAGCCGGTCGATCCAGTCGTCGAAGTCATCGTCCGGCTCGGGCGTGTCTCCCGGCTGAGGCGGACGCCTCGACAGACCGTCGGGGCCGTGGTGTACTCCGGGTACGTGGACTAGGGTGAAGTGGAAGGTTGTGATGGAGACTATCCAGCGGTTCATCGAAGCGGACGGGGCGTAGTCGGGGTGCCGGAGCATACCCTCGATGTAGCGGGCGTCGACTTCGACGACAAGGTTGCGGACCCCGATCAGGTGGAACCGGAGTGCGCGGAGTGTCCGGTAGAGTCCGTAAAGCTCGAGCTTGGCCTGCGAGAAGCGGGCTTCGCGCTCGTTGAGGGTTATAGAGCCGAAGCGATTGTAGTAGCGGATTTTTGGGTCGTTGATGTCTTGTTGGGCGAGGTGGTAGCCCACGGCGATGTAGGAGGTGTCGACGGCCAGGATGACAGGAGCGTCGGACTCGTAGTCGAGCGGACGGAGGGCGGGGGAGTCCAGGAGAGCCTGCTTGAGGTCCGCCATCGCCTGTAGCTGCTCCGCCCCGAACTCGAAAGGAACATCCTTCCGAGTTAGCTTGACCAGGGGGTTAGCTCGCTTGGCGAAGTCCTTGATGAAGATGCGGGCCACCCCGACCGTTCCGAGGAAGGCCCGGACCTCCGAGAGGTCCTTGCACGGTCCCCAGTTGGCGATGGCTTCGGTGCGCTTGACGTCGGGCTTACGCCCTTCCGGAGTACAGAAGTGCCCGATGGCTACGAACTCCGGTGGTCCTATGTTCGCCTTAGTCCCGGAGAACGTCCCGCCGGCATGCTTGACCCGCTGAACGCAACGGTTGACGTCCGGTAGATGTTCCCAGAAGTACCTTCGGACTCCCGGATTCGCCGGGATCATCTCCCACCCTCCTACGGCAACCTTGTACTGGTCCGCGGGGCCCTTGACCGTAACATCGTCGATATAGGGAAGGGTTACGTGCGGGATCTCCGGCTGCAGGATGAACGTGACGTCGTCGTGGAAGATCGGAACTGAGTTCGACCAACCCATCGGAAGCGTCGTAAGGCGCATAGCTCCGAACGGCGTCTGGAAGGTGGTTAAGTCGCGCGAGCGCTCGTCGATTTCCCGTTCGTCGTACCCCACGTAGAGGTCCAACGTCGTGCCACACGCGCGACCGGCGAACTGTTCCGCGAGGTGATCCGGGACCGGCGGGACTCCGGAGTGCTGGATGGTGACCTTGTTGAGAGGCTCGAGGCTGTGGACGATCCGAATGTTGCCGTCCTTCTTGAGTACGCAGAACCACTGGGACCGGTAGGACGCGTTGGAAGGCTCGTAGACTCCGGCGGCGATCTTCCGTTGGATGAGGGCCGCGGCTTGAGCGTAAATACCGGGCGGGATAGGGAAGTTCTTCTCTACCCACGGAACATGCGGAATGACCGGGAAGCGCACTGGGGGGAACATGTCACGCCGGAAGCTGCCCCGCTCGGAGTCGTCCCACGCGAATGCTCCCTGTTGTTTGCACATGAAGTCGTCTAGGACGTCCAGCTCGGCGGGCAGTAACCATTGCGCGTGATGCGCTCGAAAACGCTCCCTGCGCTCCGCGGTGTAGCGTCCCGTCGGAACATACGGCGGAGGGTTCGGGTCTAGGAGCGGGAGGTCGGCTAGAGGGTCGCCGATCCGGTTGCGGACGATGCGGTATTCTGCGGGCAGCTCGCCGATCACAGGACGGACCTTGAGAGCGACCGGCTTGTATTTCTTTTTGCTTTTTAGTAGAACCGTGAACGGAGGCTTGGAACCAGTAGCGGAGAGACGAGGGGTATCGCGGTTCGGGGGGACCGGTCGCTGCGGTTGGCTTTTCGTCTTGGAGACTGGGTATGTAGCCACCGGACGGCCCGGACCCACCGGAACCGACGTAGGAGATAGAGAGCCGGAAGCAGAGGAACGCATCGGAGAGACAGAGGACGAGAGAGCTGACGGAACAGTGGAAAAGAAGAGGGATTGGAGCGACGGTTTAGACGTGACCTCCTCGCAAGCGGACAGATAGGAAAGGAGAATAGATATAGGGGCACCGTCGGGCATGGGGGCGTAGGCGGTGCCCGGGCGTGCTGGGTGGTATGCTGGTATTCTACCAGAAGGGCGACCTCTCCCCGACCGGCGGTCAGATCCTCGAAGGCCGAAAACCCATGGGCGGTTCCGACGTCTTCGGCGAGTCTCCGCGGGCGTAAGTGCGGAGGGTCAGGCAGCGGTCCGTGTTCGGACAGGTAACCACCAGCTCGTGCTTCTCGTCGGGGAGGTTCCGGCTGCTGACCCCCATCAGAGTCTCGAAGGGACGACCGAGCAGGATGTCGTAGGCGGCGTTCTCCACGACGTGCATCTGTAGGTAGATGGCGATCCCGCCCTGCAGCTCCAGTAGGACGTTGTTGGCTAGGCCTTTGGTGGTGTCCTTGGTTCCGTTCGCGGAGGTCATCGGATTCTTCTGCCTCTCGTCGCACGGGATGCCGAGCTCGTAGCATTTGTCCGCCGAGATCGCTACGACCTCGGAGCCGGGGTCGTAGACGCACTCTACCAGTTCCGCCTCGTTGACCCAGGCGAAGAGCGCCCGGAGTTTCTCGCTGGGCTTGCCGACTATGAGGCTGTTGGAGCGGCTGCGTTGGCGGGGAACCGGCTCGTCCTCTTCGTCGTCGGCGTCGCCTCCCCGCAGCTGGAGGGACACGATGCCTCCGGTGCTTCCTGCCTCCTCGGACGGACCGGACAGGTCCTCCAGGCACTGCACCGACTCCAGGACGTCTTCGGAGGCCTCGGGGTCGTCCATCATTACGGACAGGACCGACAGCGGGATGGCCGGTACGTCGAATGCGACGCGCTTGCTGCCCGTCATCTTGTGCGCCTTCTTGCAGATTCCCGGAGCGAGACTGAAGAGCTCGGACACGGAGAGGTGGACCGACTGCTCGTTGACGAAGTTGCGCTGCCACACACGCTCCTCGCATCCTTGTCCGCTACCGGCGGGAGGTTCCGGTACGCCGTAACCCTACCGGCGGGCTGCGCGGGGGCTTGTCCAGTTGGTCCGACGACGTGCTCGGATGCCGGTTGAGGTCGGCTAGCTGCCTCGGACGCGGAGGTCGCCTCGGGTGACTTAGCGCGGGGCGCGTTAGGGCCATACGCGAAATCTTTAGCCTTCGGCGCGCCAGCGGCAGAGGCGTCGCGGACTTGCGCATAAGGGTGTACCGGTACGACGTAGGAAGGGTTGTTAACCACCTCCGGCGTCTCGGCTCTCAGCGCGGGCGCTCCCTCGGGGACGGACTGGTCCTCCGGTATCTCCTCGATGTGTGCGGAACGCAGCGGCTCCTCGTCCGGTACCTCCTCGACTCGGGTCGCCCTGGTCGAAGGTCCGGAAGTACGGGCAGGCTTGCGGGCGGTCGCCTTCTTCGGAGGGCGCGCCGGAAGCTCGACCCCGTCGAACACTGCGCGCTTGCGCTTCTCGCGGTCCTCGAGGAAGTTGATCTTGTGACGGAGCATCTCGTTCTCCTCTTCGGCCGTACGTACGGACCGTTGGCCGGAGGCTGTGAGGACGGAGAACATGAGCTGCGCGACCGCCGGAGGCTCGGGCGGCTGGGGCTGGTTCCGATCGTAGTAGAAGCGGACTTGCTCTCGAATCGGACCCCTGCCACGCGGAATGGGCTGGCCGTTAGCTAGGACAAGCTGGCCCGTCTGCGCAGAGCGTTGGATCAGGCCGTCACGGATGTCGGTCTCGACGTCGGGGCAGCGGCCTATGCTACAGTCCGTGTGACCGCAGTAATAGCAGTTTCGGTCGCGTTCGCGGGGCTCGTTCCGAGGGGGATTGTAGAGCCTCCCGCCGTCCGGAGCGGGCTGCTGCCCTTGCGGATACCTCGGAACGTCGCGGGGGAAGCGCGGCTGCTGCTCCTGGTGCGGCGGCGGTTCGCGGACTTGGGGCGGGCCCCGCTGGAGTTCCAATCGGCGGTCGCGGTCGCGAGGCTCGTTCCTACCGCGCATAGCGGTTTGAACGGCCGTCTGCACGAGAGTCTGAAGGTCCTCCGTCTTGATTGTGATGGTCTTGTCGTCGGCCAAGGGTTCCTGCCTCGGGGCGGGATTCCTTCCGCGGAACGGCTCAGGCGCTCTCGGAGCGGCGTAGTGCCCCCCTGTCAGCGGCGGACGCAGGCTTCCGTACCGCTCGAACGCCGGATTCGCGTCGAAGTCAACGGAGTCCCCAATCGTATAGGAGATGGCCTCGTGCACCTGCGCCAGGGTGTAGGACACCGCTCGGGGCTTGTCCGGGACCTTCTGAGCGAGGCGTCCGTCGACCGCGCTCCGCTGCGAGGTGTTCAGGAGGCGTAGGAGGTTGTAGGCGGCGTCGCGCTGGGTCAGCTCGGGAGGCTGCTGGTTGATGAGGTACGACGCTATCGGGTGGTATTCGACGTAGAACTGCGAGTAGTCCGCTAGATTCTGGAAGCCCTTGGGATACTGACGGGCCATGAGCTCGTGGTAGTCGGCCATAGTGTACTGATGGTTCTCGTCGGCTCCGACGTAGTAGTCTACTACGGTGTCGCGCCACTGCTCGTACGTCGTATGCTCGTCGCGGAACTCGGGCATCGAGGACCAGCGGCGGGAGACCGGAAGCGGAACGTAGATCGTCGCACCGCGCTTCTTGTCCCGATCGTCGACGACGTTGTTCCTGCGCAGGAGGAGCTCGTACTGGTCGAAGAACCGCTGGACGGTCTCGCGGCCGGCTTCGTCCCAGATCGGGGCGCCGCGCTCGTTCGGGAGAGGCATGGTGTGTGGTCCGAGGTCGCGAGCACCGCCCTGAAACTGCTGAGGCGGCGCTGGCTGCGGGTTAGCCGGTTCGGGGTTGTTGATCGGGTTCGGGTTCGGGAGAGGGTCGTCCATCTCGGTAGTCGGAAGGGGCGGAGAGATAGGACGGGTAGTAGGGGCGGCCTGTGAGGTTGCTTCCTGAATTGTTGGTGGTACGGGGTTCCTGCGTCGGCGGGGTGGGAGCTCGAGAGGAGGTGCGAGAGGGATGTTCTGTTCGAGGTGGGCTCGGCGAGTCCGAGACCTTGACGTCGAGGTGTCCGAACGGGCTCGAGAGGTAGTGCTCCCTGTAGGGGAGGGAGGACGGGAAGCGGAGGAGGACGGCAACGGGGTAAGGGAAGACGGCTCCGAAGGGGAAGACAGGGCGGTAGCGAAGCTTGCGGATCCGGAAGGCGAGGGGAGAGGTGTGAGTTCCTCGTCTAGTTCCTCGCGGAATGCGCGGAGACGTTGACGGAGTTCCTCGAGGGCGGTAGCGGTGTAGGAAAGGCTGTCCGAAGGTCGGACGGAGGTACGAGAAGCGGTTTCGGAAGGGGACGGTGATCTCGACAGTTTGATTGAAATCAGAGATGGCCACTAGTACCCCTCGCGGTGGGCTCCAATATGATACGCCAAGGGGCGAAATGAGCGGATAACACCACACAAATCTCCAGCCAAGGACTGTATGCACGTATTTTATATGCGAGAAGGGAAGAGGCTCCTAACCAACCCTAACTGAACGGAGACCTATGTCCAGGAGGGCTACGTACGACTCCCGAATGACAGGAGCGTCCGGAAAGGGGCGCGGAAACCACGGAGACAAATGGAGGGAACGGCACGGAGACGGGACGATAGGGAGGACTCAACGGTGCCTGCCCGGACGGCGAGGAGACTTCCGACGCACGGACGCGACGGGTGCGAACCACGTAGGACACGGAGCGGAGACCACGGAGACAGTAGCGGATGAAACGGGTTCGAACTTATCGACTCGACGGCGGTAGGACTTCTTGACGGTGACGGCGATACTTTCGACGGTGAGCACGGAGCGGCGGCGGTAGACTTAGAGCTGAACGGTGGGGAGAACGGAATCTGAATTGCACACCGTGCTACCGAAGGTACAAAAGCAAAGCTACCCTAACGACAGCACGCAAGCCTCGGAAAGCCCTCGCAAACGGTCCTGAGCCAATAGGGGCGGGCGGAGCTCCTTGCGCACGGACCTGCTGTCAGCCTTTAACCACAGCTAACCAACCAGCGCGCGCGCCGAGCCCCAACCGGTTCGAGGCGCTGGCGACCGACGTTTACCCAAGATGGTGGCGCGGAGCTCCAACTCCGGCGATAACCACACCGGCCAATCAACTGGCGTGAAGGACGCTCCAGAACCCCTCCGACCATGCGTCCGTGACCGAGGCTGCGTACGAGACCCCGGAATTGCGGCTAGATGTCTCATCGGGGACGTGAACCGTCTGACAGGCCGCCGCTCGGTGCGGACGGGCTGCAGACCGCGTTGTCCGACCTGTGCGAGGGTTCGGACGGTAGGAGGGGTGACGGAGCGATAGGGAAGGAGTATGGGGCTGTGGCGAGCATACTGGCCGACGTAGGACGGTCGGGAGTACTGGGCTCGCTCCTGTGGAACCTCCGGAAGGGCGCAAATTCCGTGCATAGACGTGTCCGATACCTATCAGCGCGAGATGAGGAAGAAAGTTTGAGATGTAGCAGACCAGACCCAAGAAAGATTGGATGTCAGAGGCAGAAGCCGGCATCGGCCATTTCAGGATCTTCTCGACCTTAGAACCGTCGGGAGTGACACCATCGCGAGAGATATGATGACCCAGAAAGTTCAGTTCCACGCAGAAGAGTTCTGTCTTCTTGAGAGAGCAGTAGAGCTGGTTAGCGCATAGAGCCGACAGGATGGTCTCAACGTTGCGGCGATGTTCTTCGACCATCTGAGACCAGATGATAATGTTGTCCACGTAAACGTGGCAGATGCTGCCGATGTATGGGCAGAGTGCTTGATACATACGACACTGGTGAGTACTCGGTGCATTGCGACACTCTTGAGGCATCACGGTCCATTCGTACACACCAAACGGCGTGGTGATAGCAGTGTACTTAATGTGGTCAGGGTGGACGCGAGTCTGGAAGAAGGAGTTCGTCATATCGAGCTTACCCTGCACCTAACCGTCCCACTGATCCGGCTTGATTAGACCGGACAAGTCGCGTATGTGATCGGCCTGATCAGCCCGGATTCCGCTGTCCCCACTGCCCTCCGATAATTCTCCCAACCTCCTGGCACCTCCTCTGCTGATCCCCGGAACATCCATCCATCACCTGATCTCTCGCGGTCCCCTCCCCGACCGTTTCCGTCCCCGCCCTCCCATGGCCATCAATTTCCCGCCCTTCCCGCCTGCCCGTTTCGTAACATGTGGTCTCCGTCCCACCCTCCTGCGCGTCTCCTGCACCTCCCCGCCCCTCCCATCAGCTGGGCATTCTCGGCTAGATAATCCCCCCTCATGCCTCACCCTTTGGGTTCAGTGCAGTATATATCTATCAGATTTGTTGGTCACATTGCTGTGTCATCTCTGACCTGGAAATTTTTCCAATACCCTGACCTAGATCCGTACAGGTCATGACCTGTATGACCTGTGACCTGTTTGACCTGGACCTGTAGGTCACGGATCTAGGTAATTCTAGGTCAACCTGGGGCTGACCTGACCTGTTGCTCAGCCTTAGTGTATAGCGAGAGATTCATAGTGCTTTTCCGGAAGTTGCCAGACTCATAGTGTTTGTCGGGAAGTTGACAGGTGCATAATGCGGAGTGGGATTTGAGAGATGCACAGCGCTTTTCCGGAAGTTGCCAGACGCATAGTGCTTGTCGGGAAGTTGACAGGTGCATAATGCGGAGTGGGATTTGAGAGACGCAAAGCGCTTGTCGGGAGGTCAACGGACGTATAGCGAGAGATGCACAGCGCTTTTCTGAAGTTGCTAGGTGCATAGCGCTTGTCGGGATGTTAACAGGTCCATAGCGCGGAGTGAGACTTGAGAGATGCAAAGCGCTTGTCGGAAGGTGAACAGGCGCATAGCGAGAGATGCACAGCGCTTTTCTGAAGTTGCTAGGTGCATAGCGCTTGTCGGGATGTTGACAGGTCCATAGTGCGGAGTGAGACTTGAGAGATGCAAAGCGCTTGTCGGGAGGTGAACAGGCGCATAGCGAGAGATGCACAGTGCTTTTCTGAAGTTGCTAGGTGCATAGCGCTTGTCGGGATGTTGACAGGTCCATAGCGCGGAGTGAGACTTGAGAGATGCAAAGCGCTTTTCTGAAGTTGCCAGGTGCATACCGCTTGTCGGGAACTTGACAGGTGCGTAGCGCAGAGTGAGATTTGAGAGATGCAAAGCGCTTGTCGGGAGGTGAACAGGCGCATAGCGAGAGATGCACAGCGCTTTTCTGAAGTTGCTAGGTGCATAGCGCTTGTCGGGATGTTGACAGGTCCATAGCGCAGATTGAGACTTGAGAGATGCAAAGCGCTTTTCTGAAGTTGCTAGGCGCATACCGCTTGTCGGGAACTTGACAGGTGCGTAGCGCAGAGTGAGATTTGAGAGATGCACAGCGCTTGTCGGGAGGTGAACAGGCGCATAGCGAGAGATGCACAGCGCTTTTCTGAAGTTGCTAGGTGCATAGCGCTTGTCGGGAAGTTGACAGGTGCATAGTGCAGAGTGAGACTTGAGAGATGCAAAGCGCTTTTCTGGAAGTTGCCAGGCGCATACCGCTTGTCGGGAACTTGACAGGTGCGTAGCGCAGAGTGAGATTTGAGAGATGCACAGCACTTGTCGGGAGGTGAACAGGCGCATAGCGAGAGATGCACAGCGCTTTTCTGAAGTTGCTAGGTGCATAGCGCTTGTCGGGATGTTGACAGGTCCATAGCGCAGATTGAGACTTGAGAGATGCAAAGCGCTTGTCGGGAGGTGAACAGGCGCATAGCGAGAGATGCACAGTGCTTTTCTGAAGTTGCTAGGTGCATAGCGCTTGTCGGGATGTTGACAGGTCCATAGCGCGGAGTGAGACTTGAGAGATGCAAAGCGCTTGTCGGGAGGTGAACAGGCGCATAGCGAGAGATGCACAGCGCTTTTCCGGAAGTTGGCAGGTGCATAGCGCTTGTCGGGAGGTGAACAGGCGCATAGCGAGAGATGCACAGTGCTTTTCTGAAGTTGCTAGGTGCATAGCGCTTGTCGGGATGTTGACAGGTCCATAGCGCGGAGTGAGACTTGAGAGATGCAAAGCGCTTGTCGGGAGGTGAACAGGCGCATAGCGAGAGATGCACAGCGCTTTTCTGAAGTTGCTAGGTGCATAGCGCTTGTCGGGATGTTGACAGGTCCATAGCGCAGATTGAGACTTGAGAGATGCAAAGCGCTTTTCTGAAGTTGCTAGGCGCATACCGCTTGTCGGGAACTTGACAGGTGCGTAGCGCAGAGTGAGATTTGAGAGATGCACAGCACTTGTCGGGAGGTGAACAGGCGCATAGCGAGAGATGCACAGCGCTTTTCTGGAAGTTGCCAGGTGCATACCGCTTGTCGGGAACTTGACAGGTGCGTAGCGCAGAGTGAGATGCACAGCGCTTGTCGGGAGGTGAACAGGCGCATAGCGAGAGATGCACAGCGCTTTTCCGGAAGTTGCCAGATGCACAGCGCTTTTCCGGAAGTTGCCAGATGCATAGTGCTTGTTGGGAAGTTGACAGGTGCATAATGCGGAGTGGGATTTGAGAGATGCATAGTGCAGAGTGGGATTTGAGAGATGCACAGCGCTAGGTCAGAGTGGGCGGAGATATGATTATACACTGCACTTGTCGAGACATACACAGCCCTAGTATGTCTGGCACAGCTCAGCCTGAATTTTCCATTAATGCATCCATTGTCGTAGCTCTTTTGATAGCAGTCAAAGAATCTCAAATGAGTCATTGGGGCATTTGCACGAGTTCACAAAATTTAGTTGAGCGACTCAGTGATTCTGCAGTTCCAAGCTGAGTATGTTTGTGACTTAACTTGAAATCACTTTCAGATAAGCACTGTGATACATTTGTTGTCAGATCACACCAGCATTGGGCTATTTTATTGATATATTGTTTTGAAAGAGCCACTCGCGGGTTTGAATCAATTCCCAATTTTTGCGGGTGGCTCAATCAGTTTGCAATTTCGAGCTGATTTTATTTGTGGCTTTTGTTGATATCACTTAAGAATTAGCTCCCAGACTCATTTGTGGTCTGATCTTCCAAGCATTGAGCAATTTTATTAAGATATCGTCCCAAGAAGGGCCACTGGGGGATTTGAATCAGTTCCCAGAATTCTCTTGGGTGGCACAGTGGGTTCGCAATTCTGAGCCAAAGATCTTTGCGGTTTCTTTCCCCATCAATTCAGGATCAATTCCTCATTGGCCCCCAAGATTGATCTGTAATTTATCTCATATCTTTTCGACCGCCTGATGGAGGTGCCAGGTGAATCAGATGACAAATCATTTCTGTGATTTGATCCACAACTTAGCCTGGTCCAAATTCAAAGAATTTCTGCATCATGTTTATATCAATCCACAATGCTGGTGAACAAATCAGTGCAGGGAACCACATATGCACCAATTCAGATTCACATTGGGGGAACGAATCAAAACTGTGCAAATACTCTTTCTAGATCAGTTACCAGGTCTACTTAGCCCAATCAAAGTGCTATATTGCCCGGGGTATGATCTATATCAGATATTGAACCGTACTTCCATAAGATCAGGTATCTCTTTCAGCACATAGTCTCATTAAGATCTCAATCAATCCTAACAAAGGACGAAAGAGACAATATTGTATTGTCCCAAGGGATACATCTGGAATGGTAGATAATTGGAAGCCGGTATCTGATCGGTTGCAGATTCAGTCTCGGTCCTTGATAAGTTCTCTATCAGTTCCCGGATCTGAGGCACTTATGCCCACGGTGCTATGAACGCGTTCGGGTAGCCACATTTGGCTGGCGGCGCGCGTCTGTCTCTCCGCTGGCGACACCGCGTTCTATTCACCGGTCTGCCTTCACCGCCCATGGCGATGTCCCCGACAACCCACTCGCTGTGCTACGCTTCTTCGGCTCAATTGGCTGTCCTGTACTGTATGCGCTAATGCATTGCCATCGGCATCTTTGCCCTCAATTCGGGAAACATCCAGGCCAATGTCGACTTGCATCAAGCTCGCGCTGCAAGACAACGACGACGAACGTGCTCTACGTGGGCATGAAGGTCTGTGCGGACGGGAGTGTCTAGTCAAGCTAGTCAAGAACCTGCGGGGCGATTTCGGTGGCCGATGCCAACAAGGCATACAATGACATTGTACGTACTCCCGAAATATGTCTCTTAATGTCGCTGCCAGGCTTGCGTCCGGTGTCAGCGACATGCGGGACATGAATGGTCGCAGAACCCGCTGGCGGACTATTCCTGCTTGAAGCTCACGCCTCCACTTTCCACATAAACGTCGATTTACAGCAACAGGGAGCGGCATGGCACAGGACATATTGCGGTATACCACTGGGGTTGTCGCGAGCTCGAAGCACCCCAATTCTCAGAGACCCACACGGGGGACGGAGCTTACGGTATGCAATGACGTTGTATGCACTTCCAGGGGTATGGGCTCATGATGTCGCACTTAGGTTTACGCCCGGTGTCGGCGATGCGCAGGACACGAGGAGGTCAACTAGCGGTCCCTATCAACCACAATACATTCGGTGCACACAACGGAGCTCAAGTATAGGGCTTCCTCCCTACTGCGCCCGTTCGCCGATGCTATCTCCACGCATCGCGGGCCCTGTGACTCAGCTTAGTCTGTGAGTTTGATCTCGAACTGACGTCTGGACGGAAGACATGACCTTCCTCAAACCACATACGAACTCATTTGTCCATTGTCAGGCACAGCGTCCAGGCAAGACGATCTCCTTGACGTGGGGATCGAAGTGGGACCCCGCCCGCAAAGGACGATTTCCACCGCCAGGAAACGGAGACGTATCGCATACTTATCTAGCGAGTATAACAGCGATGAGCTTCGTGAGAAGTGGTCGTGAACGCCCCCATGATGATCGCAGATGTCCTCCGGCCAGAGTCTCCTGTGGCTTTGTCGCCTCCCAAGCACATTCCCGATAGTGAGTTCATATGTTGCTCAAGTTTGCACTGATTGACTGACTTCACAGCCGAGGTAGCTCGGCCGTGCCCGGTTCCTCATCCGCGGCCTGCTCCGTATCGCTGGATAGGCACGAACTTCGTGTACTTCATCGATATTCCGTGGTGTCACACCCTTGCCCCGGATGTCCCAGAATGCGGGAATGTCCTCGCCAACCACCCCGCGGCAGATTTGCACAACATTGCTGTCCGTGTCCTCGAGAAGTTACTCGGTGCATCCCTTCCGAATTATCATCTCCCTCTCTCACTTGAAGGACGGCCTGTACTGTCGGAGGCAGCTTTGTGGGCCCTGCTCCATCCGAGGACCGAACACCTACGCAAGTGCAACGCGGATCAGCTTCGCCTGGCCTCTGAAGCGTTCCTCGTGTCGCTGAGGACAGCTACCTCCGCCATCGACAGAATACTACTGCAGGATTATACGGATGCCTTTGATCTCGAGGTCTTCCGCTCTGTTGGTGTGATGCTCTACGGACTCGCACACTGGGCAAATGCTGTGTTGCACGACGAAAGGCGAGCGATACAACTCCTGGATGGTACGAGGATGTCTCAGGACCTCATCTCCGCTTATCGGGAGGAATTGTCGGAACGATGGGCGAGCGACATCGGGTATGAACTCGATCGAGTCCTTGACGGCGGGCTACCGTTCATCGCATACGCATGCAACTCTACCCCCACAATCAATCGTTCCAACTTCCTCGACCTTCACAACTACGCTCCCTGCATCGCAGCGCCCAGTGCAATTGTTCTTTCATCCGACCACCTCTGCCTGATGTCATGAGCCATCTTGCTCGAGGTTGTGTCCCGGTTTTGGTGCTCGATGGCGACGTGCTGTCCGTCCGGGACAGCCTAGATGGAGAATACGTTGCTATCAGCCACGTCTGGGCGGACGGACTCGGCAGTACCGCGGACGTCGGTCTTCCCGCCTGTCAGATCTCCCACATCGCCTCCCTTACCCGCCCCCTCATACCGAACGGCGCATTCTGGCTGGACGCCCTCTGCATTCCTGACGAGGAGGTATCCCGCAAGCGCGCCATCGGTCTTATGGCCCAGACATACGAGCACGCGGCCAAGGTGCTCGTGACGGACGGGGGCATCCGAACGCAATGCAGCCTCTCTTCGCCCAAAGAGGAGTGCATCCTCCGTATCGCAACCTCGGGCTGGATGCAGCGTATCTGGACGCTACAGGAAGGCATGCTCGCGCGGGAACTCTACTTCGAGGTCTCAGACGGGCTTATCGACGTGACGCACTTCAACGGCCCCTCCTTCCACCTGGCATGGGCGTGCATCCCTCTCCTTCGCCGTCGCTCGCATGACTTATCAAAGCTCGAGTACTACGCGGTGTCCCCCGAGCCCCGCGCTGCTCGTACCGAGACATCATCCCGCTCCTCCGCCACCGCACCACAAGCAAGCCGAGGGACGAGTCTGTCGCGATCGCGGGTCTCTTGGGCATCAACGCAGCAGAGCTTGTCTCGATCCCAGACGGCGACGCGCGCATGCGGACGTTACTCATGCGATGCGGCACCCTTCCGCGCTGTGTGGCTGTCTACGGATGGTTTTCGCGCAGACTCGATCTCCCAAACTTCCGCTGGGCACCGTCGTCGATCACCCACGTCCTCTGGCAGGGTGAGCTCGACCCAAACGTCTCCAGGTGCACCGAAGACGGGCTGTTCGGGCTGTACACCGTCGTCCGATTTCCACCAGTCGATATGCGCAGGTTCATCGGGATCGCGGTGACAGTCACTGGCGAGGTGCTCCTACAGAGGCCTGCCGGTCGGGCTGAGACAGTCTCGTCGAGGACGGTGCACATACAGCTCTCCCCTGCGCCCGTGATGGCACGCATGCAGAGTGGCCTTGATGTGCTGATCAACGGCATCCTCATAACGGATCGCGCCCTCCCGACAACCGTGAGCGAACAGGCTGCCGCGGCCGTCCTCATCCCTTCGCTCAAGGGAAGGACGACCAACGACGCAATTCATCCCTCGGACGCGGACCCACTGCACTGTCAGTTCATCGCCGCGGGGAAGGTGGAAGCAAATGACCATGTGGCTGAGAGACGGGACAGTGGGGATGTGATGCGAGGATGGAAGCAGGTTGAAGGTGTTATGCATAGCTTGGTGCCAGTCAGGCTTACATGAGGTAACTAAATGTCGCGCAGTCGCAGTCCTACATGTACTATAGTACTAGAATGCCCCCCCCCCCCCCCATTCCATGTTATGCTCAACGCAGTGTGAGTGGGTGTCCTTCCTCCGGCGTTCCGTTCTGGGCGAAGAGTGCGCGGTAGGCGATTGAGACTCGCCGCTCTGAAGTATGCCTTCGAAGTGGCGTACAGATACTTCCGAGAGTACCGCACTAGTAGAGTGACGAGGGGGAGCAGTGACGCTGCTAAGGCTGATATGATGCAGTGCGGTGTCGAGCTCGGTGTCCTCGGCGGGCGAATCCAATGTTACTCGCAGCTGCTTCGCACCTCTGCGCGTTCTCGGTGTGGACCCAGTCACGTCAGCAGCGCCGAAGAGGGCCCACGCGAAGGCAGAAGCTCGGAAGGTCTACTAGTCAGATTGTGATCAGAACTGCTGAGTGACTACGAAGGGTAATATTGAGACAACAAATCGCTAACCTTGCCGGCAGGATCCGCAATAGCCCTCCAGTCCCTCAATCTGCCAGGGTTTCACTTATGCTGCTTTCATCATCCTCATTCCATACGTTGTCGACTGTAGTAGGATCGCGTTCCGCTGTTCATCCACGGACCACGATCATCAATTCCTCACTATCAACGCGCCGAGGACTCATTGTGTGCGTACCATTTCCACGCGGTCGCAACGCCTCCGCTCGTATGGCCCACCACCCATGAAGCATGTAAAAGACCCACAGGACGAGGCCTACTCCCACCACCGCGGCGACAACTCCTACGACGATCGACCTAACCTCGCTCCCAGACGCCCGGCGGACGATGGCTGCGGCTGTCCCTGCACTTCGAGTAGAGCCCGGACGATGATCTGGCGAAGGAAGGGGCAAAGTAGGCATGAAGGCTTTGAATGCCGCCCTCGAGTACGATGCTCATGGTCTTATAGGGGCGGAGCATTGACAGCGTACGCCGTAGTGCTTCCGTGGTCGCTCGTGACCAAGTCGCGGGCGATCCAGAAGGGGCCACTGCGGTGTCTTCCACGCCGGGCAGATGCCTAGAGTACAACGTCACGTAGCCCTCCATGAAAGGTTCACAGCCAGCTCTAGATGTACACAAGGAGGGAAGTAGGGAGATCACAGAAGAACGTAGCGTCATAAGGAAGGGCTGAACAGGAGAGATTCAACATCGTACAAAGTGGATGCATAGCGCGGGTTAGATATGTTCGTATAAATCATCTCAAAGCCAACGGAAGAAAGGAAAGAAGTGAAATGAGTCTGTCAAGCGTCCTCAGTACTCCTCGTCCTCTTCCTTGACAGTAACGCCAGGGAAGCCTGCCCATCGGCGCTGCCCGCCTAGCCCGACATCTCCCGCCCAATCGTCGTCCATGCTTGGTCGCGGCTTGAAGCTCTCTCGTCTTGCGCGCGTCGCCTTCTTCGCGACGACCACTGCACTTGGAATTGGGCCACCATACCTGCTGTAAGCAGTACTGGACGTGTATGAGGCTGTACGGGACGCAGCGTAGGGGTGGTATGGATGGCTGGATCCAAGCTGCTGGGCGGAGGGTACACGGCCATGCCCGAGTGCGTGATGTGCGGTCCCAGGCTTGGGCACAGGCATGGCGATTGGAACAGGGCGCGGTAGCGAGGAGCCTGCCATGGTAGGAGTCTTGCCTGGCAAGGGGATCTTGGTAGGAGACGCGGGCCTGTTGATGACTGGCCCTCTGCTACTGCCGAGCGGTGCGCGTGTGGATGGCGCACTTGTCGTAGACTCTCCGAGTCGGGGCCGCTTGTTCGACTGAGAGGAGGAGAGGCTTGAAGACGGGCGAATCGCAGGAGTAACAACGCCTGATCTTCCACCGTGCCCCGACGTCGGAGCTGCGTGACTGTGGCTGTTCGCTGGGGTCTTCGCCCGCGGAGGAACAGAGCCCGCACGGGCCTTCTTGCCGTTCTCCTTGTCATTGGCGCTCACGGTCTCCATGAGTAGTTGAAGCATGCTCAGACCGTGTACCACGAACGTCCGACCGGTCTCAGCCTCCCATGCGGGGATTGATACCAGGAGGTCTTGCTCCAGCTATGGCCGACGTCAGTTTTGCCGTTACATGAAGAGGAACGAAGGCTGCTTACCCGGGGTTTCTCCTTAGTGACGCGCTTGCGCATCTTCTCTTCTCGCAAAAGTCGCCCAGGATCGCGCGGACCTCTGCCGAGTAGTCGGCTTTGATCGCTAGCGGCGGCCAAAAGCTCTTTCTCATCGTCGCAGATGTCGAAGTATTTCCGAATGCTGGCGAGGAGTGGTCCCTTCATGCGGCGTTCCTCCTTCAGTCGCTTGATCTCCTCCTCATGAATAGACAGAAGTTCCTCAGTGTGCTCGTCTGCCGCAGATGAGCTTAGGATCACATTCAGAGCATGAGATGTTGCTTGGTTACTCACCGTCAAAGAGCGGCGCAAAGTCCGCGCGCTGTTCCTCGCCGACCATAAGCTCATCCCACAGCTTTGTAATCTCGGTACGGGCGTTCTCGATGAATGTTCCCATCCGCTCGCGCTTCAGCTCAAGCATGCGCTCCAGCTCCTCCTCGTAAGCCTTGATGGTCGCCTCCGTAGTCCCGCGCTGAGCCTCGACAAACGCATCCATGTCCGTGTCCGCAACGCCAAGCCGACGCCAAAGCGCTTCAAGCTGATCGTACATGGCCTGAATGTGCGCTTCCCTTCTCTTCTTCGTCTCCTCGAGGTCGGCACGGATCGTTTCCGCCCATGCCATGAGCGCCTGTGTAGGTTCGACGCCCTCTAGTCCGAGCGCGGCATTCGATTCCGGCAGGTCCTCATCAGAGAGTTCCTCCATACGAGCGACGAACTTTGCGAAGACCCGCTGGTGATCAACATCCGAGGCTGGCGACGCGTCTTCGCATAGGAACAGAAGAGGGGTCAGCGGCTTGAGACGCGAGGCTGGTGTAGGAGTAGACATGGGAATAGACATGGAGGTGGAGAGGAAAGGGTCGGAGCTGATGTTCCTGGAGCTGCATGAGGATCCCGGACGGTGCAGAGGCGGCAGACCGAGAGTAGAAGAGGACGCCGTAGGAAGGTCGTCCAGTGATGGTGGTGTTATGCCGAGCTCCGTGTACAGCCAGTCAATCTGGACGAAGTGAGCTGAAAGCTGATTGAGTCGTTTCGCCTGCGTGATGTCAGAACATGGGCCTCAAATTGGGGAACAATTGCGTAGGACTTACTACTTCACTCTTTCCCCTCACGAGTTCCTTCTCTAGCTTCGAGAAGCGTTCGGGCGTGACGTCTCGATGGGCCGCTGAGTCGTATTCATCTTCTCCGGAGGCGGGAATGGGCTCAAGGATATCATATTGGAAGTACTCGGGACCGAGCGTATTGGCCAAGGAGGATATTCTGTTCGTCAGGTTGAAGAGTTGCTCCAGCTTGGCATGGTATTGCTAGAAGCGATGGCGGGTCAGCAACGGAGAGCACGCACAAAGCTCCAGGAGGGCGTCTGAGCCAATTGTCCGTTGGACAGAAGACGTCGAGTCGGTACAAAGCTCGCGGGCGAGTCTAATTGGCGGGTGGCCCGCTTGGGCACGCTCCAACCTCCCTCCTTGACTAAGTCCATGCGCCGCAAAATGCTGCGTACACTGAGTAACACTCGCAGTCCCAGGCCGGGCTGCTCACCGTCCCGTCAATTCTGAAACGTCAGCACAGCAGTGGAGAGTGTTAGGGGGCGCGAAGGGGGTGTGTGTGTTATTGGGACAGGTTCCACATCACACAGTCGCAACTCCTCCTCCAGGCGGGTCAACGAGAATGCGCGGACTGTCCGCCGAATTGGCTGCCCAATCAATCTTACGTTTCAAGCCAAGCAGTACGCACCTGTCGCAGCTTCTCCTGGTACTCCGAGATGAGCTCGAAACGTCGGGGAAGGACTTGCTCCTTTCTAATCTCGCCCACGCTCGGCCCTGACGACTTTAGATGACCACCCAAAGCGCGGCCATACCGCAGACATTCCTCTTCAATCAAAGCGCACTTCTCCATCCAACTGTCAACTTGTTTCCGTCGAACATCGATCTGACTTTCGATGCATTGCGTGAGTTGCTGTTGTAGTGTGGATAATTCGTCATGTAGAGCGGTCGGTGGCAGACCCAGCTGAGCATGAAGTGTCGGCAGCAGCTGCGTCTGAGATTGCAAATGTGTGTGTAAGGAGTTAAGCAGGGAGGTAATCGTTGTGGACATGTTGGCTTTCGCCGACGTCGTGGAAGGTGGTCAAGGCAGAGTTCAACATGCGCATGGGCGTCAATCGCGAACCGCGTTTCCATCACGTGAGGGCGTTGCACGCGTCGTGGCTCCTTCCGCATCGGGCTCGGCAGTCTTGGCAAAATTGCAGCGTCCGCGATTGGTCCACGGCGCCGTCGATCTGTTAACCACCTTTAACCACTCGACTGAAATACGGCTCTGCTCGACTCTCCAGCCGCCATTTCCAACCGCTGCCAAGTGAGCTCAAGGTACTTACTTTTGACAGGTATTGATACCGATACCAGTAGTAGGGAGTTAACGATATCACATTAGCCCATTCCTCAAACATCAGGTGCGAGCACGCCTGTTCCAGGTGCTTTCGTTCCAACGGTATTAATTTGTGCTCACTAGTCTCGACGGCGACAGCCATCCGTGCAGCCGGCTAGTAGTCACGAAGTAGTGAGTGGGTGTCAGCAAGTCAGGATCTGCCGCCGCCCGCGGTGAGTTTCTTATCGCATGAGTCAGTGGTGTGCGCTGGTCTAACGACGAAACAAGCGCATGGTACAGGCCGTACGAGATACATATGTAGTATTCGGACCGTAGCTTTGAACCTTTCAGTACCGGCGGTACGCTCGCCATCGACTGTTCCTGATCAAGAAGCATCACAGCCGCCGATCTGCGAGATTGGTATTCGATCGATGTCGTCGTACTCATAGGAGCTTAGTGGAAGGACTGTGATCTCGGTGACAGCGCTCCGAGGCTGCAAATTCGGTACGTGGTTTGGCACGTCCAACTCCCGGGACTCGTTGACACAATCACACAAAGTCGACCTTTCTGTAGGTCGGATCTCCGATGTAATGTCCTACCCTTTGTCGTGCATACGAAGCCGGCAGAAGAAGAAAAATCTTGAAGTGCTTGTGACTTGGGTGCGTCTGTCTCCTCGCACATGCTGTTTGTAGAGATGTTGATCTGAGAGGGAAATTGCAGTCTGTCGTTGAGCTGGGATATTCCCGTGACTACGCCTCCACAGCATTACATGAGACGACCATCAATCGTCGTCCGCGCCCCGGGAGCCCTCAGAAAGGAGCGCTTCTGCAAGACGCCGACTCTCGCCGACCCGAAGTTGTCAGGATGCAACACTCGCGGCCATGCTTGAAGCGAGGGCGCCGTGCAGTGCTGTGCGCCCACCGCCCAGGCACCTCTGATCAAGATATTGTGGGACGAGCATACCCGGATGCCAACGCAGGTCATCGAACGTTTTCCAATACCACTGCCTTCCTTCCCTCACACCATTCGGAGCTCCACCTTGCTGCATTTCGAGAGTAAGTGATGCGTGATATCGCCGGTCGAGGCCATATTGACAGTGCCGTTAGGATTCTGCTGCGCCTACGCGAAACACTACTCGTTCACAAAGGTCACTCATTCATGAGACGACACTGCTGCGACCCGCATGCCGCGACTTCCAGTCTACTCAGCCTGCAAACGCAAGGCATATCCATGGCTCCGCTGCGTCCGCAGGACTCCGCTCCATTGGCGTCTATAAGAAAGCTGTGAGAAAGAAGGCGCGTGAGACCGATTGCTGAGTCTCTTGCTCTGACTGTGCTATGCCGCTCGTACCCGCCTTCTTCATATATGTCCTCGCACCATGTTATGGAGTGCTTCCCCTCACACACTTGCCCGGACTGTACAACACCAAGGCGGACATCGCGACCTCGACCTCGAGATAACGCCTTAATTATATACTAGTATCTACGCTACATCCTCGTTGTTTTGGTAATGACTGCCAGTGAGCATCCGGTGAGTCCTGGTCATTGTGCGCGCCTACGATGTTACTGACGATACAAAGACTGCAGCTGCTGACGACATATCTGGGGCTCCCGTGCGGGCTTCGGGTGAAGTTCTAATGGCCGAGCCGAAGATGAGCTCTCTTACGCCATCGACTACCCGCACCACGGTCGACGCTGGACCAAATGCGGGATTGGCTGTGATCGAAGTGGTTGAGAAACCCGGGCAAGCGGCGGATCCGCCGGGTACGGGGGATGCGGACAAACCATTATCGAACACTGAGATCCAGCTCGTATTCCTTGCGTGCGTATGCTACTCACCTATGCCACTACTTAGAACTAACGGAGCTTGCAGGCTGTCTGTGGCAGCATTCCTCGGTTCGCTCGACCAGACGATCATAGCTACGGCCATGCCTACCATTGCGTCGCAATATAATGAGCTGCCACAACAAAGCTGTACGTTCGTCGATTTGAACATCGGGCCACGCTAACGCCACGCAGGGATCTCGCTGGCCTACTTGCTCACTTCGACGGTGTTCCAGCCCATCTTCGGGCGTGGGACCGACCTGTATGGTTCTAGAATCATGCTGTTCCTCTCGATCATCATCTTCGACATCGGCTCTCTCTTCTGCGCGGTTGCCACCGACTTCATATGGTTCTGCATCGGAAGGGCGATTGCTGGTGCGTTCATCGTCTGACTTGTCCTCGTATGAATTGCACGTTGACAACGCCTCTCCCAAATTACGTAGGCATCGGAGCAGCAGGGTTGCTTGTAGGTCTTCCAGACTCATCTCCGATCTCCTCGCTCACACCTCCAACAGGTCGTGTGTATGATCATAATCAGCCAGATGGTCCCCCTCCGCGATCGGGGGAAGTACGTGGGCGCCATGTATGCGCGGACGGCTATCGCGACCGTCCTCGGACCTGTATGTGTTCCGTTCAACTTCCTGTGAAGCTTCGTGGATGCTCAATTTCTTGTTACTACTAAGGTTCTTGGCGGTATCTTCACGAAGTTGAACTGGCGGTGGTGCTTCTGGATCAACCTGATTCTCTCCGCGCCGGCTATCGGAGTCCTCTTAATCTTCGTGAAGAAGATCCCGAACCGGAAGCGACCAGGAGTGACGTTCAAGGATGTCGACTTCGGCGGAATTATCCTCATTGCCGTCTGCATTGTTGCATTGTGCATCGCGCTCACTTGGGGCGGAACGACCTACGCGTGGAGCAGCCCTGTGATCATCTCCCTGCTGGTCGTGGGAGGCGTCCTCCTTCCCGTGTATGTCATGTATGAGCTGTACATTCCACGGTTCCCCGTTGTCCCTCTGGAGATGTTCAGGATTCGCAACGTGACGGCATCGACGGGCAACTACTTTTTCTCCTCGGTGTAAGTCGCCAGCCCCGTCTCATTTCCGCACCATGCTGACTCAGTTTGCCAGATCCATGTACGGCCTGTCCGCTTACATCCCCTCATACTACCAACTCGCTCGGGGCGACAATCAGCTGGTCTCCGGTTTGGAAATTCTGCCATAGTACGTTCGCTTGATGCAATCCGTCATGACCGAGCTTGACCCGAAGGTTTTTAGCGTCGGGACCATAGTGATCTTCTCCACGCTGGTGGGTTATCTGATGTCCTGGACTGGACGCACCCGGCCCTTCCTCTGGGCAGGCGGACTCGTGAACCTCATAGCCAACGGCCTTCTGATCATGCTCAACGGCACCCTCCCACGCGCTGTCGAATACGTCTTCCTGGCGCTGAGCGGCGCTGGCGTCGGCTTTATTGCTCAGACCAACACCGTGTCAGCCCAGAGCAAGGTGTCGCGCGAGCTTCTGGCGAGTGTCACGACAATGACCATGTGGAGCAAGTCCCTGGGAGGCATCGTCGGAATTGCCATGCAGGGTTCGATCATCCAGAATGTCTACTTGAAGAACATGCAGTCCAACCCTGCCGCAGTGCCTGTACGTGATTCTCGTGTGCATGATGCCATGCCAGTCCGTGGGCAGCGGTGCCTGATCATGAATTGTACCACAGTACCTCCCGCAACTCAAGGCATTGAGTGGTCTTCACTCGCTGCCTGGACCCATCCAGGCGTTGGCCGCGCAGTCTTACGGCAAGGGATTTAGCACGATGATGATTGCTACTGTCCCCTTCGTAGCCGTCGGATTTCTGTTCTCGCTCACTGCTGAGGAGGCGTCATTGGGTCGGAAGACGGGCAAGAAGGAAACGCCAAAGGACGAGGAAGCTCCCGCGGTGTCGAAGGAGGGCAATGCGGCTGAGGCTCCTTTCCCTCCCGAGAAGGTTAGCGGCGAGAACGCCAACGTGTAGGATAGGATATCTATGTACTTGACCGCTTATTCGCGGCATCCGTCATCTGCCTCGGACCTGCCACAGAGTTGGCATGTTGGCAGGTATCACCTCCACCATAGACTCAATTTCAACCTCTACCTACAGACGCATTTGCACTCCCTTGACTACGTAACAATGTTATCGTGACACTTCGTTAATAGTACATATAATGTCCCCGGCGGGAGATTTCGCACCGAGCGCTGCGTGAACTCCGACAGCGCCTAGGTAGAAACAACTCCGACACGACCGCGGTGAACGCCCTTCTGCCGCCAGCACATTCGTCAGAGATACCCGCCATAGAAACTCAATGAGTTCCGGCGTTGTAAATCTCCCTAAGTGAACCGCCGTGCACATATGCCCGCTTCTTCGGTTTCTCGAACCAACCGGTCTTACGACACACTTTCGCGCTGCCCCTGCTTGTGGACAGGTCCCCGACGGACCATGAGGATACACGGCCGGCACTCCTTGTCTCATCGGGAGCTCGGAATAGTACTTGCGAGATAGTCAGGGACAGGGCAGGTGGTGTGTTATCCAGTCGTTCGACTCTACCGCGACGCTCACGTATGCCGCAGATCGTCGTTTTATGCCAGATGTTTGGGTACTGCATTGGCAGGACGCTGTCGCTGCGATCACCGGAGCTAGCACAGACGGATAGCTCCACGTCTCGAACTCTACCGTAGACGACATGTAGCCATTGACGACGGAAAAGCAGGAAGTGCACAGGGTCCAGACAAACCCAATGCAGGTCGCGATGGCGCAAGAAGCCGTCCGACCAATTCCAGCTGAGCAACACGATACACAGCCGCATTTGGCGCTTTGCTGATTGCCTCCCGGGGGTTACAGAGCGCCACAAGGATAGGCAAGTATATAATGTCTCTCCGGGGAAGGCACCAGCCATCCTCGTAGTACCTCTATCTCTCCTTTTAATCATGGCCACCCAGTTCGCCCCGCTCACGCCCCACAAGCTCAAGGATGAGCTCTTGACCCATCCACTTATGCTCTCCATCGGCAGTCTCAGCCTGTCGACTTTCATGTCGCGCTCAATCTACGGCATGATCGACTGGAGACCTGTAAGTGCCGTCTTCTTCGAAGTCGCGATCATGCGCTCAATTGACCTTCTTTGCTGCGCCATCCTACCGTTGCATAGGTTCTCATCTGCGTCGCTTCGGACATCCTTGCCATCGGGATGGACCACTATTTCGACCAGGAGCCGATGCAACTGTACGCACTGAAGACGGGCAACAGTGAGATGACGGCGATCTTCAAGCAGGCCAAGGTCCTCCTCTTTTCCAGTGCCGCCCTTCTTCTCTTCGCCCTCGCTGTTTCGCCACCTTGGACGTGGCTCATGGTCACCATCTTCTTTGGTCCCGCATTTATCTGGGACTTCAAGCTGCTCATCTTCGGCGGCAAGCGTCAGCAGAAGAAGGCCCGGCAGAGTGACGAGAAGCCCGCTCAGAAGGCCTTCTCAATAAAGCGCATTCCGGGCATGAAGGCGGTCCTCATCGGGATAATCAGAGGGTGCGTCTCTCCCTCCAACATAAGTGTTGTCCCCAACTGACAATACTCGCCACAGCTGCGGCACGTTCGCCATTGTTAACTCCATCCTCGCACGCTCCCTCCCCGTAGCGTCTAGTGGTCCCAGCATTTGGAACCCGACCCAGATTATTATCTGGTCCACCATCAACCGCGCTTGTCATGCTGTACGTCGGGTCACCCTGTCTTCTCCCGCAACTCCGCTCTTACGATATCCGCGCTCTTCAGGTGATGGCTGACGTTCGGGACTTCCATGAGGACTGGGAGAAGCAGGTACCCACGATCCCGGTGCTTCTTAAGAGCGTCTTCCGGACCAAGGTCCTCCTCTCAGCCATACATCTTCTCACGACCGTCCTTTACTCCTACAACCCCTACATTGTCTTCGCGTCCCTGTACGCGACGGTACTTGTGTGGTTTCTCAACGAGAACAGCCCACGCGGCCTGTATCGTCTGAGCTTCCACTCTCAGACGCTAACAGCGCTGCTTTACGGTGGTGTCGAGGCGGCGAAGTGGTACACGTCCTATCAAATGATGTGAAAGGCAGTCTGGCTGCGTGTCCGGTTTATTCGGGAGCCGTATGTAGAGGTTGACCCGTCGCAGTTTTGCATATTATTTAATGAAGACGCGAGGCTTGATGTGCTCCTGTCTGTGTAGCCTATTAGATCGTGTAAAGTAATATATCGCACTGTCGCTCTTTCTCTTCAACTACCGATGTCTCCGAGTCCTTGAAGTACTCGTGTGTACGATTGCTACTTCTTCTCCTGCTTAATGATCGACACGAACGAACCTAGCAATCATCTATGATGGGAGTGTCGTCCGTTGCCGTAGCCGAATCGCAGTTTCGATGGGCACAAAGAAACATTCCACGGAGCCCACCCATCACTCCAACTCGAGAAGCAACACGGTCACCGCATTGATTCCGCAGTCTCCCGACAGACACAGATGTCTCCGGGTCGGATAAACATACTCCGCATGCTCGAACCACAGTCGAGCACACTGAAACAGACTAAAGCCCTGCGCACTGATACTGTCCGAACCTTGTTAGTATGCAGGAATGACAGACTCGGTGCCGATCTGATACACGCTCACCATCCTCAACCTCAGGCGGAGCGCCTCTTGCGATGACCCCGACCCCGATAAGGGCGCTACGCCCGACGTGAAGATGTCCACGCCGTGCTGCAGCGATGTGGCGTCCGAAGCGTAGCTGACATCGTGCGCTCGTACGTACACTTGGACGTCATAGGCATCGCATCGCGATGCAGTCACGGACCGTAGCCAGGCGCAGGCCAGAGCTGCCAGACGTATGGGCCGACATGTCGGTAGTCCGTATGACATGGAGCGGAGTTTCGGTTGAAATGAGGACACATCATATCAGGCGCATGGCGGATCGTCTGACATTGACAGCAAATGTGTCTGGGACCATTGCCGGGGGACATGAGAGGGCAGGGCACTGGCAGTTGCGAGAAGTCATGTTTGACAATTAAACCACCGGTGGGAAAAACGCTCACGAAGTTCTGGTCGAAGCGCCGCCTTCGCCAAGCCCCTAGACCTTCCTCCAACGACGCTAAAAGTCACGATCACGACGCCTGTCCGAGATCTTTCACAGACTATGGCGCACGTATAACCTCCGGACGGATAACTGACCGGGAGAACAGTAGTATGAACGTTGAAGCCTGAGGGTTATTCAAATTTTGGAATTCAACAGGACTTCAGTGGCCGCTCACTTAGAACTGAGTACTGAGGTGCCATCAGGCCAACACACGCTAGGTAGCGAGTCAGTTGCTGTGAAGGATCTTGCTCGATCATTTATCACCGAGCACTGCGGTTGACTCGTGGTTACGTTCGTACAACTAGCACAGGAGCGCGGAAGGCCGCGTTAGCTGGGATGTGAGTGCTGCATATGATTACTGCACGCAGCGCACCTTCACTAGATGTGTGTTAGCCTCTGCTTATACAGCTTGCAGAGTGACTTGCAAGTTTTCACAAGCCGTTGCAATTGCGCGTGCCAATATGGAGAGCCCCTCACCTAAGGCCGGGGCGGCGCAGGACTAACAAATTGATGCAAAAGTGTAGAGAGCTCACGCACACCACAGCTTCATCGATTACAGACTCCATTGTTATGTGCGGGCGACGAGACCCGAGGGACCTGCCCTGACCCCGTTGAGTGAGAATCACATTGGGAGCTCCCCGTACCAATGAAAGGATCGGTGGGCTCACAGATCTAAACCTGCAAAAAACTTGCGCAGGTTCATAGATGCGTTGTAGGGTTTACGCATCAGTATCGGGACCATTTAAGCAGACTTAACCTCGACGCACTGCAAACGCAGGAACTTGGAAGCAGTAGCGCCGTAGGCGCCTATCAACACGTGGCCTGTTTGACTGTATTTGCATTGTGGCAAGCCCGATCTGGCAGCGCGGCCTGCAGAACGTCAACGGTACACTCCCCGCCGACACAAATTCAAGGTGAGCGTCGCCGTCTGTGCTTCTGGATGATGGAGGATTGCACGTATGGATGGAGAAGTGCGCGAGGAACAGGTTGTGGGGCGGAAGTACGCCGTTTGAAGGGTGCGAAGGGATGGATGGCGCAGGGAGACATTGGATGGGCTTCGGGGACAGCAGACCGACCGATACTGACTTCACTCTTTCCTGTGTGGTTGGACTCCTCAGATGGTGCGTTCGCTATGTTCTCGTCACATTCTTGATCCTAACATACTCCGCGAGTGTAGAAGCTCGAAATCGACTCGTTCTCCGGCTACCGCATCTACCCCAGCAAGGGTCGCCTGTTCGTGCGGGGAGACAACAAGGTCCGCAGAGCCACTCCATCCGACTAGC
Source organism: Lentinus brumalis (assembly GCA_001792895.1). Classification (NCBI taxonomy): domain Eukaryota; kingdom Fungi; phylum Basidiomycota; class Agaricomycetes; order Polyporales; family Polyporaceae; genus Lentinus; species Lentinus brumalis. The sequence goes on along the minus strand of MARA01000081.1, from coordinate 25,999 downwards.
CATATCCCTTATCCTCTCCATCCAGATCTTCCGGTTCGCCACCTCCAAGAACGAGTCGCTGTTCTTGCAGCGCAAGAACCCCCGCAAGATCGCCTGGACCCAGGTGTACCGTCGCATGCACAAGAAGGGTATCACGGAGGAGGTTGCCAAGAAGCGCTCTCGCCGTACCGTCAAGCACCAGCGTGGTATCGTCGGTGCTGACCTCGCTGCTATCGCTGCACGGAGGAACCAGACTGCCGCTATTCGTGCCCAGCAGAGAACCTCTGCTATTCAGAAGGCCAAGGCGGAGAAGAAGGCTAAGGAGGACAAGAAGGAGAAGAGCACCAAGGTGTGTTGCAATGCAGCTGCTGGCGGGCTTCGCGCTGATATCAGCCCCACGTTTCCAGCCTCGCGCACCCGTATCCTCCGCACCCCGTGTATCGAAGCAGCAGATGAAGGGTGGCAAGGGTGGCCGCTAATCGTGTATCCTGTTTTGCTTCCTTCCCTCGCTCTTTATGACCCATGCTTTCGACTTTCCGCGTTGCACAAAATGTATAGGTCTAGCATGCCACCACCACGATCTTATGTCATCGCATGCCTGGTAACCCGTGGAGGACGTGCACGTCATGACAATCGGTGAGGTACGCCATACATACCTCGGTGCAACGTTCGAAAGCAAGTCTGATCGACCACGAGTACCGACAGTGAGCCCACATCCTCTCGTCCGCCATACCCATGGGCCATGACACATAGAGTGACGAAACAGGCGTGAGCGATAACCGGGTGAGCCTCGGAGGACAACAGTTATTCACGACGCACGACCGTCTCCGATATTTCTTGCGAGGAAGCTCGCAACCCATCACTCACGATGCATAATCTACCATATGCAATGCTTATGGTACAAGGCGTATGAGTATCTGACCTGAATGCTTCTCGAGACATGTGATCCTCAGAGCCATCGTGGACTGAAGTCACTGAACTTCTTTGTCGCACCGCCGGCGCGGTTGAGTCTCGGGTGGACCTTTGTCGCATCATCGTGACCACTCAGCGGAGCTCGGGTGATGCTACCACCGAGCAAGCGAGGATTGCGTTCACGACGCTCTGGTAGCCGTCATACCCGCACATCTATATTGGAAGCTTCGCGGGCCTGTCTCCGGCGGATCCCCGTTTGCCCTGCGCATATATAAGGACCGCCGACGCTGGGACGATGAGCATTGTGACTATCCTCCAAAACAGGTCACTGTGATGGTCAACTTTACGATCTTGGCCGGAGGGTACACTTCCTTCGTCGTGTCATACCTCTTCAACTCGGATACAAATGCGCTCAGTGTCTTGAATCAATCGCCCACAGGAGCGAATCCCTCCTGGATCTCTCTGCACCCGACAAACAGGAGCGTTCTCTAGTGAGTGGTACTTACATCCATTGCACGGGTTGGTCGTTGACGCGTCATACGCAGCGCCGTCAATGAGAATCCCAGCGGTGGACTGCAGTCTTTCTTGATTGGCCAGAATGGTCAACTATCCGGTCCCATCGACACGATCAGCTCTGGCGGAGACAGTCCAGCGTTCACAACGCCTCTCTCGACGGGTCAGGTCGCGGTCTTCAACGTAGGTTGACATTTGCCTATGACATGGACCGGAAAGTTCACCTTCCGCTGTGCAGTACAACTCGGGGACTGGCGAGATCGTCCCGACGCAGGCAGGTAATCCCCTGGAGTTCACGTCAAACTACACTCCGATCAAGTTCGACGCGCCCGTTTCGCACCCGCATATGGCGCTGGAACATGGGAGCGAAATCTTCGTCCCGGACCTGGTGAGCGTTGCGACTTATCCCTTCAACGTCTCGTCAGTGTTGATGTACTGGCGCGAAGGGTGCGGACAAGGTTTGGCGCCTGGTCGAAGACGGCGCGCCAGGCAAGTTCAGGGTCCAAGGCGAGATTGACCAGCCTGCCGGCAGTGGACCTCGTCACATCGCGACACGGGGTATGCATATCCCGATAAATCGTGTTACGCATAACTCACATTGCACTGCTACACAGGTAACACGCTCTACACGCTGCACGAGCTAGCGAGCACCTTGACTCAACAAGACATCCCGAGAGCGCCGAACGGGACCACTGGGCCCCTCATCGCCAACTTCTCTATCCTCCCGGAAGGTCTTCCTCAAGGCGCCGCTATGGCTGCCGGAGAGATTCTCCCCACCGAGGCATCGCCGAGTTTCCCCGAGCCGTTCATCTACGTATCCAACCGCAACACCGGCGTCCAGGACCCGCGCGGTGACGCGATCGCTATTTTCAAGGTGGAACCGAAGCTCGAGCTGCTCGGGCACGTCTTCACCGGGCTCGACCAGATTCGCGGGATGGAGTTTGGTGGGCCCGAAAAAGACTTCCTCGTCGCGAGCGGTGTTGCGGGCTCCGCGGGTACGATCGTGTTGAAGAGGACGGAGGGTGGGAAGAACCTCACGCTGTTGACGAGGAACCTCGAGATACCCACTCGCACGAGCTTCGTGTGGTTGAACTGAAGGAGGATGTCAAGCTTGATGAAGCTTGGAAGAGGTGTAGTCGTGTACTCGTACAAGTCTGCAACAATGTGCTGTGGCTTGACTCGAGGTGTGGCGTGTTTCTGAGCGATCGCGACGCAACCCGAATCCCATCGAGTCAGTGACGATCTGGTCCTCCAACAAGAGTGTGTCTGATCACCTCCCTCATTCCGTTGTATTGATGATCAGCTTGTTGCAGGTTTCACTTGCATGGTTGGGTTTTCGGGTAATGAGTACAATTTCGATCAAGGTCACGCACCCGTTATGGTCGGTCACGATGATAAGCCTTAAGCTTGCTGCGCCGCACCTAACTCATACTTTAGCTGAGCATGTAGACTGCAGCTAGCTCACTGATGCGTCCATGCACCGGCATACGACCTCTGGGCAAGGCACTGCGTCACACACTGCGGAAATGTCCCATGCGCGTTCATATGACATCGAGGTGGGAACTTCCTTACTACCATCACCATGCAAGCTGATAATCGTTCCTCGCATGAGACAGAACAATTCGCTGTGAAAGCGAGCATACATCTCAGGAAGTGTCATGATTTGCTCTGCAGTGCACAGGCACACAGGCTATATATACAGACACCATGCTAAGCACGGTCGTCTTCACCAGGAGGTATGCACACTCGGGCCGCCCGACGGTCGCACTTGAACCCATGTCTTCGAAGTCAAAGTAAATACCTATCAGACCAACAGACAGAGCAACGTCCGCAGCGAAAGCGACCGGGCCGAGGCCGAGGCCACATCGATATCTCACACGACGTATGCTACCAGTACACGATTCTACGTACAGACGGGGTCGAGGGAACCCGTCGTGGGCGCAGGAGTCTTGAGGCATAAGCCTTCCTGTCACAGATTACCTGCGAGCGGCCGATAAGGATCAAGAGCTTCTGTGATATGGCTCGTGGCGGATTCAGCTCACTGCTGCGTTCTCGGAAGAAGCGAAGTGGTATCTCTGACCAATCTCAGCTGACGAGGTGAGTCTGGAGACCCCGCGCCTTCATATACGCCTGCTAATGTGTCCGACGCTAGGCTCTAGGATCAGCTCTTGACCATAGCTGTGTCGACGATTGAGCAACTCCCGCCGCTGCTCTCTGCTACGTCTCCGGCACTGATGGTCTCGCTAAAGGAGTGCGCTGGCCATGAGAAGGGCGATGTGCTCAGTGACGGTGTCACCTCGACACTGGAAGCATCTACGACTGCCTCCGCATGCCCGGGATCGATACCGGACGCTCCGGTAGATTCACACTGGCGGAGGGCCTTGCACAACGGCGAGTCCCTCGTCACCGTACGAGATATCAAGGCAGCCTCTCCTAAGTGAGTGCTGATTTGTCTTATCGCCAAGTTGCTTTTGATCATGGTGGGCCTATGTTTAGCTATAAAGTGAAGAACCCAAGAGTGAGTCTTCCTGAAACCCGTCCCGATAACATGCTGACGTGGCCCACAAGAATTACGACTTCGCACGTTATGTCCTCCCGATCACTGAGACTGAGATTAAAGAGCAGAAGTATCTGACGAGGCAATCACTTACGGACGAGAATGTTGTCCTCTCTGAAGCAGCATCCCTCTCGTCGAGTACGACGCTCGCATCCGATGATCCCGTCGGTGGCGATAGGATTGCTTCGCACGCCAACGGAATCAGCAAACTTGTCAACTCGACCGAGGAACGCGAATTCCAAGCTAGAATCCTCGCAGAGTTCCGTACTATCGCTACCTTCAAGAACAACCTGGGCGTCCCGAATGGTGATTTGAAGCTCTTAGACGGTGATGCAGTCGAGCAACTGGACAACGCCCTGAGCATCGATGACCAGTGAGGATAGGATTTATCATGTACCGGTTCGGTTGTCCTGAACCATATGCTGCAGAAACACCCCGGACTCGTGGATCCCGCGCTCTCCTGAGCTGCTGCGCCTGACCGGAAAGCACCCTCTCAACGCAGAGCCGAACCAGCTTCTTTTGTTCGAAGCCGGTATGATTACCCCCACGAAGTGAGCTGTCGTGATTCTCTGGGCTGAAGGGCATAGGTTGATATGTGTCCGCAGGCTGCACTTTGTCCGCAACCATGCCGCGGTACCCCAGCTGAACTGGGAAACTCATACCTTCTCCGTATATGCGGACCCGCCGGACATTCTCTCGAATCCGCGGCAATTCAACATGGCAGGACTCACATCTGGAGACTTCAGAATTCTCGAGATCGCGGTGACCATGGGATGCGACGGCAGTAAGCATATATCCGCGACGGAGCCAAGAGTTCTGACTGACGGGTGCCAGATCGCAGGAAGGAAGTCAACATGGTCAAGAGGACAGTAGGATTCAACTGGTCTGCTTCTGGAGTGTCAACGGCTATCTGGCGTGGAGTTCCGGTGCGCGATGTGCTCCTAGCGTGCGGCATACGAGACACGCCCCCCGATGAAAGATGGTAAGTGCGGTTTACCATCGTCTGCTTATCCGCCCGCTGACTACCCCTGGTTATCAGGTACCTCAACTTCGAGGGCGCCGATGAACCTGCGGATGGTCCATATGCTACCTCAATCCCGCTCAGGCATGCGATGGACCCGGCTAACGATGTCATACTCGCCTTTGGCATGAACGGAAGAGTACTACACCCGGACCACGGATACGTGTGTATATCTTCCCCGATCATGATTCTTGATACATCTGAACCTTCGCATCCCAGCCTGTCAGAGTCATCATTCCAGTGAGTACGGCCTCGCATGTGGTCATGGGCTGTCTTTCAATGTTGCTTGTATAGGGGTACGTCGGTGGTCGCCAGGTCAAGTGGCTGAAGAAGGTGACTACTAAACTTCATTAACTGATGATGGCTCATCTGAACGCTCTGTCACCAGATTTGGATCACCAAGGAGCCGAACATGTCCTATTATCGTCAGTAAACTCTTTCTGTGTGGCATTTGATGTCTGAGTCGACTTGCAGATGTCTGGGACAATAAGGTTCTCCCCTCGTTCATTGACTCCAAGGACCATCCGCTTGCCAGGACCTTCTTTGAGGATGAGAGCACAGCGTGTTGGGAACAGGTGCGGCGGCTTGAATTGTCACCATGAGCCTAACAGCGTCGCTAACTGCATACTTTGCCGTAGACCCTACAGTCGTTCATCTGTAATCCGGCGCATGATGAACGTATCATGTTGGTCGACGCCAGCACCTACGAAAGGACGTACACCGTGGAAGGCATCGCGTTCAATGGAGGGGGCGAGCGCATTGAACGCGTCGAGCTTAGCCTGGACGGTGGGAAGACCTGGAAGTACTGTTTCCGGCATTTCCTGAAGTCACCGCTCAGGTGAGTCGAGTCTTCAGATGTCAGATATTCTTCCTCACACGGCGTACGCAGGCATGGAGACAAGTACTGGGCGTGGATTTTCTGGTACGTTGGACCGCCCCGAGTATAGTATCATTGATTCCAACGCTCACTTGCAACAGGTCTTGCGATGTCAAGGTTCGGGAGATGGTTGACGCGTTCGAGATTATTGTACGCGCGCACGACAAGAAGAAGAACTTCCAGCCTGAGCACATCACATGGTTAACATACATCCGCTATCTCTTGCATCATCGACTGACCGTCACCCGCATAGGAATCTGACTGTGAGTTACATTCAAGCAGCAGAGCTGCTACTGACGACGTAGCCTGTTCCACATAGGGCATGATGAAGTATGTTCTCCGTTTGGAAGAAGCTGCTGGCATGGCTGACCACTCCGTCGCGAAGCAATGCATGGTACCGCGTGCGGCCCAACGTCGTACAAGATCCTGCTACGTCGCTCTCCGTCGTCCAGTTCCAGCATCCCGTTGCACCCGGCGAAGCGGCGGGTGGCTGGATGAAACCTCCTGCAGACCAGCTCTCGCAGAGCAACGGCTCGGCAGGAGTTCTGCCCACGTATTCACTGAAAGAGATTGCCAGACACAACAAGCCGGTGAGCTGGTCAACAGGTTGTGTGGCGGCGGACATTCCCTGAGCATACGGATACGTGATAGGACGATGCATGGATCATCTTGGACAACAAGGTATACGACGTAACGTCCGTGCTCTCTTGGCATCCAGGTACGCATCGAAAGAGTCGGCCGATGCAGACGATGGTATAACACATTACATAACAGGCGGCGCGAAGTCCATCATGATCTATGCGGGCAAGGCTACTGTCGATGCCACGATCGAGGTGAGCAGAATGCATCCGAAATTACCGGCTACTTCACTCATCGTGTCTGTCAATTGATCGCACAGTACAAGGCCATCCATGACAACTGTGAGTCCCGACATGGCAGTATACTATGTGCATGTGTCTCGACTCGACTCATGCTACATTGGCAGATGCGCATCTGAGGAGGGATGAAGGCCTCATAGGGGGACTTTCAGAGGACGCAATCAAGGTCATGCAAGCGGACTCCATCCGAGCGGCGAAGGATCTGGCAGAGCTGAAAGCGCAAAGGAAGGGGCTCGCACTTCAGCCCGACGTCTTCGTTCCAGCGAAGCTCATCAGGCGTAAGAGTGTCACAGCGGACAGCAGGTAGGCTGAACGTTTGAGAGAACTATCGTCCCGTGTCTTGACTACATACGTTGTCCCAGCCTATACACCTTTGAGCTACCCCGCAACGCGGATGGAACGCACGGTGCTCTAGGACTCCCAGTTGGGCGGCACATCCAGATCGCGCTGCACTTCCAAGACCAGGCCGTATTCCGAAGCTACACACCCGTTCGGCCGGTACTCCCTAGCGAGGAGGATGGAACTTTTGACCTGCTTGTGAAGACGTACATGCCTTCGACCGACAATGTGCCCTCCCCCGGTGGCACGATCTCCAACTATCTGGATTGTATGGAAGAAGGTGCGTCAGTGCTTATGTGTCGCATCTAGCATGAATGACAGCGATGCGTCTAGGCGAGGAGATTGACATTCGTGGCCCGTCCGGTGGTATCACGTATAAAGGCCGCGGTAGCTTCGAAATCGACGGAGAGCTATTCCACTTCGACATGGCGAGTCTTACAGCATGTCATGGTGCCTGTTCCTCTATTCAAACGACTCGTCGTAGATCAACCTGGTCTCCGGAGGGAGTGGCCTGACCCCCCACTGGCAGCTCATTCGCGCTGTTCTGTCAGACCCGGAGGACCAAACCCTCATCTCCCTCATCAATAGGTATGCCATGCCTGCATGTACAACCGTCAGGCTATTGAACCGTCATATCGCAGCAACAAGACCTACGACGATATCTGGATGCGCTCAGGCCTCGAGCAGTACGCGCAGGATCATCCCGGTAGGTTCAAGATGTGGAACATTCTCTCAAATGCACCCGAAGACCTGGGCTGGAAGGTACGGGGCGTGGTGGCATCGACATCTTATCCCATCATCTTATAAGGATCCCAGCATTCCCTGGGCAGGTTGACGAAGGCGACTATGTGAGTATTTAACGCATCGTGGGCAGCTGACCGCCATGCTCAACCTCATCGTAGGGATGAGCACTTCTACCCCAGTGGGACAGGCGTTGGCACCTTCCTCTGTGGCCCGGTGGGCCTCATCGAGGACGTAGCACTTCCCGCCCTGCAGGAGCTCGGGTTCGAAGACGGACGCTCCATCTTTGCATTCTGAGGGCGTCGTGGTTGCGATCTCTCGGTCGCTGCCAGTGAATAATTTGTTGGTATTGCAGATGAGCTCTTTTGAATTTTCGAAGTTACTGACTAGCGCAAGCAGTGCAAGATGCATTCAACGCAAAATGTTGCCAGTTCCCTCGTGCCTCGAGGGAGGTATTGAACGGCTAGAGATGCTGGTGTATACATAGTGGCTCGCATAGTCTTACCGCAGTCGGGAGCGTTGAATGACGACGCGCAAATGAACGAGGTGATTTTGCAGATTCACGATCCGACGTCGGGCCCTGGGGCGCAACGTACGGGGATACTTGAGGTTCGAAGTAAGCCTTAGCCAGTGGCCGTCCTGTCCGAAGAGTCCTCTGTGGCAAACTTGACTCGGAGGGGTGGGCAGTGTGGGCGCTCCGTCCCGGACGACCATCATCCGACCAATGACCATCTCTCCTTGATTCTGAATCTACTTATGGGGCTGTGGTCTACTTACCATCTGGCTGCACCTCGTGCAACTGTCCTACAAAGCTCAAGTTGGCGTGAAACGACACGGAGCAGTTTGCTACTACCCGCTCACTTAGCAATTCAACGCAAGGTTCTTTTGACATGAGCACGATGTTTCCAGGTGGCTTTGATGTGCGGTACGCTGTTCTCCACCGTGGTTGGGTGATCTCATGATGGCTTGTTAGATGCATTTCAGACCCAAGACCAGTTGTTCCGTGTGCAACGGCCGGTGTAACAAGGCGGCGTGATCACAAAAGCGATGGGCGAGGTATGACCATATAGGTATGCTGTCCACATGGGTACGCCCTTTTGTCGTTCCTTCCTTACGACCACCATCCGCGCGTGCACAACCTGGTGTTGTATCTTCCGACGACCACATATAAGCCAGCAAACCTAATATTCTCATTACCAACTCACTGCCTGGAGCACTTCGCGTCGCACACGCCACGACATCACCTCACGACTACACCATGGTCAACTTCACGATTCTTGCCGGCGGGTCCTCGTCTGCCATCGTATCCTACCTCTTCAACTCGGACGCAAGCACGCTTTCCGTGCTCGGCCAGAACCCCAGTGGCGCGAATCCAACGTGGATCGCCTTGCACCCGACGAACAAAAGCATCCTCTAGTGAGTCTGTTCCAGTCCCTCGCTCTCGATCTCGCTCTGACCGTTACCTTTACCTCACTCCTGCCTTGCGCGTGTGTATCGCCAGCGCGACAAACGAAAACCCGGACGGCGCTCTTCAGTCCTTTGTAGTGCTGTCCAATGGCTCGCTCACTCCCGCAATCGACACAGTATTCACAGGCGAAGACGTAGACCACCGAAACGGTCCGGCATTCGCAATCCCGCTTTCCACTGGCGAGGTTGCCGCGATGAATGTACGTGGCCCAAGCATGCTCTACCTCACCTCGTTTCCGTTCCTCATGTTAATTCCGGACGCCACACCCACGTAGTTTGGTTCAGGCAATGGCGTGTTCGTTCCGACGGGAGAGGATCCGACCGCGTTCGTCACGGGCTCACCAGTCATCACATTCCCCACCACAAGGAGTCCGACCTCGCACCCGCACATGGCGCTCGAGGTCGGCTCGGAGGTCTTTATCCCAGACTTGGTACGTCCCAGTCAGCCATATGGAGGCGGGCAGCGCCGCCTCCTGCGTTTCGAACTCGTGTCTGACCCTGATCCTCCTCCCCCTTTGCGCTTGTCATCCACCTGCGCGTTCCCGTCCTGCCGCCGCTCTCGCGCTTGGCCCCATGCGCTCCGCACCGTGACAGGGCGAAGACACGATCTGGCGACTCGTGCAAGACGGCGCGCCAGGCCAGTACAAAATCCAGGGCCAGATCGACCAAGCCCCAGGCTCCGGCCCGCGCCACATCGTCGTGCGCGGCGACCAGCTGTACACGATCCACGAGGACGACTCGACGCTCACGCAGCAGACGATCCCGTCCGACCCGGCCACGCACGCCGCGCCCGCCACCGCCAACTTCTCGATCATCCCCCCGGGCGTGCCCCAGGGCGCGACGCTCTTCGCGGCGGAGATCCTGCTCGCGGAGGCGAGCACGCAGCCCGGGTCGAACTTCTCGCAGCCGTTCATCTACGCGTCGAACCGGAACACGAACACCGCCGTGCTGGACCCGCGCGGGGACGCGATCGCGATCTACGCGGTCGAGCCCGAGCTCACGTTCGTGAAGCACGTCTTCACGGGGCTGAACCAGATCCGCGGGATGGAGCTCAGCGGGGGCAGCGAGAACGAGTTCCTCGTCGCGGCGGGCGTCGGCGGGGCGGCGGGCACGATCGTCCTGAAGCGCACGCAGGGCGGGGCGGACCTCGAGATCGTCGCGACGAACAAGGAGATCCCGACGCGCTCGAGCTTTGTCTGGCTCGAGAGTCAGCAATGACTAGGCCCTGGTTCCGGGCCCAAGCCCAGTTCCAGCTCCAGCTCCAGCTCCAGCTCCAGCTCCAGCTCCAGCGCAAGTGCCAGTTCTGCTACTCAGTCTGGTTCCGCGGCGTGTGGTTTGAGGCCTGACGTGTCCATGACAATGTCCGTGACCGTGCTAGCCACGGTGCTATTGTCTGTACTGTGTACGTGCTAACTTATTCGATATGGGTGTATGTATTTGTCCGGGCAATGTATGGTTCCGTCGTGTTAATAATGATGAGGGAAGTGCGAAGAACCCTGCGAGTGGGAGTCCTTGCGTGCCGTTCTGGACTAGGACGTGCTGGAGAACATAGCTTTACGGGCTTCGGCGGAGTCCTACTGCGCTAGCACAATTGCGGCACAAGCAACCCAGCTGGTGCACCGTGCATGTAGTGCTTAGGTTCGGAGCCGGAAGTCGAGAGTCGAGACCGACGAGACTCCAAACTCTCCACTCTGAATGATGGGCGGGGTATTGTGGTATCTTATCACGCATGCGCTCGGGACAATGGGCGTGAGTACTCGTACATTTTGTCATCATCTGACTGGGACAGCGACGGTGGGTGGGTGCAGCGGCAAACCATTTATGTATGTATGTGTGTATCGTGTGCGGTCATCTACAAACTATAGTCCATGCTGAACAAGCAAGAAATCACGGCACGGTGGGGCAGGGCAGGGTAGGGAAGGGGATGGGCGGCGTGCAAGATCATGCGTGCAAGAATGCAAGAAGGGTATGGTGCGAGCGGGTAACTGACAAAAAAAAGACACGAGAAACGAGAGCAGCAGCGACAGCATTGCGAGAGACGGATATTAGCAACTATGTACTGGTACTTTACACATGTACAACGAGACCGAGAGGGCCGAGTCATTGCGATTTGTAGTAGGAGAAGGAGAGGGAGAACAAGAAAAACACTGTTGTCCGCTATGTCAGCAAGCCAAGCAAGGGCAAGAAAGTCAAGTCGTCGGGGCCGGAATCCAAGAACTGAGGATGTTGACGTTCACCTCACGCTCACGAGGCAGTCATCCGCCGGGTGCCCGGTGCACCCCGCCGAGGGGGCTGCCCGCCAACATAAGGCGGTTGAGGCACCACGGCGGCAGCGGCGGCGGCGTGGTGTACGGGCATGGGTGCGCTGCCCTGGTGATGCCCACTCCCGTACGCGTAATACTGCCCCGGATAGGGTGCGTTCGCGTTTGCGTTCGCATTTGCATTCGGGTGGTGGTGGTAGTACTGCTGGACGTGTTGCTGGGGCGGCAGCTGGTACTGCATACCAGGGCCAGGATGCGAGTGCGGGTGCGAGTGCGAGCCGGCACCCGGGGCAGGGGCAGGGGCGTACGCGTACGCGTACGCAGACGGGCCGACCATCGTCCCTGGGGGCCCCTGCAAATGGCTCGACGGACGGCGCGCGGGCGGACACGTCGGCGGGGGCACGTCGCGCTCGTATCCCCATGTCGCGACGGGCATCGGCGCGTTGCTGGAGCAGGAACTGGAGCTGGAGCTGGGCATGACGGCGCTTGCGGCACGCGCGCGGAACGCGGCACCTGCGTGCGCAGGGTACGGCGAGGGCGGGGGCGGGGGCGAGCCTGCGCGGAAGAGGTCCATGAGGCGGGGATGGCGCTTGGCCTCTGCGAGGAAGAGGTGCGCGCCGGCGAGCTCGTGCGCTGGGGAGACGACGATCCGAGTGAGCGCGGGGTTCTGTGCGATCTGTTGGAAGGAGGCCCGGGTCAGCGTCGTTTCAGCGTGACACGGAAGCTGGAAAAAACAGCAAGACGAGACACGGAGAACAGAAGCGGGAGGGGTGGAGGGTTCGATCGGACTAGAGGTGGCACGACGAGTGGCATGGCGTGGTAACAGCAGACCACATCGGAAGGAGGAACAGACGAAAGAAGGGAACGGAGAGAGACGTACGTCGAGGAGGGTCGTGTTCCACACCGCGGGGAGTTGGGTGTAGAGCGTGTGCAGACGCGGGGCGGCAGCGAGCGCCTTGACGAGCGCGAATGCGGCGGGAGTGGGGCTCAGACGGAACGCGACGTTCACGGTCTCCTACGGGTCCCAGATAGAAGCCGTCAGTTACGTCAATCAGCAGATGTCGAAGGCGGACGCGGTGCGGTCTGCTCCCGAGAACACCTAGCGCACCGATAGAAGTGCAGAAGCACGGACTCCCCAGCGTCCTCCGCGTCGCGCGCGGGGCTGGGCACGTCGCAGGGTCGCGGGACGTGCAGGTGCAGGTGCGCATGCGGGGTACGGGGAGCAGGGCAGCTGGTCAAGAGAAGGGAGGACTCACGAGCTTGTGCCAGCGGGTGGCAGCCTTCGCAAGCTGCTCGAAGATGTAGATTGCGTTAGGCTGCGTGAGATAGGCGGTCTTGCGGATGACCAGATGGCGGATAGAGCGCGTCTTCGTGAAAGCCTCGCAGAAGTCGATGACGCCACGGTCGCGGGGGAACTCCCCGGCGGGCGCGGGCGCAGCATTGCTGTCGGTCCCGTTGTCGACGGTGACGTCGAGCGTGTCGAGGTAGTGGCAGAGCGGAACGAGCTCGCGCAGGGCGGGGGACGTTGCGGACAGATGGAGGCTCCGGATGCACGGGGCGAGGGAGGGGGTGTGCCGGAGCGCGCGGAGGAGGAGCTCGACGTGTCGCGGGGTGCGGAGGACGGGATGGCGGTAGTGGATGGGGGTGCCTATACGTAACCAGGCGCGACACACGAGGAGCGGGGAGATGACTGTGGGATGGCCGGCGGTAGGGGGCGTCTGGTAGAGGTGCCACGAGGGGCGGGGCGAGGGTTCGGCGGACTGGAAGAGGACGAGGACGAGGATGCGCTCGAGGATCTCCTCGGGCATGTGCGCAAAGGTGAGCTTGGACTTGGACCTGGGCATGGCGGGCGGCGGTCGTGGACGTGGAGGCGCGGTGCAGACTGGGTGGCCCTGGATGGCGATGGGGAGGCAGGCGGCAGGGCGAGGTGGGCAGAGATTTATGGCAGAGGTCGCTAGCGGGCGGCAGAAGCGCGCGAGGGTGTTTTATCCGAGGTGAGGAAGAGAGACCCGGGGCGCGGGGTGGGCGCGCTATATACCGTCGAGGCGTCGAGCTACGCGAGGAGGAGATGGGCAGCTCGGGGAGCGTACGTGAGCTGTGTGCGCGATGGCGGAGGACGGGGAGAGGCAGGAATGATGCGTTGGGCTGAGGCTGTTGCAGGTATTTGTGCGAACATAATTGTCTGGTGTGCGTCGGTGCTTCTGAGCTGTTACGGTCACAGAGGAGCACGCGAAGACAAGGAAGAGAAGAGAATAGAGTCGTCCCTGCCCCTTGCAACCTCTCACACGCTCAGCCGACGTCCTCCTCTTCCCTCCTCCGCCCCACAAACGACCTCCCAAACGGGGAACGCGCGCCTCCCGCCCCCGGCCCAAATCAGGAAGCCACCTCGGCAGGTATCGCCGATCCGCCGATGCCATCACGCGCTGCCGCCGGGATGGCCAGATCGGGGGTGTACGAGAGGGGGACCTCCCAACGCAGCGGCTCTTCGACAAATCTTCTGCGGCGCGATCTGGGCCACCTCCACCGCAATGGCCTTAACTGACAACGGCCGCGCCGCCTCAGTGCATCGCATCTGCCCGCCATGTCCTGGGTCCTGCCGCCATCCCCGCCGCCCGTCCTTGGCCCCTGCAGCGCCGCCGGGGATCTCGTCTGCGGCCGTCACAATTACTATCAGAGACCGCACGTCACCGCCGGCGAGCCGCACGCAAGGTTCGAGCAGACACTCCTGGGGCCATCGCTGATCCCAGCCCAGAAGCCCCGTAACTCTAAATCTTGCGGGAAGGACCGGCGCACGAACTCTGCACGCAAAACCTTGAGGTGCACGCAGGAAACGCTAACCAAGAGATGTCAGTCCACGCCAGCGGCCAGATCCAGTCTCGGAGACGCGGACGAGTGACAGGGCTCCGGGCAGGCTGCACACGATGTACGCGCGTTCGTCCGTGCTCGAACTTTCTCCTGCTCGAGCCACGAGCGCGACGCAGATCGTTCACGTCATGGATCCGGCCTCTCCTCGCTGGGCCTTGCTCGTGCGCGGTTCACCGTACAGCATCGGCGCAGCCACCAGCGTTCCCCGAGTCCCGACACGGTCCTCCCAGGCGAAGAGGCGAGCAAAGTGAGCCCGCCCAAGCGTCCAGCGTCCAGCGTTCCGTGCCCAGCGTCCCCGAGCCGCGACCAGTGCCAGGCCAAGCTCGAAAAGACAAGCCACAACCGTCCATACCGCCCGTCGGCGATCTACATGCTGCCATCAAGCGGCAAGCGGCCACGGGCCCGCTAGCTGAGGGTCTACGACAGCAGGACCACAGCGACTACCCCGCTAGCGTGTCTCTATTCGATAGCACTGCGTGCGCCACATCGTCCAATGATCCATACCGTGCATGTCCTTCAGCCTCCAGGCATCTGTAGCCAGTACTACCCACTCGTCCCCTCATGCTGTGTCACTGTCTGTTCCAGCCGCAAGCCCGAGCCAGAATCCATTCTCGGTCTCCTCGGCCTGTCCGCTTCGCTGCTTCCATCATCCGTCTGCCGTCTGCCGTCTGCCGTCTGCCGTCTTCGAAGCTCGTGCTCCGTGGCCAGCTCTCCGTCGCGCGCTGGGGCTTCGGCTTCCGCCCCCTTACCGTATGCAGCGCGTTCCTGTGACTTCACCCTCCACCCTCCACGCGTCTCGAGACTCGCTGCCCTGACCACTCAGCAAATAGACTCGCAGGCAAATTGACTGTAATGCGTGACGAAGATTTGTCTCGACCAGGTCCGTGACGCTGGGCATTCAATATTCAAGAGGAACCAAAGAAGGATCACACTCTGACACTCATATCCGCGCACGTCCCAGACGCCCGTGTAACCAATGTCCCACTTTTGAAACCTGGTTCTGGATGCATCCAGAAGCTTTCTGGAGGCGCGCCAAACCGGGCCGCTTCCTAATTGGATCACAGGCACCGCCTTTGCATCTAGATAAGATCTGGATGCACACACCCATCTCCTGATAATTGGGCGCCTCCATCTTGATCTGATAAGAGCCCTTCAGGATCTAATCTGTCCTTCAAGATCTAATCTGACCTTCAGGATCTAATCTGTCCTTCAGGATCTAATCTGTCAAGGGGGTCAGAGGGACGGCGGCGTAGCACCACATCTTAGTTCGGTCTTTGTACACCATGCGAAGTACAGGAATTGTATCAAGATTGTTATGCAGTCATGGATCATGGATGATAGTTCAGAAACTGAGGATACCGATGGTGTAGTGGGGGAGAGCGTGCCGTGACTGCAAGAGGAATGTACACAGATACTCCTTGAGAGCCTTATTCAGAGACAAGAAAGAGCAACTCTGCGATAATTATGAAGGTGGACCTCGATTGCGCAAAATGCGAGTGGGTGCAGGGGGCCTGGATGCTGCCTTCCTTTTTGGCGGCTTCCCATTTCCAACCTGGGAGACCTCTGCAAAGGCTTCTGCCCGGGGCTCGCTGAGGCCGTCCTGGACGATGGATGCCCCAACCGATGCCACAACATTACCCGACCCAGAGGCTGACACCGCAACCTCCCCCATGGTTGATGACCCTGATGCTGCCGCACCGTTCGAGTTGGACCGGGCAGATATCTCAACCCTCCCCGTTGGCGAGGTTGCTGAGATGACAACACTTCCCGGGCATGATGGTGTGCCAGAAGTGGTCTCCGGGGCACTCTTGGAAGGGCCCGTTGCCTCTGTCATCGCTAGATCCTTCGCCTTGGGTCGGGGTCTGGGTTTCGGTTTCTGTCCAGGAGCAGGAGCAGGCGCGGGCGCAGGAGCAGGCGCGGGCGCAGGAGTGGGAGCGGGCGCACGAACAGGAGCGGGCGCACGAGCGGGAGCAGGCGGGGGCACAGGAGCGCGCGCGGGCACAGGCACAGGAGCAGGAGCGCGCGCGGGCACAAGCACAGGAGCAGGAGCATGCGCGGGCACAGGAGCAGGAGCGGGTGCATGAGCAGGAGCAGGCGGGGACACAGGAGCGTGCGCGGGAGCGAGAGGGGGCACAGCGGCGGCCAGGGGAGAGGGAGTAGCAGCAGGCTGGGGCGCGGGAGCGGTGGGTGCCCGTGTTTGCAAGGCAACTCTAGGTGTCTCCTCAATCTGACAAAGCGAAGCTTGATGCGCCTGAGCCTGTTGAGCAGCTTGAGAGCGGGCAGACTGTGCCGCCGTTCGTCTTCTGGGCGTGCTGGGGAGGAGGAACGGGGAGTTGGGCAGAGCAGCCTGCTTGGGAGCAGTATATGTGGACCGCCTAGCTGCTGCCCCAGTAGTTGACTTGGGAGCCTTGGCGGGGGAGGCCTGCTTCGTAGCCGCTGACTTTGCGGAAGGCCTTTTCCCTGCAGCTGCTGCAGACTTAGACGGTTTAGCTTTGGAAGGGGGCCTTGTCGACTGCGCTGCAGTGTCCCTCAAAGGTGCGAAGGGGGAAGGTTCGCCAGGGACGAAGTCAGAGGGACCAAAGTTGATGAACGCTGCCGGTGTGGAGCATGCCTGAGGTGTGGCAAATGAGAGAGCATCGGAGAAGGACGGAGCGTTGGAGGTCTGGGGGGGTGCGTTGGCAGACAGCCGAGCGACATGAGCATTGGTCGACGATATCACTGCGTGCGGCCATATCGCAGGTACTTCATCTTCTTCAGAATCCGTCTCCGCCCCTCTATCCTCACCGCTAGTCGCTCCTGGATTGTCGGCCTGCTCCTGATCGCCTTGGTGGCCGGCATCAGTCTCGTTCCCTGGTGTCTCTGCAAAGCGGACACGGAAACGACCGTTCTTGTCCAAGATTGGGCTCTCATGGAGAGCTAGACCGACTGGGTAGTAGTCATCTTCATGCGGCCAATCTGCAGCTGCCTGGGTGTCATTGTGACTGAGAACAAGGCGTGGAGTGCCATTGTGGACGATGAAGCCATCCTCGTCATCGGAGTCTGTCAAAGAGATGGGGTCCTGGGGCGCAATGTCATGATTATCTTGAAAGACCTGCCCGTCTTGGAGGAAGGAGTCCTGCTGGCGCATGGAGTCCAGCTCTTCCCGGAAGAGAACCTGGCGTACAGGGTCATAGCTCTGCTCATGTGCCGCAAGAGGACTGGACCCATGGCGGCGAGAAGCCCGAGCCGTTGACAACCGGGCCTGATGCTCCTCCTCATCGGAGTCGTCATCTCGAAGGCGAGCCCAGCCATGGTCGCGGACGGGGTCCTTGAGATCCTTCAGCGAGACCTTGGCGTTGGCTCCAAAGATGTAGTCATTCAACCGCTCCAGTAGCTCGGTCGTGCCACGAGAGTGCTGGGAATCCAGAAGCTTCCTGTAGTACTCCTGGTAGGTATCTTCCCAGTCACCACGAATGAAGGCGGACTTGCCAGACACCAAGTAGAGGACCTGATAGTGGACTTAGCTTTCCACTTGGGCAAGAAGCTCCGACAACTTACCACAACAGCCGCGTAAGCTATCATGTTGTATGTTGTATGCGTCAGCCGCCACTTTGCACTGTTGGTGTTGTCTCGCACAACATGACCGTCCACAAGAGCTGTGCGGCCATGGCACATGATACGTAGAGTCTGCGCAGGGGTTTCAATGAATATTCAGAGGACGATCACGTACGTGCCATACCTTATCCAAGGATGGATCGCAAAATAGATACCGCTTTCGGTCGACGAAACCTGTGAGGAAGACAATGGGTGGGTACCTGTCGACACCGCGATAGTATTTGATGTTCTCCTCAAAATCTTTGATGTGGCGAAAGATGATGTGAGCCGACGTTCGGACCTTCTCCAGCAAATGAGATTTGAACTGGTTCTGGGTTTTCTTGATCTAAGACAGGGCACGTAAGCATGATTCAAAGGACATAGAGGAGAACGAACCAATTTTTGCGTCCAGTCATCCGTGATATGCCGGAGCACGTGCTTGGGAAAGAACTTATACAAGTCGGCAGCAAGAGCCTCGACAATGGGGACATGGCTGAGCGTTCCCCCGTAGCGCTGCAGTGGGTCAAGAGGGTCGATATCAGGGCAGTAGGGATACATCATGGCGGCGGTATTGGGCCACGGATAGTTGTTGAGCGTATATGCCCTAGCGCAACGCTTGACTTCCTTCTTCTTGCCGGTGAGCTCCTTGGGCTGGTTGGCGTCATCAGATTGATCTTCGTCCGACGACTCTGATGCGTCCCCAGGTTTGTTGGGGTTTTTGTTCCGCTTCTTCCGCCCTCCACGCTTCTTCTTCGTCTTCACCGCCTCGAGCTCAGCCACCTTCTTCTCATACTGCACAATAGTCTCCTCTGCCTCTGCAACTTGTTGCTCCAGGAAGGCGATCCTGCTGTTGGCATGGTTCAACATCTATGAAGAAAACGGTAAGCCAATAGTATCGATGGGGCATGAGGACAACATACCGCCAACAGGTCCGAACCTGGACCGGACGGAGCACCGTGACTATACCCCATCCTGGAGGGCATGCCCCCATAGCCTCCCGGATAGATGGACGCCGGATGGCCAGGGGCAGATACGCCTCCAGGTTGAAGGCCAGACTGAGGGGCGCCGTGCGCGGGATCTTGCAGTGCAGAAAAAACGCGGGGGGTACGGCGACGAGGATTGTTTGCCCAACCTTCAGGGGGCGGAGGTGGCCAACCACCCGGAGGAGGAGGAACATCCTTTTGGGGCGGGGCAGACTTCTTCGGCTTGGTAGCGCGTGGAGGGGTGCCGGGTGCTTGGGGCGGTTCACCCAAGCGATGTCCTTGTGTTGCTTGACGAGCTGCGCCAGCATGACCAGAGGAATGACGGGCTGCGCCAGTGGGGGCGGCGGATGCATGGACAGGACCTGCAGCGGCAATTGCTGGTCGCATAGAAGCCCCCAAACCGATACCCCGCCCGACTCCGGCACCTCGGCCCCTTCCTACAGCTCCAGCCAAAGTTGCGTGGCTACCCGGGGCTCCCCTAGCACCAGTAGGCACCCTTGAGGGATTGCGGGATGCTTGAGGTTCTTCCTCCAATGATTCATCATTGAGAGCGTCGTCGGCATGGATATCAATGTACTCCAACGTGTCATCGGCATCCCCCCGAGCACGAAATGTGCCGACATAAGCCATGATCCCGCGGAGATACTATGAGGAAGCTGCGGTAAGGTGGAGTTATATCAGCGTTCAGATGTCTCCTTTGGAAGATGGAAACATACTAAACAAACCAAAGAGTGCCCTAGCACACGTCAAGAAAGCAAGAAACAGCGGAACAAGAAAGCGAGAAAGGGAGAAGAGTATTTTCTGGGAGAGCCGTCGATACAAGCAAGAGAGTAGATCAATATTATAGTGGCAGGGGAAGGCTAGGAACTGGATGCGGTGGATATTGTCGTCGTCGTGGTCGAAGTTGAAAATTGCTGAAGCCACTTCCATCAATATGCGCGACAGTAAAGACCGTCGACGGGGTATTCCTGGGATTTTGATGGGCGTCGGCTGGCAAATGAACTTTAAATCAGCGAAGTACGCACACAATGTGGTCGGGAGAGTGTAGATTTTATGAGATACTTCAGTCCATTCTGACGATACATGACGAGAGCATACATGAAAACCAATCTAGCAGTATATGTTGCAGGAGGTATCCCGCTCTCCGAAGTTTTTCGGATACCTCATTGGCGGTTTGCATACTGTAGTACCATATTTGATGAGGGAAACTTAGGGGATCACGCACGGCATTTCAAGAAAATGAAGTGGGGGCTCTTCTATATGAATGTCGAGCTGAACTGCACGCAAATGTAGGCCTCGCTTGAAGAGTTCATTGGGATGCACGGAGCAGAGACAGACGTGCACAAGGGTTCCTTTGGTTGCCTCAGGCTTGTATGGCCCTGGGGCTTTACTTGAGAAATGGCGACGATGAGGGCCATAGAAACTCACTCTTGCTCCTCGACCTATCTGCAAAACAACTGTCAGAGAATGAGCCTCGGGCATCGGCCAGTGGGCCAGCACTTGTGGTGACCACATACCAAGGTGAAGAGATATGTCGATAACATCCTCAACATGCCAGCACGGACAACCATCTTGGGGTGAAGGCGAGAACTGGAAGCCATGCACATCGCGTGCGATCCGCAGGCCTGCACGTGTGAGCCGCACCCAGCGTTGTTTCTCAGGCGAGTGTTCGCTGGACGCCTCGCGCTCGTCGACCTCGTCTTCGATGACCCCGTCCATGGCCTGCTCGGGCACCTCGACACGATCGAGCACCTCGACTTCGATGTTCCGCTCCTCGCCCACCGCGTCCGCGTCCTTGTTCCAGAAGCCGCGTTCGAACAGCTTCTTCCCACCCCACCCCATGCCGCGAATACACCAGTCCTCGGGAAGAGGCTTGCAGCCGCCGGTGAGCAGGAGGCCGCTCTCCGCGCCGACCTTCTGGTGCTCCCGAAGGATGTCGCGACGAGGAATGTTCGTGAGGAAGGTCGCCAGCTCTTCCCATGGGATCGCCGGCTCTAGTGCCAAACGTGCGGAGGGCTCACGGAGGACGGTGGCGAGGAAGGTGAGAATCACGGTGTTGTACGGGTTGAGCGTGGGCGCCGCATACTCGCTCGGCCGGCGGAAGGGATGACGGAGTGTGTGAGACAGCATCATGAAGGTGAGCTGCATTGCGAGGTGGAGCGCCTGCGGAAGCTTGGGGCCCTGCGAGATCGGGGAAGCGGCATCGGAGGCGGTCCTGTCGATGTCGACATCCTCGTCGTCGACCTCCATCTTCGAGTTGTCGCCGTCGAGGCGCTTCGCCATCAGGACCTTGATCTTGCCGGCGGTGACACCAGTAGGGAGAGTGGGGCTGAGATTGGGGGCACCCTGACTGCGCGTCTCGATCCCCGCGATGCGACGCAGCACCGCGGTGGGGCGGCCATACTCGAGTAGCGAGCCGATGTTGATGAGGGCCATCATAACCCACTCTCGCTCCTCGACCTGCTCGCCTTCTGCAAAAGGATGTCAGAGGATGGGAGACTGACGATGATGATGAGACCTACCACCAATCTGCAACTTCTCCTGGAAGCGAGCAAGTACGGGCTTGAAGTCGTCCAGTTGGATGTTCGTGAAAAGCATGCCGTGGAGGCACACGAAGAGGTCGGTGAGGCGAGCCTCGGGTACCTGTCGGCGGGCCTGCGCTTGTTGTGACCACATACCGAGGATAGACTCCCTCGCAGTAGTGAACGGGTGCAGCGCTATCATGCTGCGATCCGAAGCATCAGTACAATTTCATCCCCCAATTCAAAAATACACATACCTCTTCACGAAGTGGTAGACGCCGCGCAGGTCCTCGTCTGCGCCGTCCTTGTCGCGGCACAGCAGGCCCAGATGGTGCTGCAGCTTGCCGGAATTCGGCGTGATCGCAAGCCCGCGCGCAAACCAGTCCTTCGCGACCTGTCGCCAACGCTCCTTATCCGAGTCAAGCTCCATGAGGCGGGCAGCCTCCTGGCCGACGGAAGGGATATTAGGTATATGAGGAGTGGCAGCGCCCGCTATGGCATCCGCACCCATAGGCATCTCGGCTTGCGAGGACTGTGGACTGTCGTCAATCTGAGCTGGCGATACGGCTTGTGATGGGAAGTCGGTGGCAGGGGGATTGGGGGAAGAGGCACGAGGGGTGTTGTTGGATGCGAGCAGGTTGTTCTTCGCCACCGCGAGGGTCGTGAGCGTGTTGCCCGAGGTGTGAGTTCCCTCAATCAACGCGCTGACCGCCATCCAATATCGGGCGAGATCGCCGAGTGCTTCCAGGAACGCTCCGCGATATTGTGAGAAGTTGCGTTCCTCGATGAGCCCGCCGTAGAATACATAAGCATAATTGAGAAATTGCTAGGGGTCTGTCAGTATGTGTGAACGTGGGGAGATCGCTACGCGCTTACCTGCAGATATTCCAAAGCAACTGGAGAGCCGTTTGTGGATGGTCGAGCAGCATGCCTGAGACACTCGAGCAAGTGGTAGAATGCATGCGACCAGAGGCGCATGATGAGGTTGTATTTCTGGGGAATGTTCTTCAGCGACGCTGGTACTGTAGGCGCTAATGTGAGCATAAGCATCTCGCGAATGCTCTCAGCAAGTCTGAAGATAGATGTCAGCGACGAATGGTGGATAGCGAATATAAGACATACAACTGGTGCTCCAGGACGAGCTTTCGCCATCGCTCAGACTCGCTCTCCTCTGTCGCTGAGTCCTTCGACGTGCCAGAACTACCAGGCCGGCCCTTGATGAGCACGCCTACCCTCTGAGCGCTGCGCTCGATATCATCGGCGCGTCCGCGGTCGCGGTCGCTTCCCAAGAGTCGGGTCTCAAGGCTGCTGATCGTACGGTACACCTCTTTCAGCTTGCGCGAGAAGGCGTTGGTGCTGGAGGCGCTGTCCTCCGACCGCCGGCCCGCGGGGTTTGAAGAGTCGAAGAGAGCGGAAGATGCAGAGGAGGAGTCGGTGGCGGATGAAAGGGTGAAGCTAGATGAGATAGTGCTGTGTGCGTAGGAGGCGGAAGATGTGGAGGAGGCCGAGACCCAGTCGCCAGAGGACTTGGGTGTAGGCGTCGGGCGTCCGTTGCTCGGAGAGTTGACCAGGGAGCTGGTGCCTCCATGGTGGCGGTTCTGGGAGGAGAAAAGAACGGCATCATGCTTGCGAGGATCGAAGAGTTGCCGATGGGATACGGCCCCACCGCGAGGAGGGTGTGCGGGCTGCAGAATGCGGGGCTGGCATCGCCCTGGGCGACTGCGAACTTGAGGCACCTTCCGACATTGTGTCGGGTTCGGAGGTGATAACGGGTCTTCGGATGGGATCCGTGTTTGGATTGTAGAGCTTACCGGGACTTCCATTCGCACCAGGCCGTGCATGTGCAGTCCGGGGGAGTTGGGAGAGATCTTCAGGCGGCACGAGAACTGGTCCGGGTGGGCTTCCACCTGCGATGGTGACGCCTCTGAGACTACAATATTGGGATTCAAGATGGGTGGTGCGTGCAGTCTTCGCGGCGACGATGGTCGCGCGGTCAATGGTTGGGGTGAAGATGTTGAGGGTTGTGAGGGTCGCTCCGGCGGCTCCGGCGGCTCGCGAGGTGCAGCGGTACTGGAGGGTCCCCGATTGCATGAGACGTGCAATTTGAAGAGGACATGAAGGACAAGAACTTGTGAGGGTGGGTGAGAGTCCAGGGGTTCTGGAGGGGTTTCTATGGCATGAGAGGGGCAACATGAGGGAGAACCCAGGAGAACGAACACTCAGTGCCACGATCAGAACCTCTCCATCTGGACGTGCTAGTAGTTTCCTCCACGCCTTCATTCATACATGATGACAAGGCCACACATGATGGATGCTCTCTGCATAAGAGACCAGGGTTTTGAGAAGGCGAACAAAAAAAGAAGGAGTCGGAGTGATGAGGGGAGGGGATGAGGGAGGCGGAAGGGCCGGAAACACGATCACATGTGTCATAAAATATTCCTACACATTCCGATACATGGCGCCTTGTCATAAGCACGCCACAGGAGAACAGACGGTCATTGTAAAAGTATTCTGATTGACTTGTAGCTTAATTCCCCACCGGTGAGTGAAGGTCAGAGTCCCCCGCGGCCGAATGTGCCCTCACACAAACGACAACTACGGCCGCCATTGTTGCCGCCCCTCAGCCCAATGGGGGTGTCCTCCGTGTAGTCACTGTAGAAGAGGATATAGGAGGTGGTCAACGTGAGCTCAGTCTGCAGCTCCGCTGAATCAACAGTACGTGAGTGGGGATTGTTTAGGGTCGACAACGTGAGGGGTGAGACACTGGGCAGCACGTGGTCTTCATCGACGCGCATTACATCTCCTGCACCCTTTTGCATGTGGGGCTCCAAGGACATGAGAGGAGTCCGGGGAGTGAGTGCCTGCAACGCAGGGCTGGGCGTATGAGGAGGCGGGGAATGTAAGGGCGGCGGAGACTGATTGAACATATGACCATCTTGATGGGACAGCAGCGCGTCGGGCTGGTGAGGGTAAGTAAGCCGCCATCATCCGAAAGACCATGGAGACACACCTGCAACAACAACGGAGACCAGGAGTGTAACGGAATCAATGCCGGAGCTGGCTGGGTGGCCCCAACAATGTTCTCCTCCTGGGCATTGTTTGGGGCGGCGGGGTCGGGCTGAACATCATTGGGCACAATGACGGGGAGGCCTGGAGCCAAGGCCGAACCAGATCGGCGAGAGGAAGACATGGTCCCACTGGGTGTGGTCCCTTCAGCAGGTCTTCCAAGTTGCGGTGTTCTGACCAGCGGTCGGGACAGTGCAAGGTAGATATAGAACACCGGTGTCTGTACAAACCCGTGGGGACAGGCGGGGTCAGCACAGGGCACATGCAGAGGGCAGGTGTCAAAACTTACCTGTGCTGTGACCGTGTCGGCACATCCCACCATCATAGTTCCCAAGGGACTTCACACCAAGTCGGAGTCAGGGTGGATTCAATTCATTCACACTCCAGGGCCTCTGCCAGTGTGGAAGACATGCAAGAAAGAAGTAAACTCAAGAAACGTCAGCTGAACTATTCAGCGTCAAAGTACGAGTGAGGCTTCCATCCCCCCCGGTTCTTGACCCAGTCCATCCCGGAACCATCAGAGTGGCATACGAGTGAGGCTCTGGTGCCCGTGTAATGCAGATTGAAATGTGTGATCTTGCAGGATGGGAAGACCACTCCGTCTCCAGAACGGAGACGGAGGGCCAAGCCAGGCTCCACGAGGCAGAGATCCCCGCCAACAAAGGTGCCTATGGGGATCACAAGGCACGCCAGCAGGTCACACCCATCCCTGTGAGTCTTTGTGGACACGTTGATGTTCAGCACGAAGCTGGTGAACGGATAGCACGGAGAACTTGTCCGACCCGGAAGCACGTCGGCAAAAATTGTCCCCTCAAATAGATCTCCAAGATAGAGTCTCATCTGCCTCACGTACGTCAACGTTTAAGATCATGGCTGGAAAATATGAGACTTGCCTTGGCTTCCACCCAGTCGAATAACAGACGGAAGCTGCTGCAGAGCGACTCGTACAGGTGCGGATTATCCTTAATCTCCTTCGAGAGATATGGTACCATCTTCGGTTGGTGTGAACCCGCGTTGCCCTTCCTCTCCAGCCGGAGCGGATGGACATCTGTAGGTGCCCCATCACCCTACCGGAGCTGTCAGCTCATAAGCCTTTGACCAGCAGAAGAGTAGTGCCTATACCTTCGCTGTGTAACGGCTGTACCAAGCAAAATGGATCGCGCAGAACTCATGATCTTCTGGAGGAGGACCATCGAAATGAGAGAAGATGGGTTCGGGGGAGTCCGTTCCCATAGCTGCTGTAATACTGGCCTCCAGACTCGAGGCGATCTCCGGGGCAGATCTCCAAAAGCGAACATTAGGAGTGAACCGTCCTTGCAGTCGATCCTAAGGTTGTGACTGAAAATCGTTCAGACGGCGGGGACTTCCAGAGCTGATGATGAACTCACTTGTCTAAGCATGTTTCGTCTATAAGTACATACCCGTCTCCTATCTCTTACACCCTC
>MARA01000080.1:0-65876 GCA_001792895.1 Lentinus brumalis | reverse complement strand
TACGCCGCCAATGATCCCAAGATCTACTGGAAGCTGAGCGAGGTGTGTACATGATGCTACCTCTGTTACCATCACTGTGTCTCATCCCACCCGTGCGTTCTCGCTCCCTGTGCCCTTTCTGGCGTGCAGGTGCGCTGGGACTGCGACATACGTGTCCCGAAGGAGCTCGGCTTCGGTGCTGTGTTGCCGCCAGTGGACAAACCGGACTGGTCGTTCACGATGCGCTTCGACCGCAGACATTGGACGTTCAAGGGCGACCGGCGCGTCTTTGGTTTCCTGCCCGACCACCGGATGTTATACATTGGCCAGGCTCCGATGCAGGCTGATGTGTTCATCGCGCTCATGCCTGTCGACGCCTTTGCCGCAGACCCGGAGCCCGTCCGCCACACGCGCGTGCCCACGACGATGAGTTCTGTTGTGGCACGCATTACCATCTCCATGATCACCTACATGCTCGTCAAGGCTGGCTATGGTACGGTATACATGACGGAAGAGTATCCCGACGTCGCGAAGGAGTATGAATGGCGGTTGCAAACCAACATCTTGTGAGTCCTGCCATTTCCCGCATGTGGTCTTGCCCATGTCGTTGCGACGCCCGCCATTGCTACCGCGCACAATCAGAGGCAGGCGCGTGTCTTGACTCTCGTCGCTCACCCTAACCCTTGGGTAACCACAAGGGATATTGACGATGAGCGGTCGCCCGCTCCGGACGATACATCCCAAAATTGTGAGCGTACGACCGCTCACCGTGACCCTTGGATGATAGCAAGCGCATGGATGAGCGGTCGCCCGCTCCGGACAACGTGTCGCTCTGAGCGGTCGCCCGCTCCGGACGATGTGTCGCTCTGAGCGGTCGCCCGCTCCGGACGATACATCCCAATATTGTGAGCGTACGACCGCTCACGTGACCCTTGGATGATAGCAAGCGCATGGATGAGCGGTCGCCCGCTCCGGACAACGTGTCGCTCTGAGCGGTCGCCCGCTCCGAACGACACATCCCACTATTGTGAGCGTACGACCGCTCACCGTGACCCTGGGATCACAGCAAGCGCATGGATCAGTGTCGCTCTGAGCGGTCGCCCGCTCCAGACGACATATCACCATGAGCGTGCGACAGGTCGCCAGACGACACCGCATAAGCGGTTGCCCGCTCCAGATGGATTGTCGAGTACTAATAGCGGCTGACCCGTGGCAGAAGATGCCTTGTGAGCGGTCGCCCGCTCCTATTCTCCCCATTCCACATTTGTTGCACGTCATGTATGCTCACTCGTTTCGTCAGCGACAATCCCATCTGGCAGTTCACTACCGAGACTCTTCGGAACCTCGACCGTGCGATCAAGGAGCATTACGACGAATGGTGGCAGGGAGCACCGGACTCGTACAGAGTCCCAGAGTTCATCGACGCTGAGCCCGTTGCCATCCTCGCCAAGTATGGCCAAAACATCAAAATCTGTGCCCCAGCTACCTTCGAGGCCGATCGCGATACTTGGAACGACATGATCGACTTCAACAACATCCTCCGCATTCACATGGCTTATGCTGTGCATACCCAGTGCGTGTTAACACCTGCATCTCATACATATGCTCTCATATCAATTGCACCACACGCATCCTGACTGTAGGGCTATTGAGGCAAGCGGCTTCGAGCCTATCGACCCCCAGCGCATCCTCGATCGCTACACACATGTATACACGACCCCGATCCGAACACGCGCGAGCTCATCGAGGACTTGGAAAACTACGACCTCCTCGACGGTGACGGTCGCGAGATCCCCATCTTCTCCGAGGACGGACTTCCAATCCTCCGCAGAGACAGGTTTCGCGACCCGGACACACCTCCCTGCGGCTTGCTCCAGGATCTCAACAAGGTCCTCCCCTCTTTCAAGAGTCCTCGATCATCCCGCTTCAGGACCCTGAGCTCGACGACGGGGAGAGGGATCTCCAGGACGAGGACTTCATCGCCGACATCCTTGGGGACCCGTCTGAGCCCATGACACCCATCTTCACCTACCCCAGTTCTTCTCCAAGAACATCGGTCAGTGGCAGGCGGACGGATCATCAAGCCTCTCCTGCGTCCCTTGCGCCGTCTCGCCCGCGACATAGGCGTCACTGCGGACGGGCCCCTCTGCATTGAGGGCTTCAAGTCCCAGGCATACAACAATGTCGCCCATCACGTCCGAGACAAGGCCCGCACTCACATCGCGCAGCGCGGGCCGCTCACTGGTGCTACCGCCGGTGCTTGGGCACGCGACGCCACCACCAAAAAGACCGCTCTCGATACGTTGGGCTATGCGTCTGCGCAGCTGCCCCATGAACGCCTCGCCCGCCAGATGCGCACCGCTGAGGACCATGCCAACAAGAACGCCCTCCGCTTTGAGAACAACTTCATCTTCCACATCGCGCGCATCAAGCCTGAGTATCGTTCTGGCGGCGGTTTCTACGAGCACGTTCTCATGAAGCTCCGCAAGATCTTCTTCAGCCCTGAGGTCAACAACGCGCTCCGTTCCTCGACGGTAATCTTCAAACCAGCGGTACGACGCACCACTTACTTTTGATCTGCGTGGATGATGCTGACTGCGCGCGGCATCTCACAGGTCTACCCTCGCATCCTGGAGTGGACGACGTACCCAATCACGACCCTCCTCGACCGAGTCTGGACATTGCGTGTCAAGCCAAACCTTATGAATCCTGCTGAGAACGGCCGTCCTGATCCTGTCTACGTCGAGCTCACCTCTGTGGCCGAGCGCTGCCTCAATTTCGCGCACACAGGCGCAGCCAAGGTCCTCAATAGAAATCTGATGTGGCACATGTGGGTCACCCGCGGCATTCTCGACAATGGCTTTCCCGCGTTCTGGCCTGGTCTGGTCATCGGCGGCGAGACAAGAACCGCACCATTTGTCGAGCTCTCCCAGTGGCCGCTGGCCCCCCGTCCGGAGTATATGCCGCTCGTGGTGTCGAAGCGCTCTCAGGAGCTCACATACGGTCTCCCGCACTTCTTGGTAAGTACTCATCTTTTGATTGTGGCCTGTCTTCGGTTTGGTGGGCGGAACCTCCGTGTGTAGTGCGCAGGGCGTTCAGAAGTGCTCGCGAGCGGCCGCCCGCTCGTACGCACGTCTTGTTGATGGTCTGCTCGTCGGTCATCTCACCGGCTGCGCTCGTGCGACGTATGCTTTCGAGCGGTCGCCCGCTCCCGAGACTCGATCTCTGCCATGCAACCTCCGTCCTTCATGCGCAGAGCCCTCAGAAGTGCTCGCGAGCGGCCGCCCGCTCGTACGCACGTCTTGTTGATGGTCTGCTCGTCGGTCATCTCACCGGCTGCGCTCGTGCGACGTATGCTTTCGAGCGGTCGCCCGCTCCCGAGACTCGATCTCTGCCATGCAACCTCCGTGCATCGTGCGCAGAGCCCTCAGAGGTGCTCGCGAGCGGTCGCCCGCTCGTACGTGCGACTTGTTGATGGTCTGCTCGTCGGTCATCTCACCGGCTGCGCTCGTGCGACGTATGCTTTCGAGCGGTCGCCCGCTCCCGAGACTCGATCTCTGCCATGCAACCTCCGTGCATCGTGCGCAGAGCCCTCAGAGGTGCTCGCGAGCGGTCGCCCGCTCGTACGTGCGACTTGTTGATGGTCTGCCCGTCGGTCATCTCACCGGCTGCGCTCGTGCGACGTATGCTTTCGAGCGGTCGCCCGCTCCCGAGACTCGATCTCTGCCATGCAACCTCCGCGCATCGTGCGCAGACCCCTCAGAAGTGCTCCGCGAGCGGCCGCCCGCTCGTACGCACGTCTTGTTGATGGTCTGCTCATATTGGACCAGACTCTTGATTCACTTCCGTGGCTACATACCCTTCGCTGACCTCACAACGCCCTCAGATATATCTCACGGACTTCCGGCTTCGTCTGGCCAACGTCTCCCCCAAACCGCCAGGCACCTCCAGGTATAACGCATCGATTCAGAGGCTCCTCATCACGGCCCAGATCGCCATGGACGCATACGAGGAGGATGTGCTCGCTCTCGTCAAGCGGCAGCTGTTCACAGAGATCGCCGATGCCTTGAAGGATCGCAACCATCCCGACCACGTCAGGGCTATTGAGCGCAAGAAGAACTGGGACGTGTGGCGCAAGTCTAATCATTGTCTCTCCTACGGTCCCGACCGGTCCACCCTCGAGCAAGTCATCCGCTTTTCCTCTGTCACTGTCGCAGACATTGGCCGCGGTCTGCAGAAGTCTTCCCGCGGCGAATGGTCCCTCGACCAGTTCGCAGACGAGATCATCAGTCAGACAAAGCTGCCGACGGCTCGCTCCTTCCGCGCACCCATCGACCCCGCTGGCACATTCGGCCCCGTCGCCTGCGCTTGCATTCAGCAAGCAAGGCTGATGCTCAGAGGAAGCAACGACAGGGACGTCCTGAAGGACTTCAAACGCGCCCTCGTTGCCGTCATGCAGACCCGCCACGTCAATTTCATCCCGGACACCCTGCCTAACCCCAACGGCACAGGCGCCCCTCTGCGTACTCCCTCTATTCACGCATGGACCACCCTCGGCGCGACAAGCGCAACTCCCTCCATCGCCGTAAACCGTCTCCCGACCCAGGAGGCCCGCGCGGAGGCTGCCCTGGCCCAGTTCACCCGTCTCGTCGTCGACGCGGACCCTCGTGCTTCCTGGGACACCGTCTCCATCAAGATCTCCGAGTTCCCCAAGTACTTGGACCGCACCGTCCTTCCCCAGTCTTGGAACTGGGCCTCCGCTAAAGCAACCGGGATGATTCTCGAGACGTACGAGTGGGCGGACGAACGCATGCGCACCAATCTCCAGGATCCCCTGTGCTCGCTCGCCCTCACTCTCGCATTTCTCCTCTCAAAGGTCCTCCCCAGAGTCGCTTGGGAAACCGAGAATTGCCCGGCCGGTCTCGACCGAGTCTCGACTGCCAATCCTCAGGGCTCCGTGACCTATTTCCGCATGGTCCCCTGGACACAGCGCGTTTACACGAACGACCACAAGGGCAGTAAATCCGAGGACCAATTCTTCACTATCGCCGCCATCACTTTCCTCGCTTGGATGGACCCCAAGTCGCCTCTGCGCACCCACCTCCAAAACGGCGGGTCCATCGCGCAGTGGAACAAGAAACACGGTATGCCTGCATGTTGCCCAGCTCTACTGTTCTTGCCTCGTCTCACTCCGCTAATCCCGTTCAGGCCCCAAGTACCTTCACACCGTAAACCTCATCCGTCTCGGGATCGCCTACGGCAAGGGCGCTGCCATGTTCAAGTCACCTCGCCTCCACAGGGACTATCACATCTTTGATGTACCCGAGTTGCACGCGTGGAGCCGCGAGGTCCGAACAACGCTGCTCACAAAGCCCGACGGCCCGCACACAATCGTCACGAAGATCTTCGGGCACGACGTCGCGGAGATGTTGGCCGGCAGAGGTCACTTCGGATCGCAGATGCAACGCGCCGCTAACACGGAGTACTCGCATCGTCTGCAAGCCGGTCCCTCATCATCAACCCGTCCCGCGCCGGTAGTTGGAGCTCTGACGATGACTCTCAACCCCCTGCCTCTCAACGCCGCCGTTATGTGTAGACTCATGTGTCCCGCTCCGTTTTACAATGATAATCCACGCACTGCAATCCCCTCGCGTTCAACCATTCGTGCGTATGAGCGGTCGGCCGCTCAGACCCTCAGTTGCGTGTATTGCTGTGAGAATAATCCAACAGATCCAGTGCAATCCGGCGTGTTGCACATGCGCACAGGTTCCCTGTTCAAAGCGGTCGTACCAGCGCAACAGTGTCATCTCAGCGGTCGACCGCTCAGAATATACTTCTTACGTTAATGACAACCCGTCCACCACCAAATTCACTTACAGTGTCCTGGGAATGTCATGTCTGAGCGGTCGGCCGCTCGGAACGCCATTCATTTGTCGTCGCTGCCTGCAGGAGATGTATCTCCGCCCGCCCGCGATGCACGTATAACACCGGTAGTAACAGTCGCCACTGTCCCGCTCGACCGCCTGATACTGACATGCCCTCATTCCATCTCCCGCCCACCGCCGCCTCTCACACAGTGATGCGTCACCCGTCACCGCGAGTGTCATCTCACGTGGTTTTGTTGAGCGCAACCAAGTCTCACGCAGAGCGCCCGCCTATGTTCGCCTTCTCTCTTCCCTCCACCCTGTCATCCCTCTATCGCCTCCCCACACCGCAATGAGCTTCCCCTCGCCCCGCCACCACGCCGGCCATCACGAGGTCCCTGCAGACATCGCAGGTGCTCCCCGAGCTGACAAGATCGCGACGGCGGTGCAACAGGACACCGTCGAACGTCGGTACCCTCCCCTATCTCTTCCTCATGTCGCAACTAATCAACCCTTTACCTTCAGATCCGGCAGGTTTCGTGCTGCGCCCGCGCATGATGTCCGTAACTACACCTGTCAGTCTCACCGCTCTATGTCCCTTACATTTTATTGCAGCGTCCGGTGTACCCATCACGTTCACAGCCGCAGCACTCATCATGCGCTCGCCTTCTTGGGCGAAATAGTCGCTGTCAAGCTCAGCAATACTCTCCACGAGGTACGCTGCCTCCACAGTTACGCCTCCGGTGCCGCTTGTGCTCACCCTGTTCACAACTGCAGCCAATCGCCGAGCTCTCACTCTTGTACACCCGCCAGGACCTCGACACTGAGGTCCTCGCACCCTCCACCGTCGACAACGGCACAGCCGTCGCAATCCACGGCCAGTACCAGGTCGTCCGCAGCTCCAGCAAGATCCATGTGTACGCAGCCCAGATCACTGAGATCGTACAGGTCGTCCGCCTCGATCTTGCCCTTTTCGGCATGCCCTACATTGCCACTGGCACGCTGTGGCTCCGGGAGGATGTCTCTGTCGATGTTGACCACCACATCTTCAGCGTCAAGCATGTAAGTTCCCGCACGCTTCTCCTCGCAGCTCGCCTCACTCTCTGACTCCTTGTCCTTCCAGGAACAAATGGTCAGCATATGTCGTCGCTCCTGTCGCCGTCAAAACCTCCTCGCCCTCGAGGAGGACGTGCTCAGGTTCTGCGAGCTTTGCCGGAAGTGGTACCACATCGGCTGCGTGCCGCGTCTGCAGACCGTTGCCCACTACCGCACGCAGAACAACCCGTCTCTGCCCGCCTGGGTCACCTGGACACCCCCCGCCAACGCAGAGCGTACTACGGGGCCCGATTTGGCGCCCCTTGTCACGCTGCCGATCCAACGCAACTACCCCGACCTCTTTCCTGCTCGCTCCGTCTCATTTGAGATGTTGCTCGGCCAAGTCCGGCAGGACATCCTCAACCCCACTGGACATATCCAACCACCGCCGATGACCAGGTCATATACATCCAAGCCCTCGTCCGACGGTTTACGGTTCCCGAGGAGCCGCTCGCTCGGTGGCACGCGCTCGACGACTTCATTAAGCTCATGAAGGTTCCTTTGACAGACCGATATCTCTACCGATGTCCCCGTAGCTCCGAGCATTTCATGTAGTTTTGTTTGTAATATATGTTCGACAAGCATGTAGAAGGCAGTATAATTCGTGATTGCGTCGTCTCGCAGCGGTCGACCGCTCTGAACGCATTCCGACGCGAATACACGAACGTTTGTCTCTGAGCGGACGGCCGCTCAGACCAACTACTCGTCTCGCAGCGGTCGCCCGCTCCGAACAGATTCGGACGCGAATACACGGACGTTTGTCTCTGAGCGGACGGCCGCTCAGACCTACTACTCGTCTCGCAGCGGTCGCCCGCTCCGAACAGATTCGGACGCGAATACACGGACGTTTGTCTCTGAGCGGACGGCCGCTCAGACCTACTACTCGTCTCGCAGCGGTCGCCCGCTCCGAACAGATTCGGACGCGAATACACGGACGTTTGTCTCTGAGCGGACGGCCGCTCAGACCTACTACTCGTCTCGCAGCGGTCGCCCGCTCCGAACAGATTCGGACGCGAATACACGGACGTTTGTCTCTGAGCGGACGGCCGCTCAGACCTACTACTCGTCTCGCAGCGGTCGCCCGCTCCGAACAGATTCGGACGCGAATACACGGACGTTTGTCTCTGAGCGGACGGCCGCTCAGACCTACTACTCGTCTCGCAGCGGTCGCCCGCTCTGAAGAGATTCGGACGCGAATACACGGACGTTTGTCTCTGAGCGGACGGCCGCTCAGACCTCCTACTCGTCTCGCAGCGGTCGCCCGCTCTTAACAGAATCGGACGCGAATATACAGACGTTTGTCTGTGAGCGGACGGCCGCTCAGATCTCCTACTCGTCTCGCAGCGGTCGCCCGCTCTTAACAGACTCGGACGCGAATACACAAAGATTCGCCTCTAGCTGAACGCCTCCCCATGTGGTTACGACCCGTCTCCCAGCGGCCGCCCGCTCTCCACGCATTCCGTCGCGGCTATAACGTTTCATACCCTGGCCCAATTGCCAACTAGTACATTGCAATCCATACCTACCTGAACTCTATACTACCCGAGCTATTAGATGACGTGGTCGGGATGACGGGGGCACTGGTACAGCATCTTCTCACCAAGGTTCACCTGCGTCAGGTACTCGATGAACCGGTCGATGTGCGGACTGCGGACGTCCGGACGCAGTAGTGTCGGCACCAGCAGGGAGTCCACGAAGGCTCGGTATGCTCGTTCGCTGGGCGGAATGGCGAAGCCCGGCCGCTTCGCCGCATCCCGCAACTTGCTGAGAAACAGCTCCGCCGTCAATATGTGGTGGGGCGATACCTCAGGATAGCATCTCCGGATCGGTGTCGTGATCAGCCCCAGGAAGTGTCGGTACACCTGCGGGGGAACCGGTTCCTCTGTGTCCCACAATACCCATGCCGGAAAGTCCGTGTACGGCTCCTTCGCGTGTTCCTCGCGATAGAACTCCACCGTATTCCGCTGCTCCAAGCAGCTCTCGTGGAACCACTGCCGGCAGTCCTCGCACCACCGGACAACGTCGTCCGCGGCAGAGTACGCCCGCATCTTCGTGCATTGCGCCGCACAGAACGGCGCCACCGCCTGCTCAGACACATCTGCGTCAGCACGCTGTAGCCTTAACGACATCTGAACGCGAGCACACGTTCTAACTCACCTTCGCAGCACGTAGCATTTTCGTCTTCTTGTTGAGCGATATAACCTCTATCTCCACGTCCGCGCGGTACCACCGCGTATGTGCCAGGACCAGCGGGAACGAAATCTTGGTCGCCTCGAGCAACGGTACGTGCTCAAGCCCGATGACTTGCGTCACATGAATGTGTTCGCTGTCCGTGGCGAGCACGCACTGGTGCAATCCCTGAATCGCTGCCTTCGTTTCCGTTCGGCACGAGCTCCCCGCCAGGTTTGACACGTCGAGATCGTCGCGCACGTAGAATGGCCGCACTTTGAGAAACGGCTGACAGTACATCCACCGTCAGCATCACGGACGTCCCTTCTCATTCCGTACTCACCTCGCGGAGCCGCCGAAGTACGAGGGGTTGCTCCACCAGGGCGTAGAACACGATTGCGTGGTCCGTCTGCGGATGTCGCCCTTGCTTGCACAACACCCTGCAGCATTCGATGTCAGTAATCGCCTCATCATCTCCCCGCTTACTCCCTCAGCACGCACACCATGTCTTTTGTGATTTCGAATCCAGCAGGGTCTGTATAATCGGTCAGTGTGCACCCATGCACGGACGGTCAGGAAAACTTGCGTTGTACCGATGGCACTTCCTCCGCCGTGCGGACCTTCTCCGGGACCCTCGTTATCGACGGCACAGTCGTCTCGAAGTGGCGGCCATAGTCTGCGAGCGTCGGAGGAGGCATGGTAGTCGAGGTGGACGTTCGTACTAGAGCGAGACGATGCGGAGATAGAACAACCTACGCGGACCTTACTCGTCGCGTCCTTGCGGGATCCGATAAGGTTTCACGTGCATTCCATCGCGATAAGAACACCGGGTTTCTCAGCCCCCATTGAGGCACGCTCTGCACTCGCCTGAGCCGCCGTTTGTGTCAGTACAGTCGTACGGCGTACCAAGTGATTGCACGGCTCTGCTGTGCTGAATAAGTACCTTACACCCCCGGCAGCTAAGCGGGCGGTCGTTAACAATACGGGAGCGATGCACTCTCGCGAGCGGTCGGCCGCTGACTGCGTATCATCTCTGGTGCCCGTACCCTTCACCGGACACTCAACACGCGTCCGGCGCCGTGTCGCGAGCGGCGGGAGATACCTGACCGACGTACGTTCGTGGGCGGCCGACCGCTCAGAACATACCGTCGAAGGCGTAGGCGAAGTATCACGCTGCTCTGTTTACCCGTCCTGCAGTCCGTCGCAAGCAGCGGGAGATACGGGAGCGATGCACTCTCGCGAGCGGTCGGCCGCTCACTGCGTATCATCTCTGGTGCCCGTACCCTTCACCGGACACTCAACACGCGTCCTGCGCCGTGTCGCAAGTGGCGGGAGATACCTGACCGACATACGTTCGTGGGCGGGCGACCGCTCAGAACGTACCGTCGAAGGCGTAGGCCCAGTATCACGCTGATCTGTTTACCCGTCCTGCGGTGCGTCGCAAGCAGCGGGAGATACGGGACCAATGTGCTCTCGCGAGCGGTCGGCCGCTCACTGCGTATCATCTATGGTGCCCGTACCCTTCACCGGACACTCAACACGCGTCCGGCGCCGCGTCGCGAGCGGCGGGAGATACCTGACCGACATACGTTCGTGGGCGGGCGACCGCTCAGAACATACCGTCGTAGGCTTAGGCGCAGTATCACGCTGCTCTGTTTACCCGTCCTGCCGTGCGTCGCAAGCAGCGGGAGATACGGGACCAATGTGCTCTCGCGAGCGGCCGGCCGCTCAGACTGTAGCATCGAAGAAGCAGGCGTAGTACCATTTTGTGGTGCACTTCTCCTGACATCCGCGCCTTGCCCGAGCGACTGACCGCTCCGCGGGTTCGTGCGTCTCATGCCCGAATGAACCATGACTGGCGCATATGTGGCCCTGTACATCCGTGCATCTACGTGCTAAGCGCCCGCCCGTACGGAACATTCTCAATGCACGTAACACTCTCTTCAGAGACCAGGTATGCGAGCCTGAGGGAGCAAGCAGGTTCTCGTACTCAAGAGTGGGACACTGCAGCACGACTGCAAGTCATGGTTGGCAAGTGCTTAGATTCTGCATATCATTTTGTATCTGATGCACAGGCTTGACAGGCAAATCAGGAGCTGCCATGCCATAAACAAGGAGCCTGTTTAAAGGACCGCCCTGAGGGCTCGACTTGTGCTTGACCTATCCTCGAGCCGACCCCTCCCCCACTTGAAAGCTGTTATGCCTCCAAGTCACCAACTCTCTGACTTCACTGCTCTCGTTTGTCTTACATGTGTTGCTATTGTCTATTATCTCCACACCTGACCGCTTTTCTACCTAACCTATAAGTTTCCGCCTGACTCCGGTTTCTGACCACCTTTATGGTCGTGCTTAGATCTCGGGCCTGATCTCGTGTTACACCACCAACTAGGACTCCCAGCTCAATCTATTCTGTTCACTCTTCTCTCATAGTCCGATCGCTGTTACATCCCGTGCCTCCAAGACACCAACTCCCATTCAGACCTCCATCGGACTCCAGAACTTCAGTTCGTCTTACAAGTGTTTCTATTGTCAACCACCTTTCTGCATTCTACTTGCTTACTTTGTCCCGGAATCTGGTCTTACTGCTCCTGCTTGTACCCGCCTGTGTTTTCTTTTTCTGCCTGACTCTGACTCCACTTGTATCCATCCCCATGCTGACCTCGATTGTATCCGCCTCCAGTCCACAGTTACTGTACTTTGTATTGGCCGATCACTAGCTTCCACCTGACTATGGTTCCTGACCTCCTTTAGTTATGTCTTCGCTACTCCTCTCCGGCCTCTCGGACTTTACAGTCTTTACTATATAAGCTTTTGTGTAGCCACACTGAGACCTCAGTTCCGACCGGAATTCTGACCTCTGACTCCGACTTCTGCTTGACTCTTTCCCTCTGGCTTGATTACTCTTCTGCTTGGTATTAACTCTTGCTTATCTTCTTATGCATTGCTTGCTCTGGTATAAACTCTGCATCTCTTGTCTGTCCTGCTCTGGTATCCGGATCTCTTGTCTGTCCTAAATTGGAGACCTTCGTGGATCCCCAAGCCATTGTTCAATAGCTTTGCCCCAAAGTCCTCATCTCCGTGCGCATCCTTCTGGACTTCGTAACTCTGGACTTCATCCGAACCTCATCTCAGCACGCACAGATTTAACAGGATGGCTATCATTGGTTCCCGGTGGGGAAGATGAAAACGGGACACAGAAAGCATTACACAGGGCTCATGATCCTAAGAAAACATGCGAGCATGAGTGGGGACGACAACAAGGGAGCGCATGAGAACACAAGACTTTAAAATGAGGACTACGCATGTATACAATCAGTAGACACAGTGAATAAAGGTCTTTGGGATGGTCTGAGCTGCACAGGACCAGGATCAGACAGACTGCACCTCCATACGACTGGTGCTGTGGTGATACGCCGACTATAGGATCTATAGTTCGGCAAAGGCGACAGCATTGGCGAATTGAGATCTGGCGGTGTTGGCGACGCAGGACTTGTTTGATCCTCCTCGGAAGTCCCGTCGAGAGGCCTTCACCACCGCTAACCGCTCCAGCAAAGAGCAGAACACGCTGGCGGAGTTGAGGATAGCAGCGAGGAAAGAGGGCATATTCGGGGGCCGGGCAGTGCCAACTGGCAGTACCGAGGCTCAATAGCGGTACAGGGTCTGGTATGATGTCCCGTGATGTCGAAGGAAGTCTGAGCTGTCGCTCAAAGACTTGTGATAGAAGCATTGCTGTTTAAACCAGGTAACACTTTCATCCACTTCATGCCCATCGCGATAACATGAAGAACGGGCTGGAGTGGCCGGAACTCCATGGGCGCCTACGAGGTTTGCATGGGATATGTGGGCGGGCGTACCTGCCGGTCCCTCGCATTTGATTATAAACTTGTCAACCTACGGAAGAATCGGCATTGTTCGCGACGAGTCATCTGTCTGAAGCAACGCATTGAGGCGAGGATGTCGCCCACCGTCGCCGGGGCATCGCTCGAGCGGTCGACCGCTCATCCGTCTGCAGCAATGGATTCCGGCGAGGGAGTCCCCAGTCGTCGCCGGAGCATCGGGCGAGCGGTCGACCGCTCGCGACGGACGCTGTCGCTGTTGTCGAGCGGTCGCCCGCTCCCGACGACTCATCCGTCTGAAGCAATGCGATGGTGCGAGGATGTCGCCCGCCGTCGCCGGAGCCTCTCTCGAGCGGTCGACCGCTCGATACGAGTCATCCGTCTGAAGCAATGGATTCCGGCGAGGGAGTCCCCAGCCGTCGCCGAAGCATCGGGCGAGCGGTCGACCGCTCGCGACAGACGCTGTCGCTGTTGTCGAGCGGTCGCCCGCTCCCGACGACTCATCCGTCTGAAGCAATGCGATGGTGCGAGGATGTCGCCCGCCTTCGCCGGAGCACCGCTCGAGCGGTCTACCGCTCGCGACGGACACACCGCCCGCGAGACGAGTGACATGCGGCACTCAAAGGCGTTCAGCACAGGACGTGTCGAGCTGCATATTTTTTGGAGGCGCAAGAAAGTTACATCTCATCTCATTGTATACTAAAGTACAACAGGACGCAAGGACAAGAACGGTTGACTAGATATAGTGCGTGTCATCGAAAGGGCAAAGATAAACCTTACGCTCGGACAAGGGGTTATTGGTCGCTACGTTGAGGTAGCTCATCGCTGCAGTCAACGTGTCGTCGTCTCCGGGGGGGACGACGCACCCTGCGAGCCGGTCCTCTAGGTGATTGGACCAACTGGGTTCCGCGAACGAGAACGCATATCTCCCTGCAACCAGGTCATTGCGAAGGGAGATCAGAAATGATTCCAATGATACCGCCCACTGCGGACTCCCGGGGAGAGTGCCGTCGTTATTGCCGCGTTCGATCGGCAAGGTTATCATGCTCACAGCCTCGCCGACCGTTGTGTGGTCGACCAGCGCAGGGTTACACTGCGGGCCGGGCCAGGTGATCCAAGAGGGCAACTTGAATCCGTTGTCGCCTGAGCGAAGGCCTTGGACAGTCCCGAGGGGCGTGCCGAGACACTGAGTATGGAACCAGTGTGCGCACTCTGGACAGAAACGGGCCGTCTCTCTCTCCGGGAGATAGAGCCCTTGTTTTGCACAGTCTCCGTGACAGAAGCGGCGCGAGACCTATGTAGAGCGATGAAGTTGGTCATCTCCTTGTGCGGGATGGCGCGGGCTCACCTGAATAGCGACAGGCTCGTCGGAGAGAGGTTTCTTGTTCGCCGTGTTGACGGCAATGTCTTCGCGGAGCCAGAACTGAGTAGGGTCAACGAAGGGGAAGTTGGCGGCGTCGAGAGTCATGCGTGCGACGTGAATGACTTCGAGAATATCGGTGGAGTAGCAGCGAACCATCGCATTGCTGCGAATCAACTGCTTTTTGCCTGTGAGGGCAGCAGCGTCCCCCGCGGCGTGCTCCGTATACTGTACGCCTAGTGACAGGTCCCGTGCAGTATAGAGGACGCGGAGCACAACATAGTATACCTACGGCACAGAGGACACTACAGTTAGCGACGATGAGTCTCACTGCGCGCGAGATGAGGACGTACGTCGTGATCTTCTGCGTCCTGGTTTATCTCATCGACCTCTCCTATCCAGGACATGAGGGTTCCTATCGTCTGTGAGCGTCGCAATAGGATGCGAAGGCTGTGAAATGTGAGTATCACGCTGTGAGTGACGCGCGGATGGAGGCTACCATTGTCCCTGCCGCACGGAAACCTGGGCCCCGCATGATGCTGCCAGAAAATGCT
Source organism: Lentinus brumalis (assembly GCA_001792895.1). Lineage (NCBI taxonomy): Eukaryota > Fungi > Basidiomycota > Agaricomycetes > Polyporales > Polyporaceae > Lentinus > Lentinus brumalis. Next base: position 51,019 of record MARA01000080.1, on the reverse strand, counting down.
GAGGATGCGTGGGATGCGGAACAGTATTCGCAATGACTCACCTTGAACGTTGATCTCGTCGACCCGGTGCCCATGGAGGCGTTGTTGAACCGCGCGACGCTCTGCGTCGCTTTTCACCCTTGCGCGTCGATGCGCGTCAGTGGCGATGCGCAGGTTGGTATTGTATGTGCGAACACGCTTGGGTGCGCCGGAGCTCTTCATGATGCGCGCGGGCTCTGCGTTGGGGTCGTTCCAGATGAGTTAGATGGACGCGAAGAGCGGCGGCGGCGGGGCGGGAGTCCCGTGGAAATTTTGAGCGAAGCTCGGGCGAGACGTCAGCCACTCAGGTCCGCTGCACGCTCATGAAAGACAATCTCGATCGCGGTAGGCCGGACGGGAGCTATTCGCTAGCCGTGCACGAACCCGCGAGCCCAGACAAGAGGAGGTACATTCCTGCGGACAACATGTGAGTAGTCATAAGGGAGTGCAAGTGCGGTGTCTGCCCGCAGAGTATGTCCAATGGCTGATCGCGAGCAGACGGAGATGGAGATGGAATACTGAACCACGTTCGCGAGCGGTCGGCCGCTCAGAACGTCGCCTCGCACGCGTAGATGAGGTATCCGGGTGCGCATCGCATGCGGCAAGTAGTGCATTGCGAGCAACAGATTCTACACGACTCCGGGCTCGCGAGGGGTTAGGATGCGGTTACATTCAGGACGCGGCCACCCGCACATAGGACACCGATGCAGATTGGCGAGCGGCCGGCCGCTCAAAACCTACGCATGGAGGCGTCGGTCCAAGATCTGGGTACTCTCCGCACGCGTGCAGCGGCACGTAGAGAGAACATCGAGATACGGCGAGAGATGCGACGCATGTACGATCGCGAGCGGTCGCCCGCTCGACAACATACCTGGCGAGTCTGGCACATCGGGCCGGCTTTATACACATGTCAGAGCGACTTCATTGTTTTGACTCAATTCATTGGACGACGTGCGAGCGGGTACATGGGCTTGAGCAGATACAACTATGGAACTTGAACGCAAACTACATTTGATAGCGTACCTGTACACAGGGAAGCCGAGCGACTCAGAGAACGTGATGGTCGCGGCGGGGGCACTGGTAGATGGCCCGCTCGCTCATCGGGATGTGCGCCAGCCAATGGATGGCGGCGGTGGCCTCGCGGAGACTTGGCTCGTGGTTCTCAAGCAGGTTCGACTTCAGGACATTCTGCAGCATGAGTTCGGCCTCGCCGGGGGTGGCCGGGGCCTGGAAGCGGTGGGACCGCACGGCCTGGCGTAGGGCGATGGTGAACGTCTCGAGCGAAAAAAGCGGGTGCGCGCCGGGGGGTCCCGCGAGGTACCCGCGCTGAATCGGCAACGTGACGAGGCTCTCGAGGTAGTTGGCGACGTGCGGCGGGGTGTTCGCGGGGGCCCTCCACATGATCCAACTGGGAGGTTCGGAGCCTGGGGCGTACGTCGCCGCGCGGATGCTGGCGACGGTACCGACCTGCCGCATGCAGCGGATGTGATACCACCGCGGGCAGTGGGTACAGTAGCGGAGCTGCTGCTCTTCCGGGTAGTACAACCTCCCGGAGACGCAGCGGTCGCTGCTGCAGCACGCGAGGCCTTGCTGCAAAGTGAAAACCGGTCAGTGCTATCAATCAAGCACGGATGTCGGGAGTTACTCACCTTGTCGATGGCGAAAAGAATGGATCCTTGCACCTTCGGGCCCTGGGCAACGCAGACATCTTCGCGAATCCATCGCGCGTTGTGGGTGAGGATGGGGAGAGTGGTGCCATCGAGGGTGACGCGTGCGACGTCCGTCAGTGGGGCGATAATGTTCTCGATGAAGATGATATCATCGTAGTCTCCGAGGACGACCTGGTGCCTGCCCTGGACCAGGGGAATGGTGTTCGGGTTCCGCGAGCTGAGAGCGAGGTACGGCGTGTCGAGGTCCTCTCGCGAGTATAACGCCCGCACTTTGACGAGGGCCTGATGCGCCCGATTTATTAGCAATCGAAACGCAGGGTGGGATCGAACTGAGGCTCACCTTGCGATAGAATCTGCTCTCGAGGACCTCCGTGACCATCGCGTCGTAGTTGACGACATGGAGCGTGCGCGAGTGCCTAGCACCCCGCACACGGACCCTGGAAATTCGGGGCGTAAGCTCACATTGCCCGCGCTCGAGAACTACGCAGAGGAACGCACAGCGTTCCGACCTCAAGCACGTATCCATGCGCGTCTGTCGCGGTTAGGTGTGAGCGCTGTCATGTAAACACCAGCGCGGCGGCGACGTACGTGTGTGGGGCACGGGGGCGCGCACCGCGTTCTGCTTCATCTTTGCAGAGACCTCGTCCCGGACACCGACGTGTTCGTCCAATTTGGCGTCGATTTCGCGCTGCTCTTCCTCGGGATCGTAATCGGCAGGGTAAGAGACCGAGCTGGATGCGCGCGAAGCAGGCACACGGATGGTGAGGGGACTGTTCGAGGATCGGGACATGGTGGCGCGGGAGGACTTGAGATGCAACGACCGAGTCGCGAGTGAGAGGAGAAAGAGACGAGAGTCGGAGGAGGCAGCACTGCGCCCACGCATTTATAGACTGGCGCTCCCCCTGGAAGGCCCGAGGGGACCCAGCAAGGTAGTCTTCACTTGGCTTCGTGAACCCAATTGACTATACTAGGGATATACTCGTCACACTGTCGCTGGAAGGGAATTCCCGTGCCTTGCTGTGCATTCCCAGATACACGGCACTCCGAGCGGGCGACCGCTCGGAAGCCGTGATCGCCCCCACAGAGAGATACGTCTAAGAATACTACCGGTGTTAACGCGGTCCCACTACGAGCGGGCGACCGCCCGCGTTGTGGAATTGCTCTGTATGTTTGTGTTCTCAGAGGGCACCTGCCCGCAAACCCCTGTGGCCGGGTAGTCGGGCAGCTATGCGGCTGCTCGCTAACCACTCATCTAAGGGCATGGCGTGAAGAGCTGGAGATAATGAACCAAATAACGAGTCAGGTCATTGGATCTCAGGTACGCGCACGGCATTAGAGGACACACAGCCTAGGGTCGGCACCGTGTCGCGAGCAGCGGGAGATATGCGACCGATGTGCGTTTGTGGGCGGGCGACCGCTCAGAACGTAGCATCGACGGTGAATGTGCGGTGTGGTGGTGTGCCGAGCTCGGGTCCGACAGCGTGTCGCGAGCAGCGGGAGATAGATGGCTGAAGTACGTTTCTGAGCGGGCGGCCGCTCAGAACGTAGCATCGACGGCGAATGTGCGATGGGCTGGTGTGCCGAGCTCGTGTCCGACAGCGTGTCGCGAGCAGCGGGAGATAGATGGCTGAAGTACGCTTCTGAGCGGGCGGCCGCTCAGAACGTAGCATCGACGGCGAATGTGCGATGGGCTGGTGTGCCGAGCTCGTGTCCGACAGCGTGTCGCGAGCAGCGGGAGATAGATGGCTGAAGTACGTTTCTGAGCGGGCGGCCGCTCAGAACGTAGTGTCGAAGGCCCCGGCGTAGTGTCGGTGTGAGATTTGGTCGCATCGTGTGCGGCGTACCGAGCAGCGATAGAAACATTCCCTATGTACGCTGGCGAGCGGACGTCCGCTCGACAGCATCCTTCGTATAATCCGCCCCGTTCCTCCGCATTGTCACTCTCTCGCGAGGCGATATCAGACTCGTGCTATGCATTTCCATTGACAGGTTACTCGAGAACTATTACTTATCATCGTCAGATCGAGCGGCAGCATTTTGGTACATTATAACTACATACATGCGATACCATTTGCGTACATACATTCGTTGGTCCGTTACGGTTCAAAGAAGATGGTGGTTGCGGCGGGGGCACTCGTAGATCGCCCGCTGCCCCATCGGCACGCGCGCGAGCCAGTGGAGGGCCGCGGTCGCCTCGCGGAGGCTGAGATCGTTGTTCTCGAGCAGTGTCGTCTTGAGCAGAGTCTGCAGGACGACCTCCGCCTCGGTGGTCGTCGTGGGCGCCTTGAAACGACGAGACTTCACCGCGTGCCGTAACGCGATGCTAAACATCTCGAAGGACAGCAGCGGGTGGGCACCGGGGGGTCCGAGAAGGTATCCACGCTGAATGGGGAGGGTGACGAGGTGTTCGAGGTCGCTCGCGACGTGAGATGGGGTACTAGCGGGGGCCTTCCAAACGATCCAGCTCGGCGGCTCGGAGCCCTGGGCGTAGGTGAGAGAGCGGATGCTGGCGACGGTACCGATCTGCCGCATGCAGCGGACATGGTACCACCGCTCGCAGTGCGTGCAGTAGCGGAGCGGCTGCTCCTCCGGGTAGTAGAACGTCCCGGAGGTGCAATGCTCGCTGCTGCAGCACGCGACGCCTTGCTGCAAATACCAAATCAATGATGAGAACGGTTAGTTTCGCACGAAAAAATGAAGAGACTCACGTCGTCGACGCCCAAAAGGACGCAATTCCTGACCTTGTTGGCCTGGGCGACGGTGACGTCTTCGCGGATCCACCTTGCGCTGGGAGTGAGGAAGGGAAGGTTGAGGCCGTCGAGGCGGACGCGCGCGACGTCGGTGAGGGGGGGTTAGGGTTATGAGAGACTTGTACAGCAAATGCAGGGATGGTACCTAGGCAGGAATATAACCCTAGGGCGGGGTCTGCTAACCCTACCCTAACCCCAGAGGGGGGTTAGGTCACGTGACCTGTCATAAAAAATACCATGGCAGGACTTGCATATGGGCGTAGCCACGCGGTGTTGGTCCAGCACCACTGTCACAGCTGTGGAGGGTTGATGTCACAGGCGGCGAGGGCTCTGACCATGGAGTGGTCGTCCAGGACGACCATCGCGGGGGGGGGGGGGGCGTCGTCGTGGGCGTCTTAGGGACGCCATACACGGTGTCGCAGCTGTGGAGGGTCAATGTCACAGGCAGCGAGGCCTCTATCCGCGCATGGTCGTCCAGGACGACCATCGGCGTGAGTGGCCGCAGTGGCCGTGGGCGCCGACGGATGCTGCACGCGTTGGTCGTCCAAGACGACCACTGCCCGCGGGAGTAGCGAGCGCACTAGTGCAGTTGCCAAGAAAATTGCTGAAATACTATATGCAAAGTACATGACGATGACGACTACTGGACGACGCAGCGACCACACCCAGAACGCTTCTCCACGCCGAAGGATGCGGGGTTCTGCTCCTCATCTGACTCGACGTAGGAGCGGTTTATGATCACGTCGCAGGGGGATGCGGTGACCTGGTTGGGCGGAGTGGTGGGGCGGGCATCAGGGAGGATGTCTTCGGCGGGCCGCCAGCTGCGAGAAAGATGAGTGAACACAGATGCACACGAAGCTGTGGTACTTACGAAGCCTGCATATCCCAAGAGCAGAGAAGACCTTTTTCGGTGCATCTGGAGCACGCTCGGCCCTCGCGCGCAGGCGTGCAGCCGAGGCGTGCGAAATGGCAATGGAGGCACTAAGGTATGTGAGCAGCTGAACATGCGTCGGTGTAGAAGAGGACTTACGGGATGGGGCAGTTGAAAGCCGGCGTCGTTCTCAATCTCGAGGACAAGCTCGGGCCCGAGGAAGGTGTCGAGCTCGACGCTGCCGGGCGTGATGCCGGTCCCAAGGGAGATGCTGGTCCCGAGGGACAAGTCGGTCCTGAGGGACAAGTCGGTCCTGAGGGCATCCTCGAGCTCGAGGACGCTAGTCGCAAGGCGAGGATGGAGCGGGGGATATGTTGCGGAGCGGACAGAGGAGCCGCGGGGACGGGTCTCATTGGAACTGCCTGCCGGCGAGTGGTCGAGTGCGGGCTGTTCGGGCAAGAGGCCGGGGGAGAGTGCGTAGGGCGTGGATGGTGCGAGGAGGGCGGGGACGGGGGTAATGGGAGGGAAATGAGTGGGGGGGACGCATGGAGGGCATAGAGCGTCGGATGCGCGGACGACGAGAGATGCGGGGAGGTGGACATTCTGGCCCCAGGAGGTGGTGGTCGAGCCAGAGAGGCTGAGGACGGGGGGGGCGGGGCGGGGGCCGAGAGCCACAGCGAGAGTGAGCGGGCTGGGAGGGTCGGGCGGGTGTGACATGGCTGTACATTGGGGGTGTAGAGGGGCCGCATGGAGAGGTATATAATGCACCAACGCGAGGACCCTGGAAGAAGAATGATCGGCGAATAGGCAGGCAAAGCTAGTGCGCAGGGTTGCGCGGGCGGAGGCCGTTGGAAAAACGGTGGAGCACGATGTCGGGACTAGCCACAGAGTTCTCGAAGCTCGGAGTGAATTGATCACGGCGTATGGAGGCGAAAAGGGAAGTCAGCAGGAAAAAGAAGCATTGCAGGCGGACAGATGTTGGGTCAACATCGAAGATGAGGAGGCTTCCCTTCATCCTCAGACCTCCTTACGGCATCTTCCCGAAGGCAGCGCGAAGCGATGTCTTCGAAGGGGAAGATGCCGTAAGGAGGTCCTCAGCGGAGGTGAAGGGAAGCTTAATTGAGCAATGAAGGTTGGCCAGTTCAGCAATGGTTGGCAGATTAGTCACTATTCGCACTCGTCGTGTTACTGTTGGCCTGTGCAGACCTCTCAGCCGAAGGAGAGCCAGTGGTAGTCGTCCTGGACGACCACCGGGGGTGGACCCCCTCTCGACGTCTGTGCGTGTCGGGACCGCCTGCGCGCATGGTCGTCCTGGACGACCACCGCTGGGTGCACTCCTATCTCGGCGCCTATGCGTGCTGGGACTGCCTGCACGCATGGTCGTCCTGGACGACCACCCCTGAGTGCACGCCAAAGGCGGCGTCTACCAGCCTCCGGACCACCTGCGCGCATGGTCGTCCTGGACGACCAACGCCGAGCGTGCGCCCGAGTCAGCGTCTATCAGCCTTGCCGTACTTGATGTCCAGGCAAGCGTGAACGTTAACCATGTCACCGAGCTTGACGCGGAGGTTGTTGCGGGCGACCTTAAAGAGAGTATATAAGAACATACCGAACGATGATCGTGTCTCCGCGGAAGAGTTGAACGGTGTCCATAGTCGCAGGGTTCATGGTGGCCACTGCAGACCGTCTTCGATGCCCAACTTAGTAGGGACCGCCTGCGCGCATGGTCGTCCTGGACGACCAGCGCTCGGTGCCTACCGTCTGGGCGCGTCCGCGTCGGGACCGCCTGCACGTATGGTCGTCCGGGACGACCAAAACTCGTGGCAGACAACTGGTGCAAGAAGCACTCACGAGCTGGTGACGTCCAATGATCGGCATCGTATGCCAGATCCGGTGAAGTTAACCTTTTTACCCAAGGTTGCATAGAGAATGATCGGCAGCGTGTGACAGATCTGGTGAAGATAACCTTTTAACCAAATAGGCATGCAGGGTGCATAGAGGGTAGTGCCGAGGGCCGATCAAAGAAGTCTGATCGGTCAAGTCGAGTGATCGAATTTACCTGATTGAGGTTGACATGAGGTGAACTCCGTCGGGCTGAGGGGATTGCCCGCCACGGAACCCTGCAAGGAAATTTTTTTGAGGACTCGTCGGCTGATTCTGGGGTGCGCCAGAGTTGTATAAAGGATGCGCGCTGGCGGCGAACGACCGCATACATCCATTCCCGCCCACCATGCCCTCAGAAGACGTCTCCAACGTAGTTGCGAAGCTCATCATCGACACCGCTGACGTCTGGGCGTGGCCCGTCTTCAATGCTCGCCACGGGTTCCCCGTCGTGCCGTTCTCTGTCAACTGCAACCCGGCGACCATCGACTTTCCCGCGGACAAGTACGAGCACGCGCGCAGCTTCATCGCAGCGTACGGGCGAATATCAGGCCCGGGCCCCCGGTTGAAGTTCATGCGGCTCAAGCAAGACCAGTACACGGTAGGCCGGGAAGCGTTCAAGACTTGGGCGCGCAAGAAGTATGCTGCATGGGGTATGGCGAAGGCGGTCGCCGAGTCCATGGCGGCGGGAGGATTCGAGGGCTTTGAGTTCATGCGGTCCATGCGCCGGCACACCAAGGTAAGCGATCGGGTGTATCCACGTAGCGAAGGTACTAACATCGGTCACAGTTCCTGCTGACTGATAGTTGCCCGGTTGTCGAGCGCTGTAGCACCGGCGCTGCTGTTGCGATGTTCGGTCCCGACGCCGTGGAGGGGCCCATGAAGATTCTCGACCCCCGCCTCGCGCCGATCGTCACGGGGCGGATCGTTGCGGAGTGGCAGAAGCAGGCCCGTGCGTGGAATCGCACGCGCTTGAACTCGGACAAGGCGGAGACGGAGCTCCATGACATGTTCAAGGGTAAGTGATTGTAGTTGCCAGGTCACACAGCTGCTAACCTACATCAAGAACTCGACACCGCCAACGAGTCGCTCTCCGTCGGCGATCTCAAGAGATATGTCGGCAAGGTCGAGCAAGCCGTCAAGCGGCTCAAGAAGTTCGCGGACGACGAGTCGGTGGCGAAGCTCAAGCACTGGGAAGCCGTTCTGACCGATGTCAAGAACGTCATGCTCAAGCGCAAGGAGGCCGAAGGCACAACCAGTGAGTCTGATCGCCGTTGCCGTGTACCGCGTTGACAACATTTTGCAGCCATCCCGGCCAATCTGCGGAGGGCTTTGAAGCGCCTCGCGGATAGTGCGACCGTGTCCGTCGTTGCTGAGGACATCGACCGCGCACTTGCCGTCATGGCCGACGCCGACGAGGAGCCCGAGGAGCTCGCCATGCCGGAGTGCGACGACGAGTTCGAATGGGAGTCCGGCGTGGAGGACTTCCAGCACATGCCGCCCGAGGAGGTGATGGCCCAGCTCGGCCTTGGCGACGCGCAAAGGCTGCCGACGTTCAACGAGGTCGAGGACCGCAACGGCATCGTCGATCCGTGGACCAAGGAGTGGCAGGCCTTCTGCAAGACCGACAAGGGGCACCCGATCGCTCCGCGCTGGCATCAGTGGGTCGGCGCACTTGGGATGATGCTCCGCGTCATCCGAGATGGGGTCCCCGTCTTGCTGTTGGACGACGTCGGGATTGGCAAGACGATGCAGGTGCTGATGGTGATAGCCCTGTATCAGCTCTTCCGGCGGCACCGCGAGAAGCACGGACGCTTCCCTGGGGCGTTCGGTGAGTTTCAAAGCAGTATGTTTAACCCCATGCGCTGATCCCCTTGCACAGCAAAGTACAATTGCAAGACGCCGGATGGGAACCTCCCCGACCGCCCCCACATGATCGTCGTCCCCACCTGCTTGAAGGAGCAATGGGAGGGCGAGATTCATCGCTTCCTGCGGTGGGGGTCGTTCGACCTCATCCCGTACCAGCTCAACTTCCGGGAGGGCCCGCGCAAGATCGTGTGGGACACGATCATGACGCCGCGGGGCGACCTCAAGCTCAGCGACAAGATCATCCTCGCGACGATCACGGTGAGTCCCTGTCCGTGTCCACGCCGCTGCATAGTGCGTACTGACGCGAGTTACTAGGCTGTGACGAGCGACGGGCTGCACTTCTACTCGTCCGGCTTCGGGACGAGCTTCGATCTGCCCCCGGTCGACACAGGCGTGACGGAGGCGTCCCGGGCGGTCACTGCCTACACGCACGACTATGGCCTGCTCGTCATCGACGAGATCGGGCAGTACCGCAACGTCACCAAGTGGTCGGCTGCGTTGAAAGGTCTGCGCCTGCGCGCGTTTGGGGCGGTCGGGATGACCGCGACCCCGATCGTCAACAGTCCGCTGGTGAGTAGTCGGCCACGCCGGGGAATTCATCCACTAACAATTCTTCCAGGATGTCTGGCATCTCGGCCAGATCCTCGACATCAAGGGGACCGACGACCCCACCTGGGAGGCCGAGATGAGGACGGAGATCTTGGCGGCGAACCGCAAGGCCACGAAGGAGTTCCAGAAGCTCCGGGAGACCGACAACTTCGTGCAATCGGTCAGCGAGTCCAAGGTCGACCTGCCAGAGAAGAAGGCGCAGCTCCAGAGTTTCACGGGGCTTGTCTCCGGGTTGCGCGCGGTCTTCTCCCCCCACGTCATCCGACGAACGATCCACTCGGTCGACTGGCAGGGCAATGCCATCTCTGGCCTCGACAAGTACAACGAGGTCGTCCTCACCCTCGAGCCGTTCCCGCGAGAGGCCACCGTCTTGGAGGAGCACGCGCAGGCGACCGTCGATGAGTACGGTTCGACATTGCCGACGGTCGCCAAGAACTTTGGCCATGTGAGTTTTCTTTTCCATCACTGACTACAGTCTCGCAGCTGGTCGTCCAGGACGACCATGCGTGGGGGCACCCCTCTGAGCGCTTTTTCATCGCGCGACCCCTCGCGCATGGTCGTCCAAGACGACCACTCATGTGGAGGCCAACGCGGGCGCTTGGTCGCCGCGCGAGTCCCTGCGCGCATGGTCGTCCAGGACGACCACTCGTGTGTGGAGGCCAATGCGGGCGCTTGGTCGCCGCGCGAGCCCCTGCGCGCATGGTCGTCCAGGACGACCACTCGTGTGTGGAGGCCAATGCGGGCGCTTGGTCGCCGCGCGAGCCCCTGCGCGCATGGTCGTCCAGGACGACCACTCGTGTGTGGAGGCCAATGCGGGCGCTTGGTCGCCGCGCGAGCCCTTGCGCGCACGGTCGTCCAGGACGACCACACCCTCGCTTGGAGATTGTTTCGCGAGTACTGATTCTCCCCCAGAGTTTCTACGTCAAGTTTCGCCGCACGCACACGCACTGGAGGCTCGCCGATAATGATGCCTACCTGCCTGCGAACCTGGAGGACTACAAGTTCCAGCCCTCCACGAAGTTGAACTCGATCTTGCGGCTGCTCAAGTACCACCTCGAGCAAGACAACCGCCCGCCCCTGGTCGTCAACCCCAACTTCCAGGTGTCCGACGTTTTGGAGGACTCTGAGCTTCCCCGCTCAGACTACCAGCGCGACCCCGACATGTACATGCAGGACATGCTGGTGCCGACCACGGACTGGATCGCCAAGCCGCGTGGCCCTAACTCCCCCCCTGACAAGGTCGTCATCTATGTCGCCTTCCCCTCGAACAATTACCTGATCAAAAAGGTGAGTCCCCGCTTTGTTTTCGCTTATAAATGTGCTGACACACTTCTAGGTCCTGTCGTTCTACGGCATCAGCTGCGTGGAGATCAACGGCAAGAAATCGATGACGGCGCGCAACACGGACCTCATCGCGTTCAAGAAGGCCGGCAGGGAGGGACCGCGAGTCCTGATCTTGTCCAACGTCGGCCTCACTGGCCTCAATATTGCGGAGGCCAACATCCTCATCATCTTGGTAAGCTCTGCGTTCGCCGACCGTCTGCGGCTGCTAATGCTAGTGCAGGACAACACTTGGTCCCGCCAGGAGGACGCTCAACTCGTCGGCCGCGTTTGGCGCCTTCCCCAGACGAAGGACGTCATCGTCTACCGCATGATCCTCAAGACGCTGACGGACATCTTCTTGAACATCCTGTCGTTCACGAAGGCGCAGATCCTCATGGCGTTCTTGGAGACGTCGGACAACATGAGTAAGTTTTTTTGCTATGGTTTGTTGACTGTGCTGACTAGGTCTACAGAGAAGCTCGTCCTCCCGATGCTACCCTCGGGATTGCAGGACATCGTCGAGGAAGAGGTGGTGCCCGATGAGCCCGAGACCGAGGACGAGGAGAACCCCGTCCCGGAGACTGCCACTCGCGCAAGCAAGGGCAAGGGCAGGGCCAGGGCCCCCCGTAAATCGGCGACCGCCCTGTCCGCCAAGAAGACCGTGACGGCCGCTGGTCCTAGCAACTCCCCCAGCAAGGGCGGGCGCGGGCGCGGGCGCAAGGCCCCCAAGACACCCGCCACGGTCCCGACGAGCGATGACGAGGCCCCCCCGCCTCAGACCGTTGCCCCGACCGATGGCCAGACGCAGGGCGGCGAGTCCCAAACCGCGGGCGCCCCGCCGCAGGGCGACGGCGCCGACAACACTGCCGACAAGCAGCAGCAGGGCGGCGGCGCGGACCATACCTTGGCGCGTAGACCTAGATAGGTGCGCCCTGAGCAGGCGAAGACATTGCAAAAAGCGCGAGGCCAAACGGTTGAGAATTGAGAGAGCTACAGGGGGAGGAAGTACCCCTGTATGGTGCCAGGAGCGGAGGGTTGCCATATTTGGCAAAACACCGTCGGGAGGCGTGGCGGTGTATAAGCGCCCTGATCGGACGCGCGGGAAGCACGGGACAGATGAGATTAGGCTGTTATCTACAGAGATAACAGCCACCGGGGCCTAATCTACTGATAACAGGCCTCCGGGAGGCAGCCTGCCATATTGGGAAGCCCCGGGAGCTTTCCCCGGCAATTCGTAATACATCACGAATCCTGCCTACATGTATTGTAAAAGGCTCTAGGCCAACAACCTGTTTGTGATATATCAGAACTACCACATCTAGTGGCGCATCTGCGTCGCCGTCGCTGCATCGACCGCCGTCGATGTTGACGTAATGCCTTCCACAAAGCGGTGAGTGTTGTTCATCGGAGCCCCCGTCGTACTCACGAGCGACCAGGCACGTGCGATGCGATTGAATGTCGACGGGCATAGTCAGTGCAGCACTAGACCGCGTGTTCAGTAGGCACACATGCCGGCGGCGTGTTTGAGGGGACTTACGAGGTGAGGGGTAAGGGGAAGCTGGGCCGCGGGGGAACTTCTCAGGACGGCCATGTATACTTGCCCCGCGTTAGAGTTCCCGCGGCGACTGAACTATTTTCGGGGCTCTCGCTGTCATTCTGGCGCCTAACGTGGCTGAAGCGCAACCACCACCATGTCAGTTCCAGCAGATCTCCCGCCCCAATGGTTGGCGGACCACCCAGAACTTGCCGTGCGCAATATCAAGCTCACAGTGTGCTTGAGAGCTGTGAGTCTCTTAGTTCTTATGCCAGCAAGATTGAGACTTTATGACCATTCCCAAGGGCAAAGTGTGGCAGACGGGCAGCGTCCCCCTCTATGCTGTCAAGTTGCTGGCCAACAACGGCGTGGAGGCCAGCATGTATGAAATGCTCATGAGCTGCCCTGGTCTGTCAAACCACACACTACCCGCGCAGCTGATACGGTGTCCGCAAGGGACATCCTGCTGATGCCTCTCCTTGAGAGCCTGCTTGGTCGGGGCGGGGCGTGGAACATCGATGTGTTTCTGGACATCTTTACCCAGATCCTCCAGGTCTGTGCACTGCAGCCCAGGTTGACGCTCGCTCATAGTTGGGCCCATAGGGAATTGAGTTCTTGCACGAGCATCGCATCACGCATATGGTACGCAGGGTCCTACCCTCATGACATGGCTAGGGAGACTGACGGTCGCAGGACTTCCATGCGGGGAACGTGGTCGTCGGCACCACGGAGGACGCCGCTGTCTTCCCCGAGGTGGTGCCTGAGAGGGTCTACATCATCGACTTCGAGTGCGCGATGCATCACCCACAGGGGCCTGGCCAACAAGGCCCCGTTGATCTCACAGAATCCCTGGTGCAGTGCCCGGCGGGTGTGCGCCGCATGGATCCCTATGCCTGGGATATGTACTGCGTGGGAGACACTTTTGTCTATCTCGTGCACGTGAGTCACTCTTTGCCTATGTGGCCCAACAATTGGCTCTCTGACATTAGCATGTGACCAGTTCGTTGGCGAGTACACGCCTGTGGCCAGGTTTGCGACACTTTTTGCCAAGTGGGTCAGGGGGGACATCTGCCACTACCGGCCGTCAGCGAGGACCGCACGCAGGTGCGCGGGGTGCGCGCGGGTCCTGCTAGCGGCATGGCGGTTGCCTGGGCGGGTGTACCGTGGCTGTCGTGATGCCATCTTCGCGCGCTAGGCTATGGCCAGGTATTTCCTCCGACGGTGCTGAGCGGATATGTATATCGTATGTATACAGCTTCCTTCCTTCCGCGTGCGTGGGTCGCGCTAGCAAAATCGATATCCCCGGCCATCAAAGTGTTAATCCGACTGCGTGGGTAAGCCTGGCTATAGACAAGGGCCGATCGCGATGCAAATCAGGTGATTCTCGTCTTCTCGTGTCAATCACAACGCGCCAAGCTAGTGGCTTTGAGCATGGCAGTGCCGGAAATAATAATAATAACCCACCCCTCAACCACCCCTGAGCTGGTCATGCGCTGGGGCGCGAATCGAGCCACCGGAGTCTACGCGAGTGCAGCGCACCCGACGCCCGCCAGCGACGCCCGTTCGGGTGGGACCAGCGCCCGCGCGGCGGTGGGAACTACCGAGCGCAGCTGACGCACGCGCAAGGATTGCGTCGCTCACTCTGAGGTCAGTGAGCGATGGGCGCAACCCACGCCCGTCCGACGCACGCATGGGGCGTACATAATCCCTACGTGCCTGGGCAACGTGGCATGGACCCGCGCAGTAATCTTTGGTTGTGAATCGGGCTAGGCTTGGGAAGACCACGGCAATCATATTAGATAGCAGTGGTAACTTAGCACACGTGGCCGTTGGGGCACCTGCAGTATGTTTGTTCGCCAGCTACGAGCTCGAGGAAGAGATTCAGCGCCTCTGCCGACCTCCTCAGCGTCTCCCTGGAGTCCTCCCACCACTCTCGCGGACTCCAGACATGCTGTGTGACCAATGTCGCCAGCGTGTGGTGCACATTAGCGGGCACCTCCATGGCCCTGACGTCGGTGAGCACCCTCTCAAACGAGAGAAATGTACCGCAGTCGCCCAGCTGCGGATAGCCACGCTGGATGGGCATGGAGAGGACACGATTCCAGACCACTTCATGGACGTCCTCAACGTGATTGCCCCTAATCCATACCGGAACCCCACCATCCACAGGGCGCAGCTGGGACGATGGGTGTGTCCAATCAATGGCAATTGGCTGCCCGAGACAGGCCAGGTGATACCAGCAGCCCCCAGCCCGATCGCACAGGGAACACCACCGCCATGGCCCTTCGCCGAAGTTGCCCTGGCCGGACTGCAAGCAATCTAAGCGGCACATGGGTCCTGCATGCTGGGCATATGGTCCATCAGCGAAGTGTTTTCCCTGAGCAACGGCGGCCGTACCGAACTGAGCTGAAACTTGTCATCCAACGTGCCGGGGGGGGGGCGGAATAAGACATGTATCCGTGCGAAACCACCCTCGCCTTGCGGTCTCGGGATATATCCCCATACCCAGTTTCGATGGATTGACCTCCAACGCGCGGACCGGATGGAGAAGGTCCGTCTCCCAGACCGCGTATGTCTCTTCTGTGTCTACCCACTGGTGTCGGCCTGTGAACTGCTCCGAGGCGGCAAGCGTCTCCCCGGTGACCGGGAGCTCCTTTAGTGATGGGCCCTGGTACACCCGGGTCAGGGTAATGAGACCCTATGTCCGCATTAATGCGCAATCCTCACGTTTGCCAATCATGCACTCACAAGAGTATCTGCACCCGCCGCTGTGGGTGCCAACACCTGAATGGTCTTGATCCTGCCATGCCACCTAGCATCCCCGCGGATTCGGTACCTGCATTGACCGCTCAGTATGATGTAATCCGCTAGGACCGCGCAGCATACACTTGATCCGGCAACACGACCGACCGGTAGCTGGTCCTAAGGGCTGCGAGGGTGTCATTGGCATCAAGTTTGTTGCTCAGGGCCCAATGTGACTCACACTTCTGGTCTTGGGCAGCAGCTATGTGGGCGTGCGTCGGGGGAGCGAGGAGCGTCGGGTTGCGCTCGCGCAGGCTGGCATGCGCGGCCGCAAAGGAAAGCATGGGAGAGGTGAATGTGGGTGCACTCTTCGGTGATCTCGTGTGAGCCCTTTAAGACCCCAGCCCACGGACAGAAGCCGTATGAAACATGTGGCTCAGATTTCTTGCGCCTCAACCATGGCAGCGGGCCTCTCGCGTTTGCCCACGCACGGCTCCTGCCGGCGGTCGAGCCGCATGGCGCGTGCGGTGCGTGGGAGTGCCGGTGTCGATTTACTGGCAGATGAATGCTGGGTGACATTCTGACCCAGAGCTCCAGCGGGTGAATGTTATATGCCGAGGCTAGTGGCTCTTGGATCGGCGAGTGCCCAGCCAGGGTTTATGCGCACGCCTGCCGCCAGGGCGACAACAGCTCTCCCGCCGCCGCCACAGAAGTGTCGTGATCCGTGCAGGATCCGACCATGGACAATCCAGGGCGCGCGGCAGGTTCAGACTGTGCTTTCAGGCGACGACGCACCCAGATTGCGCAGAGCTCCTGAATGGCGCACTTGCCGTACCAGTCGGGGCTGGCCCATGCTGCTGCCGCGTGCGCACCTAACGCTCGCGTGGGGTGTTGCCCTGCAAGCACTGCAACCAGTGGGCGCCCACGCTCCAGGGAGGGCGGGCGTGCGCAGGCTACGCCCGGTGGTCGGTCAGCCCACGGGGAAATCGTGGTCCCGCCACGCAGTGCCTACGCGCCCTGAGTGCCGACCGTTATCCTTCAAGCCGGCTCACGGAGGTCCTACGGCGCACCACAGGTTCAATCGCCGATGGCCAGGAGCAAATGGTGGACGAGCAGCGAATACCCGCCAAGTGTTTGGGTGCGACGGTGTCCAGTCCAATCCCGCTAGCGGAGGCAAAATCTTTCTTGCTAGGGGTTGGCTCACAGCCACCAGCTCGG
Source organism: Lentinus brumalis (assembly GCA_001792895.1). Classification (NCBI taxonomy): domain Eukaryota; kingdom Fungi; phylum Basidiomycota; class Agaricomycetes; order Polyporales; family Polyporaceae; genus Lentinus; species Lentinus brumalis. Next base: position 34,534 of record MARA01000080.1, on the reverse strand, counting down.
GCCACCGGTTGACCGTCCAGCAGCGTACCCACAAGACATCGTTCACGGGACAACCGGTCACTCATTGCCTTCGAGATACTATCGTGGGGGTGTTTCTCAGCTGGGAAATCCGGGTTAGGGGGTTAGGGTTAGTGGGTAAGCCGCTCTGCGAATGCAACGAGCGGGCGCAGGTTCGATTCCTGCGTGGCTCTTATGGTCGCATAAACATTGTTTCTGGTTCGATTCCACCGCTCGATGCCAGTAGGGCCCACAACTTAGTCAGTAGAACCCCGCGTCACCCCACTCATCGCGTCGCCAGGCGACAAAAATGGAGACACCCAAGCCACATACAGCCCTGCAGGAATCGAACCTGCGACCACGACGTGCAGCGGCACAGCTTCCAAGCGGTCTACCAACTAAGCCAGGAGGGCTGATATACAATACCGTGAGCACCCACGAGCGGTCGACCGCTCACGGCAGGGTCACGGGGGCCACTGAACGTAGCACGGGATGCATAAGTATGGTATTTGCACTCAAGACGTGTCCGGCGGCGTGTCGATACACTAAGCGTTGAACACATCAGTGTTGTATCAGGGCGTGCTCAGAACATGCTCGGCGGCGCGTCGCGAGCGACAGGAGATACCGCACCAACACATATTCGAGAGCGGTCGACCGCTTGGATCGTAGGCTTGGAGTTGCAGGTCCGGTGTACTAGCCTGCATCCCGGCGCACGTCCGACGCGCTATGTCCGGCAGACGCACCCGTGGTGAGCGGTCGACCGCTCGCGCCCTGCATTCACCAGATGTCCTTTCGTTTTCCATGATCAGCAGTTGGACAGTGCACGGCAGCAGGCAGTTCTCGCCTAGAACATCGCAGCGAGCGGCCATACTCTACCTCCTTTGTTTACCCACCTCATCTCATGAGACTTCGCACATATGCCCTGGATCTACATGCGAGAGTGGGGGGCCATCGGGTCACTAGGACACTCAGGAGGGTCGTGGAACCCCCATCTCTGTCCATGCTGGCCATCTGGGGCGAGCATCTTTGTCACGTAGACTTATGTAGCACTTTTGGATGCCTCGTAAGTAGGTATGCAGGTAGCCGGGGGGCGGAGGGGGGTCTTGTGCACCAAACAAGACTCCCCCAATGCCCGGCAGGGCTTGGTTGCGCTCGATAAGATGTCTCTACCCTTCAGACTGGATGGAATGAGAGCCCGTATGCGCATATACAGTGCCTGAACGGTTCAGAAGGATGCGAGCCAGGATGGGAGAGGTAACTGGCTCACAAGACAGGCGTTGCAGCACCGCCACCACAGCACATAGTATATGTGACGTGTCGTGACAGGACAGAGAACATACATTTCATGGCGATTCAGCAGATGTGACCCTGAGGGCACATGCGGTACATATCATCAGCGAAGGAGGTCAGCAAGTGCCCAAACAACCTCGTCGCCGCGTCGAGCCGATATTTATCCTCTGCACTGTCCCCGCGCTCATCCCCTGCCTGGTAGGTGTGCTTCTTGATGAGTGCGTCGATCCTGCTACCGGCGTCGGGGGGCGGAAATTCGGAGCTGCGCACGTCATCCAACACCCGCTCAAAAGAGAGCGTGGAGGATCCGCCCACCCCCAGCGGGCAGCCACGAATCATCGGGAGCTCCCTCACCGTCTGCCACTCCACCTCGTTACGATTGCTACCATCCATGTCAGGGAGCTCCTGCAGCCAAGGTGGCCGGTCCGCCATTCGGACGTTCTGCAGGCTGACATGGTCCGTGAGGCATTCGTCGTGGTACCACCGACCTTCACCGCCATCACACAACGTGCAACAGCGCCAATATGTCCACTTGGCGTCGAAGTCCCAGATACGCTCTTGCAGGCAGGTTGCAGCGCACGCAGGCCGCGCAATCTACCCGCACATACTCAGCTGCTTTACACACTGAATGGTCGACCTGGCCCTGCGTACCTGTTGCACAACCCACGGCGTGTCCGGATGGTCCCTGACAGCAATTCGCACATCGCCGCGGACGTAGAAGTGGTGACCGGGGTATACCACCATGTTGCGCTCCCAAGGCAGGAACTCCAAGGCATGAATGCGCTCATCCAGCGCCGACTCCCAGACAAGAAACCTGGCGTCGGTGTCGACCAGCTGCCTGTCGCCGTTGACAAGGGAGCTGTCCCAGGCATCGGGGAACTTGACGAGACGCATCTTGTGTGATATCTCGCGCCCGAGCAGCAGAGTGGTCATGCCCACCATGGCCTAGGGGAGACCCATTAGTGGCTTATCGTGACATAAGGCTAAATACACACCTTGACTGTGGACAGGGCTTCATGAACGTCTTCGTCAGAATCTTCATCCGATTGCGGGTCCCCGTTTCCCGTCCACTCGATGATGTGTGAGACCCTTCCGAAAGCCTCCGCACCGCTCGGGAGATGCACCTTGTAGCTGAGGGGTCATCAGTGCCAGCGGGACAGAAGACAATAGGGATTCACATTTGACCGACGGCGAGATTCCACAGTGAGGTCTGAAGGGCTGTGGCGGCGTTGTCAGCGGGGGACGGACGATGGCATTGATACACGCACCTTGCACGTGCCGGCCGCCGAGAAAGTGCGCGGCTGTCGGCGCCGGCGCGAACGTGGGACAGCGTCTCAGTCGAGCTTGAAGGAGAGCCCGTGAGCCTGACATGGCGGCAAGTGGGAAGGTGGTAAGGCAGGAGGACGCAGACGGATGGGGTATATATATGCCCAGTGTGAGTCATACGATTGGGTGGCGCAGCCGGAGACACACTGGATCCGCGCGGGGCGGATATTGAATCACCCATGCTGATGTGGTATGCTGTGAGTGCAAGTAGACGCTGCAGCGCCACCGCGGGTAAAGATTTCTTCTTCACGCCGGTCGACACGGTGGTTGGTCGAGTACTGGTTGGTCGAGTATTAGTGCACCCGTGCGCACCTCGCGCCCGGAGGGAGCGCCGCGAGGGCTCTCTACTCGCCCAAGCGCTCTAAGCAGCCCATGAGGGGACTTGCGTGCGACCTCGCGGGCGTACCTCGCGCCCATGGCACGCCATGGCCAGCATGACCACCGCGGGGCGATGCCATCTGCGCTGGCGTTGCGCTTTGCCCGCCCGGCGGGGCGCACTGGACGCTCACGGAGGCCCCCCCCCCCGGCAGGCGGAATTTTCAACACTAACACCTCCATTGCGCCCTCTCTGTCGAACGTAGCTCTGACTTCGCCAGCAGATGGGCGCACGGTGCTTCTCGGGATGTGTCATTCAATGTGTTGCCGTTTCTTAACCGGGTCGGCGTCGTGAATTACTGGGAGCGCGGCGTACAGGACCTTCCGCATATGCAATGACTTGAGACAGAAAAAGAGCAGGTCTCATTTTAGGACCGTATTGTGTACCTTGACCACATAAATTCACCTTCCACCAGTCGCCGCCCACGCTCCATTCATTGCAAGCACACATGGGTGTAAGTATGTGAGAGGACCAAGATGGGTTAGGGGCATCAGGCTGCGGTACATGCAAGACCTGTATTGCCGGTTGGGCAGACCTACTGCACCACGCATCGACACGTCGGGAGGTCCATCACCTCTGCCAGCGCGTATTGAGCGGGGGCCTGCTCGTCCTCCGTCTCGACATCCTCCCCGTCCAGGATGTTGGCCTGGCGCTGCTCGTGGGGCAGGCACTGACTGGCGACCGATGGAGTTGGTGTCACTTGGCAGGGCACGTCGGGGTCTGACGGTTGGGAAACACTGGTGGGAGGGCTTTGTTGAGCACGAGTTCTCGCGCAGATAAGGAAGGGGCACTCACCCTGCCCACTGACAGTCGAGGCCCGCAGACATGCAGCTGTGGCATTGAGAGGCTGCAGGGGATGCAGCCCAGCACAGGACGCCTCTGGAATGGCAGCGGCCGCACTACAGCTGTCGTTAGCCGAGAGCAGCTCACATGGTTATGTGATGACTTACACTGTCTTTGCAAGGGAAGCAGGGGATTGCCCTCCCAGTGGGGCTGACGGGCGAACCTTCATCGGTGGCTTTACGTAGTGGGTTCCAGACTCGCTCGGGCTCGGCGATGATCTCTAGCGGATCCATGCTGTGGAAGAGATCTGGGGGGAGCGGGGAGTGAGCGGCCATCCCCCAACCGCGGCCGCACGTTCCCGCACGGGTGGCGGCGGAGACCGTTGCAGGCAGGGGTGGCATGGGCAAGGGCACTGTGGGGGGCGGGCCGATAGACGGCGTCACGGTGGGCGGGAAACGTTGGCGGGGCAGGGGTCGAGGCAGGGGCATGTCGTTGAGGATGCTTGGGTCGTTGAGGAGGTACAATGGCGCATCGCGCCGGTGGCGTGAGGCCAGTGCGAGGGGGCTGAGAGGAGGCAGGGGATGCGACATATCTGTGCGTGACTCCTGCGATGGGCCTGCATGGATTCATATATCCAAGGCTTGGGGGCGACCCTGAAAGAACAGTGATCGGCGACTAAGCATGCAGGGTTCACCGCGCGGAGAGCAGTAGGAACATAGTTGAACAGGAGCTAGGCGTCCATGCTTCCATTTCAGAGAACTTCGACCTGAATATGGCAAACACCATCCCGATGTTGGTTGGGCTGAGCCCTGGGCCCAATGTGCCGACATCTCCTGATTTGGGACGACACTAAAATAACACCAGCGCGCGCGGTAAGGCCCGAGACCCACTGTGAATACACTTACCCACACAGTAAGACCGCAGAGTGCGCGGGGGCGCAGGTGGCCCGCGTCAGCGCGGGGCAGGCGGGCAGGGGGCGCGCGCAACTGACGCACGTGCGCGGGCGCGGTCGGCGCTCGCAATCTGGCTAGTACAGCGGCCGCGGGCGCAAGGCACGTATCGTCCGTGCGTAGCAGTGTGCGCCTTGCAGAGAGAGTCATTTTGCCAAATTAGTCTGCAGCTGCACGGTGGACCATCGGGCGCCTGGGTTGGTGGAGGAGGTATACCGAATCGTGTGCGTTGTGTGCGTCCGTGCAAGCGTGAGGCGCAGTCTCTTCACTCACCTGCAGGTCCCACGGGCCTCACTCAGGAGGGCATGCCCGAGCGAGGGGCACAGCAAAGCGAGCGCAGCCTGCGCCCGGCGCCGTGGGTAGCGGTGGCGGTGGCGGTTGGTCGGCCGCGACGCGCGCAAACTGATGCACGTGCATACATTGCATGCAGCCAAGATAGATACAAGCAGGGGACTACATATTAGTGATACAGCACGGAAAGGCACGAAGTGTCCATTTCCATGCGGGCAAGCCAGTCCAAGTGCGCGCTGCCCACCCACGACTTCGAGTTGCTACCGGCGGCCACTGCGTGTGTTGCGGGGTCGGCCTCCGCGCGGCGCCGAACCGCTGGCCCGGGGGGGCTCCGCGACAGCCTCCTCGACCCGCGGACCAGACCCGCCTACTCTCGTGCGCTTGCCGCCTTCGCGCTGCCTCGCGCGCAATGCCCTCGACGTTTCCGCAGCCTCCTCGTTGTCCTCGCTGCTAGATGGACCCCCGTGGAAGGAATCGGAGTCGTCCCCTCTCTTGCTACGCTTCTGCCTGCCGTGCGGACTGCTCGAGCGGGGGTGTCGGCGCCTCGTGCCGAGGGGCGAATCCCCGTGCTGCCACGCAAACGGAAGCTTCTGGGGGGGACGTCCTCGGGCAGGCCCAGTGAGTCGTCCGAGTTCATCGTCGTTGCCTGCGTGGTCAATGGGGTCAACTCCGACGACATGCGCACATCGGGGTCCACGACCCGCTCGCCCTCGTCTGCCACCGTGGTGAGGGACGACGTCATCGGGACGTCGGGGTCGCCAGACAGCCCGCCGGCAGCCCCAGCGGCCGCCGTGGTGAGGGACGACGACATGGGGATGTCGGGGTCGCCAGACAGCCCGCCGGCAGCCCCAGCGGCCGCCGTGGTGAGGGACGACGACATGGGGATGTCGGGGTCGCCAGACAGGCCGGTGGCACCTCGGCCGCCTGCGAGGGTGTTCCCTGGAGGCCGACGTCCGTCTGAGGTGGAGCGCCCTGCGGGAGGGGCGGAGGGAGGACGGTGGGCGGGGGCGGGGGCGCGCCGAGTGGAGGGTTTGCGGGGATCGCCGTCGGCTCAGGATCCTCATCGTGGGCGCGGTGCTCAGGGTTGACCGACGCCGTGGCCGTGGCGTTAGGCTCCTCCGCGTTGCCGCCATGGGGAGCGGTGGACGCGGCCGAGGAAGCGGGCCTGCAGGTGGCCCTTCTGGCACGGCGGGGTTGGTGGGGACCGAAGGCGGCGCTGGCTCAGAGCGGCCTGTGTCCGGAGGCGCGAGCGAGGCCCGGTCCTGCAGCTGTCGGCGGAGGGCGTCGATCACTGCGTCCTTGGCCTTGATCGCGCGCTCCAGGTCGTCGTCGACGCCTTCCTCCGGCTCGGGCTGATCGGGGCTCGCATGCCGCCGGCCGCGCGGGGTCCGCTTGGTGGCGCTCGCTGACGACGGGCCAGGCTCTCGGTGTGCCGACGTGCGCCCGTGGCGGGCCGACAGTGCGCCAGGTGGGGGCGGCACGAAGGCCACAGCAGCGCCCGACCGCGTGGATTCCCGTGGTGCTGCTTTGGCTTTGGCTTTGCCTTTGCGGTCCTTCTTGGCCTTGCCCCGCGCGGGCTGTTCGGGCTCTGCGGACGGGTCCTGCGTCTCCTCGGAATCTGGGGGTTGGACCATGTCGGGCTCCACGCCCGTCAACGCGGCGACTGCGGGCAGGGTGCGTGAGTGGGGGGTTGGCAACGCGGACGTAGTGGAAGGCTTACATGTCTTCGTGGCGCCCTGGGTGAGGACCAGGTGCATAAAGCCCTTCTCCTCAGCGACGTTGTTGAAAAAGGCGTCGGAGGTGTCCACGGCGAGGATGTGGTAGCTGATGACATTTTTGGGCTGTCCGTGCCTCCACACTCGCCCGACGAGCTGGTCGAAGTCCTGCGCCGACCATAGATTGTCGACGATGACCATGATGTTGGCGAACGCGAGGTTGAGGCCGACGAGGCCCACGTTGGACAGCAGGCAGACGAAGGTGTCGTCGCTGGCGCGGAACTCGTCGAGCGTCTTTGCACGTTGGGCCGGTTTGTCGGTCCCCGTGACCTCGAAGTAGCGGATGCCCTCGGCCTCGAGCCCCTTGCGGATGATCCAATTTTCGCCGGGCCATTGGAGGTATATGAACGCCTTGTCCTTCTTGGCGTTCGGCGGGTGCAGCCAGCCTTCGGGCTCCGCTGTCGGTTCGCGCCACCATTTTCCCACTGCATCGGGGTCGGAGTCCAGGGGCGGGGCACAAACCTTGCCCTGGTGCCACTTGACGATGTCGATCGCAAGAGCGAGCTTGGTGGACTTGAGCGTGGCCCAGTCGAGCTCCTCCTTGTTGTCAGGGAACTGGTGGCCTTCGAGCTCACCAAGGCACTTGTGCAGCAACGCACGGCGCACATCGAGGTAAAAGGCCTAGAGGGTGTGGCGGATCAGCAATGGTACCAGCTAGTGCCCCGTGCGCACCTCGCGCCCGGGCAAGGCCCCAGCCAGCAATGGCGCCCGGCGCACGCTCCCTGCCCCCGCCGGTGGCAGTGGCTGGAATAGGCAGCGTGCGGAGGGCGCGCTGAAACGAGGCGCAGGCCACGCTCGCCGCAGCCGCGAGAATGCGCCTACGCTGGCGTAGCGCGGCATAGGTGTAGGAGCGGAGCCCGTGCGCATCCTGCGCGTCCCACGTACGCTGCCCATGTCGCGGAGCCGCGCGGCCTGCCAGCGTGCGTAGCGTGCGCTGCACGGCAGGGACTGCGAGAGCCACCAGCCGGCTCACGGTCAGCACCGTACCCCTCGCGGTGAGCACGGCAGAACTCGCCCGCGCGCGCAGGTTGCGCTCATATCGCCGGATACTACTCACCTTCACGCCGCTCGCGAGACTGCGACCTCCCTCTCCACGAGGCCTTCGGCGAGCTTCTCCTGAACCTCCTGCTCATCGGGGCGGAGGCGGCACAGCATGCGCCGTTGCGTGATGGGTGGAAGCAATGATATCGGCTGCCCATCGGGGCCCTTCGATGCCGTTGTTCGGCGCAGGATGTGCGAGACTAGAAGGCGGCGCTGCGCAGTGATCCATTCAGCCGACGCCTCCCAAAGCGGGTTCGCCCGGGCGGGCGTCACGGCTTTGCCGAGGGCGATGGCTGCCGCCTCCTCGATCGCCGCGGGATCGAGCTTGCGCTTGGAACGTTCCCCATCCCTGACGCGTTTGAAGGCCTTGCGCAGCTCGTCAAGTTCCTCACTATCAAAACCCGGGACGCGAAGGAGGCGGGCAATGTAGGTCAAGTCCTGTCAAAGCACAATCAGTCATGTGCTTCTGTTCTTGGATGCGATACGTGCCTGCGGGGTCGTGATGATCGGCGTGGCACTCATCCCAATCGCATAGAACGCCTTGCCGATGAGCGCTGACAGGTACAGACGCTTGACGGGGCGGCCCTTGTAGGCATGGATCTCGTCGACGACGACGACGCCACACCGACCTTCATTGAAAAGTGAGTAGGGCAAGGCGGTGGTGGCCTTCTTGCTCCGCCTCGGGACCAGCTCCGCGAACTCGTTGGAGTTGTTGAGCTTGCCGGGAGCCGACATGACATGGCTGCCGTCGCTTCGCACCGCCGCGTGCGCCGCGAGCAGGATGACGGGCACTTCCGATTGCCGCGCGAGGTCCCAGAGCGCCTGGCGGTTGTTGACACTGAAATTGCCCTGGTAGGGCAAGATCGTGCAGGATTTCGGGGGCAAGAAGCGATGCAGCTCGGTCTGCCACTGCGGGATCAGACCTGGCGGCAGCACAACCACGTGAGGCCCCTTTGGGAGTCTCCTATCCCCCACGAGTTCCTCTGCGCACAAGCGGGGTCAGCGCAGTGCTTCGAGCTCAGAGAAATCACTCACTGAGAACAGCCGGCAACTGGTCGGCTTCCTGCATCGCGCGGATCCACTCGTACATCAGGATCGTCGCGATGGCCTGCGCCGTCTTCCCGACGCCCACAGCGTCCATGAGGAGGGTGTTGCGCCCCGCCAACATGTTGTGGACAAGCTTGACGACTCCCTGCCATTGATGGGGGAAGAGCTCCAGGGGGACCGCCTCTGCGCTGTCTACCAGACACCGGCCTTCCTTCGACCAGGCATCGTGGGCCGACGTGGGGTGCTCCTTCTCCGCCATCCCGGGGATGTGGGGCTTGGACAACCCCAGCATGGAAGCGAGCTCTGGGACTGTCCGGCCAGCCAACTCTTCCGTGCCCTCCTCCCAGTCATCGGTAGACCAGGTCGGCAAGTTCTGGGGCACCTCGATCGGATCCTCGTCTTGGAGAGCGCGGATCTTCTCCGCGAGCCTGGTTCGGGCAGACTCCATCTCCCGCCTGCTCGGGAGGTACTGCCACACCGCTCGCAGCGCCGCCGGCAGTTCTGATGAGGATGACACACGTTAGCGCAGCCGAGCCCACCGGTAGTCGCACTCACTTTTGAACGCGGCCGAGTCAAGCCCACCCGCGAGGCCGTCGTGCGTCGTTTGCATCAACGCCATCATCTCCTCGTGCTGGGTCGGCAGGACCTGTTTCCACCGTGAGACCTCACTGGCGGCCTTCTCCATGGCGGTAAGGTACTTCTTGACCTCGGCGTGAGAATGGGGGGCATCTTGTTCGATCGCTGCGCAACAGGCGTGAGTGTGGCATTTGTGCAGCAAGGATGTCACTCACCAGCCTGCGTCGCCCGGAATGTCTCCTGCGCCTTCGTGAGCAGGTTCTTCTGGCGATTGAATGCACTGCGCCAGCGGTGCCAGGTGAGCGTGAGGAAACCGCGGAGCCACGCGTTAACCTCGGGTTTCATGAACTGCCCGCTTGCATCGAAGCGGTCCTCCCCGAAAAACTCCTCGCCCAGGTCGTCGAGACTCGCGAAGGGGTTCGCGTCCTCCAGAGTGCGTATCTATCTCGCGGTTAGGGGCAAGGGAGCCTGCAATATCACGCACTTACCGAGTCCATGTTTGGCTTCGCGATGGTGAAGACGCTCAGCCCGGCCTCCGCGAGCACCTGGTCGAACCGGGAGTTGATGCGCGAAGCCTTGAGGTCCTTGTCCAACCAGACCCTGAGGTCCTTTCTCGCCGACGCTACTGCTACGTTAGTTTGCAGGAGCGCCTCGCGCGTGCCCTCCTCGTCGGGGGAGTTGGCGGGCTTCGCGGCCCGGTATCGTCCCACGAAGTCGATGATGGCTTCCACGCGCCGCCGCTCCTTCGGGTCGTCGGGCAGGGGGTATTCGGGATGGAATGGGGGCACCTCGCCAGAGCCCGACGACATCCATTGTGGGTAGCACCAGGGGGCGGGATCGTTGGGGTCCGTGCCGTCGGCGCAAGCGAGCTCGAGGAAGAGAGAGAGCAGAGAAGTGCGCGGCTTCATGGCGGTGGGTGAGGCGGGAAAGTGGAAAGACCCCCACCGCCCGCAGCTACTTATATGTCTGCCCCCGCCGCGAACGAAAATTTCAAATGGGGGATGAACCTTCATGGACGTGTGACGACAAATTTGATCGCCGCGCTTCGATCGCGCTTGAATATGGCCCCATTAGGAAACGACCTTCCTTTTACTAGTTCCGTGGGTAAGCGCCAGGACAATCGTGATTCACGGCAGGGATCTCAGCGTTTCAGAAGGGCGGAAAGGCGAGGCAGATATGCTCGAAACGGGAGAAAAGGAGGTTGAAAGGTTGCCTCGCGCGGCGACATTTCGCCAATTCAAACGCCTTTTGGCCCGTCCGACCCGCCGAGATCCCTCTCGTGATTCCTTGGCTAGTGCCGGACCATCATAATGCTGTCGCCTTCCGGTTATTGCAAGTCGTGTGCGCCTTTCTGGCAGCCGGGTGCGAGCGTAGGTTGCGCGTGCCGGCAGGCCCTGGCCGCTGTGCCGCAGGCGCCTGCCACTGGTGTCGCGTCCTAACGTCCTCATGTGACAGTAGCAAACGGTCTATGGCGTGCGTGCATTACGCGTGCCCCCGCGACCGACCCGCCCGGCCGCGAGGAGCGGTGCCGTCCCCGCGCGCGAGGGAGCGCAGGGTGCGCCCGCCGCGCGCACCCACACTGACCCCACGGCGGCCTGCGTCGCATCCCCCAGCGGCGCCATGGCCTTTCTGCAGTGCGAAGCAAAAGCTGCGAGGCCACAGGCTGTATAATGTCTTGCTTACCTTACGAGTGTTAATAAAAATGCTGCGGTTGTCGCGCTCACATAAGCACGTGCAAGCCCCAGACGCTGTATTAGCTGAATGTGCGCGATACACGACAACGAACCCTACTGATACATCCTGAATGAGACGAGCAGATGCAGGTCGACACTCCCGTGCCGCCGTGCGTAGGAGTGATGCCCGTAGCAGCGTGCACGATGCGGGATGCCCAAACTCGACGGGGATGCAACCCGACTGCTGCTCGGACGGTCGACTCCCGCCCCGCGGCCGTGTACCCCAGTCCCCGAGGGCTCTGCAACCGACCAGCCTCAACGCTGGGCCCTCCCCTTGCCCTTCTCGTCTGCTTTGACCTTGCGGGACCGCATTCCAGTGGCCAATCGCGCATCGTCCTCGCTGAGCCTGGGCCGTGAGGCAGCCAACCCGCGCCTCTGATCGGGGATGTTTCGCTGCGGGCGTGATGGCGCCCGGTGGTCCCTATTCTCCCCAGCGTCGCCATCAGTATTGCTCTCCTCATCTTCGGAGCCTACGACAACACGCTTCGAACGCTTGCGCTTAGCGGCTGGCGACTGCTCTCGGTGATGTTTCCCGCCCCGCATGCTGCCACCGTAGGCGTCGGGTAGCACGTCCGTGGTGCGCGCGTGATCGCTGTCCACGAACGCCTGCATGTCATCCATCTCAATTCCAAAGTCCTGGGGCTCGATACCCGCCGGCCCGTGCTCATGGATACCCTGAGTGGCCGGCGCATGCTGCTGGTGCCCATGCGGTTGACCCGACGCTGGCCCCATCCGTGTGGCTGACACATCGCTGGCAAGTGACGGTATCGGCGGGGGGCCTGGGGGCAGATGTGTGACCGCCGTCTTGGACGCGGGCGGGACGGACAGGGCGTCTGCGGGTGGTCCTGAGGTCGCAAGCGCCGGCTCCGTCTCGCGCCCCGAGGCCGCGCGGGACGTGGACGGGAGAGGGGCGCTCGTCGGCGTTATCAGGGCGGGGGTGGCAGGTGGCACCAGGGGCGCAGTGTGACCAGCTGAGCCAGTGGGCGCGGGAGGCGCAAGACGTGCGGGTGGCGCAACAGCGTCCTGGCCCGCCGTAGGCGCTACGTGCGCAGGCAGCGTCGTTGGGCCACGTTGCCCTGGTGGAACAGTCTCGCGGGCGGGCGCAGGGACCGACGGCCGCACCTGCTCATTTGTCTGCTCAGCCTGAGGGGTCCCTGCGAGCTGCCGCCGAAGCCTCTCGATCTCTTGATCCTTCTCCCGAATCGCGCGGTCCCTCTCGCCCTCATGGTCTTCGGGCTGGGCCCTTACAGGGTTCTTCGCACCGTCTGGCGTAATCGCTTTCTCGACAATCGCCGCCACCGGGCCAGGCGCGCGTGGTGCCGACGTCGTCGCCTTACGCTTGCCCTTGCCTTTGGCTTTACCTTTGCCCTGTTCGGACTGGGCCTCCGAGCGTGCCACAGGCGGTCTCCCTGACGAGGGCTCCTCTGAGTCGCACTCGTCGACCAGCTCGGGCTCCACACCGCCGATTGCAGCCACTAGGGTTGGGAATGTGTGAGTGCCATGCAAGCAGCGAAGGGCCACAGAAGCACATACGAATGGTCGCACACCGTGGGCTAGCACCTGGTGCATGAATCCCTTGTCCTCCGCGACCGTGGTAAAGAAAATGTCCGACGTGTGCAGCGCCAGAATGTGGTAGTTGGTGACGTTCTTTTGCTGCCCGTGTCTCCACACTCGCCCGACGAGCTGGTCGTAGTCCTGGGCCGACCACAGGTTGTCGACGATGATCATGATGTTGGCAAATGCAAGGTTGAGGCCGACGAGGCCGACGTTGGAAAGCAGGCAGACGAAGGTGTCGTCGCTATCGCGGAACTCGTCGAGTATTTTTGCACGTTGGGCCGGCTTGAACTCCCCGGTGACCTCGTAGAACGAGATGCCCGCGGCCTCTAGCCCCTTGCGGATGATCCAATTCTCGCCGGGCCAGTTGAGATACATGAACATTTTGTCAATCTTCGCGTTTGGCGGGTGAAGCCAGCCCTCCGGCTCGCCTTCAGGAACCTTGACCCAGGTTTCCTGCGAGTCGAGGTCGGAGTCGAGCGGCGGCGCGCAGACCTTGCCAAGATGGTAGCGGACGATCTCGAGGGCGAGGGCGAGCTTCGTGGACTTGAGCGAGTCCCAATCGAGCTCTTCTCTCTTGTCAGGCCACCTGTGTCCGTCGATTTCACCAAGGCACTTGTGCAGCAGTGCGCGACGGACATCTAGATAGAAGGCCTACGACGTGTCAGTAGTGAGCAACACTGATCAGCGCGCGCCCCGCGCCAGACGCAGGCGACACGACGGCCACCCCGCCAGCCGCCGGGAGGCGCGCCCAATTTGAGCGCAAGTTGCGCACCCCGCCCGCACCTCGCCGGCCAGTCCGTGGACACACGTGCCAGGGTCACGCCTAGCCCCCTGGGGAGCGTGGGCTGCGCTCGGTGGGGGACCCAGCCCGCGACACAACACGCGCTACGTGGTCGTGTCCCACCACGTGTGAGGCTTGCGCAAGCCCCCGAGAGAGCGCAAGGTGCGCTCGTGGGCGATCTCATTTCGCATCACAGGATGCGCTACGTGGCCCTGTCTGCACGTCTTAGCCCCGCGCAGCGCACCACAGCGAGCGTAGCTGGCGCTCTCTAACCCTCTGAGCCTCAGCATCTCGCCGGCGGCCGGGGCGCGTCATGCTCGCAGACCTTGTACGTGCGTGTGCGCTCACCTTCACACCCCTCTGGTTCACCGTGACTTCCCCATCGACCAATTCGGTGGCCAGTCGCTCCTGCACCGCCTGCTCGTCGGGTCGCAACTCGCAGTACATGCGCCGGTGCGTAATTGCCGGCAGCGATGATATCGGCAGCCCGTCGGGACCCTTGGACGCTGTTGTCCGTCGGAGGATATTCGACGAGATAAGTACTCGCTGCTCGGTGATCCACTTTACCATTGCATGGCGGATTGCGTCGTCCTTGGGCTCCTTGGTGACTTGCCCCCGCGCCACTGCGGCCGCTTGCTTGAGCGTGTCTGGGTCCGCCTTGCGTTTGGTGCGCTCCTCGTCCCTAACGCGATTGAATGCCCTGCGCAACTCTTCCTGTTCCTCACTGTCAAACCCAGGGACGCGCAACAGCCGCGCGACATAGGTTAAGTCCTGAAAACAACCCCGTCAGACTGCCATCTGGGTCCTCCAATTCGTACACGCACTATCGGGGCGGTGATGATAGGCGTCGCACTCATACCAATGGCATAGAAGGCCTTGGCGATGATCGCCGAGACATACAGGCGCTTTGCTGGGCGCCCGCGGTAGATGTGAATCTCATCCACGATGACGGTGCCGAAGGTCACCCCAGGGTTGAACAACGAGAAGGGCAAAGAGGCGACGCCCACTTTAGTCTTCTTTGGGCTCAGCTCCGTGAACTCGTTGCTCTGGTTCATCTTCGTTGGTGCTGAAAGGACCGTTTTGCCATCCTCCGACACCGCCCCTTGCGCGACAAGCAGGATCACTGGCACCTGTGATGTTTGGGCAAGGGCCCAGATCGCCTTGCGGTTGTTAACACTGAAGTTGCCCTGGTAAGGCAAGATTGTGAAGGACATCGGGGGAAGGAATCGATGCAGCTCGGCCTGCCACTGCGCGATCAGCCCTGGCGGTAGCACGACCACGTGGGGCCCCTTTGGGAGTCTTCTTTCCCCCACGAGTTCCTCTGTGCACAAGCGGGGTCAGCGCAGCGCTTCGAGCTCAGAGAAATCACTCACTGAGAACCGCCGGCAACTGGTCGGCTTCCTGCATCGCGCGGATCCACTCGTACATGAGGATTGTCGAGATGGCCTGTGCCGTCTTCCCCACGCCGACAGCGTCCATGAGGAGGGTGTAACGCCCTGCCAACATGTTGTGGACCAGCTTTACAAGCCCTTGCCACTGGTGAGGGAAGAGTCCCAGCGCGACCGCGTCTTCGCTCTCAGCCAAGCGCCTTCCTTCCCTTGACCAAGCGTCGTGGGCCGACGTAGGGTGTTCCTTCTTCGCCATGCCGGGGACTTGCGGCTTCGACAACCCCAGCATTCCCGCGAGCTCTGCCACTGTCCGGCCAGCCAACTCTTCAGTGCCCTCATCCCAGTCATCGGTCGACCATGATGGCATGTCTCTGGGCACCTCCATCGGCTCCTCGTCCTGCATCGCGCGAATCATTTCCGCCACTTTGGCTCGCGCCGACTCAATGTCCCTTTGGTTCGGGAGGTACTGCCACACCGCCCGTATCGCAAGTGGTAGCTCTAGAGTATTCATAAGCCATTAGACACGCGCCTGTCGAGCCAAGCACCTGCATCTGCTCACTTTTAAATGCGTCCGAATCGAGCCCCCCTGCCATGCCCTCTTGGGTCGTCTTCAACAACTCCACCATCCCCGAGTAGCGCTCTGGAATGGCGTCTTTCCACCTCGTGACATGGTCGGCCGCCTTTTTCATAGCGGCGAGGTAAGCCCTCACCTCCGCATGGGTGTGGTTGGCATCCTCCTCCTGCATCTCTACATAGTCTCCATCAGTCCTGCCTATCTCTTCTCGGCTGTGACTGTGACTCACCCTTTTGCCGCTCCTGGAAAGCAGTCTGCGCCTTTTCAAGGGCTGCCACCTGCCGGTTGAATGAACTGCGCCAGCGGTGCCACGTCAGAGTGAGGTACCCACGAAGCCACGCAGTTATTTCGGGTTTGACGAAACGGCCACCCTCGTCCAGGCTGTCCTCACCAAAGAACTCCAGAGCGAGGTCGGACAGGCACACGTAGGCGTTGGCAGCCTCCAGGGTACGCAACTGGTAACTCGTGAGCCCCCGTAGAATCTTGAAGAGTCCGTGCTTACCCCTGTCAGCTTCGGGAGGGCGACAGTATAGACGCTAATCCCAGTGTCGCTGAGCACCCGATCAAAGCGCGAATTGATTAGTGATGCCTTGGTGTCGCAGTCCAACCACCTCTGCAGCCTGGCCTTCGCATCCGCGACATTGCCCTGGAGGATGGCTTCGCGGGCATCCTGTTCGCTGGTCCCCTTCCCTTGTCCTGCCGCCCGGTATCGACGAACCAGGTCCACCATCGCTTCTTGGTGCCGTCGCTCATTGGGGTCCTCAGGGGCAGGGTACCCCGGGTGGAAGGGGGGCACCTTCCCAGAGCCCGCCGTCATCCATTTAGCGTAACACCACGGGGCGGGGTCCTTGGGGTCCGAGCCAGCCGCGGTAGCAAGCTCGAGGAATATTGAGAGCATAGATGTGCGCGGAGCCATGGCGGCGAAGAAGCAGAGAGATTCCCTCGGGGGAAAAAGTGGTCCTCGTTTGCGTTTGAGACGTCCGCCGCACCTTATGTACCTCCTCTCCCGCCTGGCAGAAAGTTGTCCAGAAATTTTGCACCCCACGATCGACTCCCTAGCGGCTTGTATGATCCTCCGGATTCCAGGCTATGTCCTGGAAAACATTCCAGCCGCGCTAATATGGCTCGATTAAGCAAGATTAGGCCAACCCAACACTCCACAGAGGTGATGAAACACCATGGCATTCACACAAAGGCCTCCCGCACTGGACTTCCGAATGTTGCACGATGTGCGCGCACTGGCGGCCCGGGGGGCGTATGGACTGTAGACACCAGGCGGTGCTGGCCAGCCGCATGAGCGTACGTCGCGCCCGTGCAAGGCGCCGCCAAGGCATATCCTTCTCGACCGCGGGCCCGTCCCTCATGCACGCACGCTGCACCCCACCCGGCCGGCAAAGCGCGATATTCCCCCCTGTAACAGGGCCACCCCCCTCACCCCTAAGGCAACTTTTGACAGGCCTTTTACCCCCTCTGGGGTCAGATGACGAGGAAATTTTACCTTTGACAGCAATGGCACTGGCCTCTTATAATTATAAGGTCGAACATCCGCCTGCCAGCCCCTGCGTCGCTAACGCATGCATCCCCGTTGGGCTATCTTTCACCCGCACCCATACCAAGTCCCTAGCGTGCCAGATGGCGGCAGGCGGAATCGGCCATGGGGCGCCGCCTCGCCTGCAGCTTGTATTGTATGATGCTGCGAAACATCTTAGCCACGCTAATATTGCTCGACCAAGCAAGATTAGGCCAACCCTAACACTCAGTTGCCGAGGTGATGGCACAACACTAAGGCCACCCGCACTGGACTTCTGTACCTAGCGCAATGCACGCGTAGGTGCGGCCCGCGCAGCGGCGTGGTTGGGCTGTCTGCTGTCCACCGGCGTGAGCGTACCTCGCGCCCGCGCGTGGCGAGGGTCGGCGCGTGGCCTCCTCCGCGCGCGTCGGCGACGTACATACCCAACCCACCGCGCCCATGCGCCGCGCACGCGCGGACGTGGCTCCGCAGCCGCCGACGAATGGCGCTGTATGCTACGCTTACCCGCCGCGCGCTGTGTGCGCCCCTCCCGCACCCACCCCGGCATGCACCACCTCTCGCACACGCGGTGGGCGCTAGATCCTCCTTGCGCTCCTCACGCACGCTCCGCGGCACGCACCACCTCCCGGGCGCTTGATGCTCCCCTTCCCCGCCACGCGCTGTGTGCGCCCCGCACGCACGTACCCTGGCATGCACCACATCCCATCCCGCACGCGTGCTGGGCGCTAGATGCTAACGCTGCCCGCCACGCGCTGTGTGCGCCCAACTGAACGCGAAGGCGGGCCGGCAATGTATCACATTTCCATTCATCTTTCAGAGGGTTCCTCTCATTACCTTCTCGGCCCCCCAAGCAGATCGGGTCCCACCTGCTCGGAGCCTAAGTCTAGCGCGCCAGGTGGGTGATAGGCGGGGTCGCAAAGTGCAACCCCGCCTATCACCCATCTCAGCGCACGCTAGACTTGTGCTCCTCACAAGTGGGACCCGCCCCCCCCCGGGGAACTGACCCTAATTTAGGGTTCGAAACCCCGTCCTAGGGCTAACCCCCCGCTGCCTTACCCCGACCCCTTGCCACCAGAGACCTTCCCCTGGGCTCCCTGGAAGGTCTCATAACCCCCAAACCAGGCAGGCGTCGTGGGAAATGCCGATTGATCGTTACCTGGGCTTGATGCTGATGGAGGTGGGTGGCTTTGTAAAGCGTGATAATCACGTGAGGTGGTCGACTCTACACTGGGCCTACCGTACGTTGAGATGGAGGGGAGCCTCCACACTCCGTTTTCTGGCCGCCAATAGTGCCAAAATGCGCGCCAGGAGCGCGCGGATGCTGAGTCCGTTGTATCGGGTCATGCTGTTACTCAGGGCGGAGTCCTCGCACTCTCCTCACCTATCCTCACTCGGGCTTGTTCGGTAATTTGTTGGGGGACCTCTGATCACCTGGCTGTGTTACTCTAGGTGGTTTCTAAGGTCAAGTTTCTCCATTGAGGTACAAAATGCGCGCAAAAGACTCGCTAGGGGCGCACTGGTGCTTCTGGCCACGAATGTGCCGTAAACTACCATAAGTAATGTCATAGTAACCAATATCAGGCCCGAAGAAGCTGTAGAATGTCGTTTGTGAGCAAGAGGAGGCGTGGAAGCAGCAGAAGGGAGGTAAACTGCGAGTGAAGGCGGTACTTGTTACCATATATAGTACTTTGTTGCTTACGTACGCGATCAGTGTCGGTATCCGCCACCTCCATCTTAGGCGAGCCGCGAAAGATACGTTGCCGCGCGCTCATGGCAACCGATGGCGCGGCGCGAAGGTGGACAGCGAAAGGAATACTATACAATGACACAAGCACAACGATACTATAGTACATGGTTACACCGCGTCGCGCCGATCGAACACAGCGCACGCCCGCCGACGTAGCACGCATGCCGGACCCTGCCTGATCCCACCTCGCTTCGGCAACGAGCGCACCTTGCGCCGGCGACGCTCTCTGCTCGATCACTGCGCACCTGCGCCCTCCTCCTTCTTATGCGCCGCCGTGAACATGGCGTACTCGGCGGCGTACTCGGCGAGGCTCATGTTCACGGTGAGGGACGTGTTGAGGAGCGTCCTCGTCAGCTTGGCCAGGCCGGCCTTCATGACGTCGATCATGACGGCGATGTCGGGGTCATGCTCGCAGGTAGCCGTGTAGGGCCCGAGGAAGCGGCCATGCACGCCGAACGTGCAAGTGAATTCTATTTTCTTCGGGTCACAGGTGATGTAGCGGCGCCAGACCACGAGGTCGATGCCGGGCGACTTCTTGCTGACAAACGCGGGCGCCATGAGGCAAAAATGGGACTGGGTGCTGGCCTCGCGCACGGCGGCTACGTCGTAGCGGTGGTCGCCCGTGTTGATGATGAACTCGATGAGCGTCTCGCGCATCTGCGTCGCCGTCGCTGCATCGACCGCCGTCGATGTTGACGTAATGCCTTCCACAAAGCGGTGAGTGTTGTTCATCGGAGCCCCCGTCGTACTCACGAGCGACCAGGCACGTGCGATGCGATTGAATGTCGACGGGCATAGTCAGTGCAGCACTAGACCGCGTGTTCAGTAGGCACACATGCCGGCGGCGTGTTTGAGGGGACTTACGAGGTGAGGGGTAAGGGGAAGCTGGGCCGCGGGGGAACTTCTCAGGACGGCCATGTATACTTGCCCCGCGTTAGAGTTCCCGCGGCGACTGAACTATTTTTGGGGCTCTTGCTGTCATTCTGGCGCCTAACGTGGCTGAAGCGCAACCACCACCATGTCAGTTCCAGCAGATCTCCCGCCCCAATGGTTGGCGGACCACCCAGAACTTGCCGTGCGCAATATCAAGCTCACAGTGTGCTTGAGAGCTGTGAGTCTCTTAGTTCTTATGCCAGCAAGATTGAGACTTTATGACCATTCCCAAGGGCAAAGTGTGGCAGACGGGCAGCGTCCCCCTCTATGCTGTCAAGTTGCTGGCCAACAACGGCGTGGAGGCCAGCATGTATGAAATGCTCATGAGCTGCCCTGGTCTGTCAAACCACACACTACCCGCGCAGCTGATACGGTGTCCGCAAGGGGACATCCTGCTGATGCCTCTCCTTGAGAGCCTGCTTGGTCGGGGCGGGGCGTGGAACATCGATGTGTTTCTGGACATCTTTACCCAGATCCTCCAGGTCTGTGCACTGCAGCCCAGGTTGACGCTCGCTCATAGTTGGGCCCATAGGGAATTGAGTTCTTGCACGAGCATCGCATCACGCATATGGTACGCAGGGTCCTACCCTCATGACATGGCTAGGGAGACTGACGGTCGCAGGACTTCCATGCGGGGAACGTGGTCGTCGGCACCACGGAGGACGCCGCTGTCTTCCCCGAGGTGGTGCCTGAGAGGGTCTACATCATCGACTTCGAGTGCGCGATGCATCACCCACAGGGGCCTGGCCAACAAGGCCCCGTTGATCTCACAGAATCCCTGGTGCAGTGCCCGGCGGGTGTGCGCCGCATGGATCCCTATGCCTGGGATATGTACTGCGTGGGAGACACTTTTGTCTATCTCGTGCACGTGAGTCACTCTTTGCCTATGTGGCCCAACAATTGGCTCTCTGACATTAGCATGTGACCAGTTCGTTGGCGAGTACACGCCTGTGGCCAGGTTTGCGACACTTTTTGCCAAGTGGGTCAGGGGGACATCTGCCACTACCGGCCGTCAGCGAGGACCGCACGCAGGTGCGCGGGGTGCGCGCGGGTCCTGCTAGCGGCATGGCGGTTGCCTGGGCAGGTGTACCGTGGCTGTCGTGATGCCATCTTCGCGCGCTAGGCTATGGCCAGGTATTTCCTCCGACGGTGCTGAGCGGATATGTATATCGTATGTATACAGCTTCCTTCCTTCCGTGTGCGTGGGTCGCGCTAGCAAAATCGATATCCCCGGCCATCAAAGTGTTAATCCGACTGCGTGGGTAAGCCTGGCTATAGACAAGGGCCGATCGCGATGCAAATCAGGTGATTCTCGTCTTCTCGTGTCAATCACAACGCGCCAAGCTAGTGGCTTTGAGCATGGCAGTGCCGGAAATAATAATAATAACCCACCCCTCAACAGGCAGGCAAGATCTGAATCGCCGACAAGTGGCTCCAGCAAAGTGGGATAGGACCCCGGTTTCCGGGGTCCCCATTCGCGACGTTTGGCCGCTTTTGCTATATTTTGAACATGGCCCTCCTTCTCATGCTAAAAATTACACAATATGAGACAGAATACATTGTAGAATAAGCTTGAGCAGTCAGATCTGCGCAGCATAGGAGTGCGTTGTCGGGGGACGCGCGAAGGCATAATAGAGAAGCTCACGTGATATACGTGTCTGTCCATGGACGCCCATGTCCCTTCGGTGGCTGACCATCAGGCGCTCCTCGGCAAGCTGATCCGTATGCCGCTTTAGGCAGGACTATGTACCTATCCCCAGTTTCCGGGGTCCTCGAAGGTTTGTGAGGACGATGTCAGGAATTTTGAAAATGCCCGCCTCTTGCCACCCCTGAGCTGGTCATGCGCTGGGGCGCGAATCGAGCCACCGGAGTCTACGCGAGTGCAGCGCACCCGACGCCCGCCAGCGACGCCCGTTCGGGTGGGACCAGCGCCCGCGCGGCGGTGGGAACTACCGAGCGCAGCTGACGCACGCGCAAGGATTGCGTCGCTCACTCTGAGGTCAGTGAGCGATGGGCGCAACCCACGCCCGTCCGACGCACGCATGCGGTGTACATAATCCCTACGTGCCTGGGCAACGTGGCATGGACCCGCGCAGTAATCTTTGGTTGTGAATCGGGCTAGGCTTGGGAAGACCACGGCAATCATATTAGATAGCAGTGGTAACTTAGCACACGTGGCCGTTGGGGCACCTGCAGTATGTTTGTTCGCCAGCTACGAGCTCGAGGAAGAGATTCAGCGCCTCTGCCGACCTCCTCAGCGTCTCCCTGGAGTCCTCCCACCACTCTCGCGGACTCCAGACATGCTGTGTGACCAATGTCGCCAGCGTGTGGTGCACATTAGCGGGCACCTCCATGGCCCTGACGTCGGTGAGCACCCTCTCAAACGAGAGAAATGTACCGCAGTCGCCCAGCTGCGGATAGCCACGCTGGATGGGCATGGAGAGGACACGATTCCAGACCACTTCATGGACGTCCTCAACGTGATTGCCCCTAATCCATACCGGAACCCCACCATCCACAGGGCGCAGCTGGGACGATGGGTGTGTCCAATCAATGGCAATTGGCTGCCCGAGACAGGCCAGGTGATACCAGCAGCCCCCAGCCCGATCGCACAGGGAACACCACCGCCATGGCCCTTCGCCGAAGTTGCCCTGGCCGGACTGCAAGCAATCTAAGCGGCACATGGGTCCTGCATGCTGGGCATATGGTCCATCAGCGAAGTGTTTTCCCTGAGCAACGGCGGCCGTACCGAACTGAGCTGAAACTTGTCATCCAACGTGCCGGGGGGGGGGCGGAATAAGACATGTATCCGTGCGAAACCACCCTCGCCTTGCGGTCTCGGGATATATCCCCATACCCAGTTTCGATGGATTGACCTCCAACGCGCGGACCGGATGGAGAAGGTCCGTCTCCCAGACCGCGTATGTCTCTTCTGTGTCTACCCACTGGTGTCGGCCTGTGAACTGCTCCGAGGCGGCAAGCGTCTCCCCGGTGACCGGGAGCTCCTTTAGTGATGGGCCCTGGTACACCCGGGTCAGGGTAATGAGACCCTATGTCCGCATTAATGCGCAATCCTCACGTTTGCCAATCATGCACTCACAAGAGTATCTGCACCCGCCGCTGTGGGTGCCAACACCTGAATGGTCTTGATCCTGCCATGCCACCTAGCATCCCCGCGGATTCGGTACCTGCATTGACCGCTCAGTATGATGTAATCCGCTAGGACCGCGCAGCATACACTTGATCCGGCAACACGACCGACCGGTAGCTGGTCCTAAGGGCTGCGAGGGTGTCATTGGCATCAAGTTTGTTGCTCAGGGCCCAATGTGACTCACACTTCTGGTCTTGGGCAGCAGCTATGTGGGCGTGCGTCGGGGGAGCGAGGAGCGTCGGGTTGCGCTCGCGCAGGCTGGCATGCGCGGCCGCAAAGGAAAGCATGGGAGAGGTGAATGTGGGTGCACTCTTCGGTGATCTCGTGTGAGCCCTTTAAGACCCCAGCCCACGGACAGAAGCCGTATGAAACATGTGGCTCAGATTTCTTGCGCCTCAACCATGGCAGCGGGCCTCTCGCGTTTGCCCACGCACGGCTCCTGCCGGCGGTCGAGCCGCATGGCGCGTGCGGTGCGTGGGAGTGCCGGTGTCGATTTACTGGCAGATGAATGCTGGGTGACATTCTGACCCAGAGCTCCAGCGGGTGAATGTTATATGCCGAGGCTAGTGGCTCTTGGATCGGCGAGTGCCCAGCCAGGGTTTATGCGCACGCCTGCCGCCAGGGCGACAACAGCTCTCCCGCCGCCGCCACAGAAGTGTCGTGATCCGTGCAGGATCCGACCATGGACAATCCAGGGCGCGCGGCAGGTTCAGACTGTGCTTTCAGGCGACGACGCACCCAGATTGCGCAGAGCTCCTGAATGGCGCACTTGCCGTACCAGTCGGGGCTGGCCCATGCTGCTGCCGCGTGCGCACCTAACGCTCGCGTGGGGTGTTGCCCTGCAAGCACTGCAACCAGTGGGCGCCCACGCTCCAGGGAGGGCGGGCGTGCGCAGGCTACGCCCGGTGGTCGGTCAGCCCACGGGGAAATCGTGGTCCCGCCACGCAGTGCCTACGCGCCCTGAGTGCCGACCGTTATCCTTCAAGCCGGCTCACGGAGGTCCTACGGCGCACCACAGGTTCAATCGCCGATGGCCAGGAGCAAATGGTGGACGAGCAGCGAATACCCGCCAAGTGTTTGGGTGCGACGGTGTCCAGTCCAATCCCGCTAGCGGAGGCAAAATCTTTCTTGCTAGGGGTTGGCTCACAGCCACCAGCTCGGGCCACCGGTTGACCGTCCAGCAGCGTACCCACAAGACATCGTTCACGGGACAACCGGTCACTCATTGCCTTCGAGATACTATCGTGGGGGTGTTTCTCAGCTGGGAAATCCGGGTTAGGGGGTTAGGGTTAGTGGGTAAGCCGCTCTGCGAATGCAACGAGCGGGCGCAGGTTCGATTCCTGCGTGGCTCTTATGGTCGCATAAACATTGTTTCTGGTTCGATTCCACCGCTCGATGCCAGTAGGGCCCACAACTTAGTCAGTAGAACCCGCGTCACCCCACTCATCGCGTCGCCAGGCGACAAAAATGGAGACACCCAAGCCACATACAGCCCTGCAGGAATCGAACCTGCGACCACGACGTGCAGCGGCACAGCTTCCAAGCGGTCTACCAACTAAGCCAGGAGGGCTGATATACAATACCGTGAGCACCCACGAGCGGTCGACCGCTCACGGCAGGGTCACGGGGGCCACTGAACGTAGCACGGGATGCATAAGTATGGTATTTGCACTCAAGACGTGTCCGGCGGCGTGTCGATACACTAAGCGTTGAACACATCAGTGTTGTATCAGGGCGTGCTCAGAACATGCTCGGCGGCGCGTCGCGAGCGACAGGAGATACCGCACCAACACATATTCGAGAGCGGTCGACCGCTTGGATCGTAGGCTTGGAGTTGCAGGTCCGGTGTACTAGCCTGCATCCCGGCGCACGTCCGACGCGCTATGTCCGGCAGACGCACCCGTGGTGAGCGGTCGACCGCTCGCGCCCTGCATTCACCAGATGTCCTTTCGTTTTCCATGATCAGCAGTTGGACAGTGCACGGCAGCAGGCAGTTCTCGCCTAGAACATCGCAGCGAGCGGCCATACTCTACCTCCTTTGTTTACCCACCTCATCTCATGAGACTTCGCACATATGCCCTGGATCTACATGCGAGAGTGGGGGGCCATCGGGTCACTAGGACACTCAGGAGGGTCGTGGAACCCCCATCTCTGTCCATGCTGGCCATCTGGGGCGAGCATCTTTGTCACGTAGACTTATGTAGCACTTTTGGATGCCTCGTAAGTAGGTATGCAGGTAGCCGGGGGGCGGAGGGGGGTCTTGTGCACCAAACAAGACTCCCCCCAATGCCCGGCAGGGCTTGGTTGCGCTCGATAAGATGTCTCTACCCTTCAGACTGGATGGAATGAGAGCCCGTATGCGCATATACAGTGCCTGAACGGTTCAGAAGGATGCGAGCCAGGATGGGAGAGGTAACTGGCTCACAAGACAGGCGTTGCAGCACCGCCACCACAGCACATAGTATATGTGACGTGTCGTGACAGGACAGAGAACATACATTTCATGGCGATTCAGCAGATGTGACCCTGAGGGCACATGCGGTACATATCATCAGCGAAGGAGGTCAGCAAGTGCCCAAACAACCTCGTCGCCGCGTCGAGCCGATATTTATCCTCTGCACTGTCCCCGCGCTCATCCCCTGCCTGGTAGGTGTGCTTCTTGATGAGTGCGTCGATCCTGCTACCGGCGTCGGGGGGCGGAAATTCGGAGCTGCGCACGTCATCCAACACCCGCTCAAAAGAGAGCGTGGAGGATCCGCCCACCCCCAGCGGGCAGCCACGAATCATCGGGAGCTCCCTCACCGTCTGCCACTCCACCTCGTTACGATTGCTACCATCCATGTCAGGGAGCTCCTGCAGCCAAGGTGGCCGGTCCGCCATTCGGACGTTCTGCAGGCTGACATGGTCCGTGAGGCATTCGTCGTGGTACCACCGACCTTCACCGCCATCACACAACGTGCAACAGCGCCAATATGTCCACTTGGCGTCGAAGTCCCAGATACGCTCTTGCAGGCAGGTTGCAGCGCACGCAGGCCGCGCAATCTACCCGCACATACTCAGCTGCTTTACACACTGAATGGTCGACCTGGCCCTGCGTACCTGTTGCACAACCCACGGCGTGTCCGGATGGTCCCTGACAGCAATTCGCACATCGCCGCGGACGTAGAAGTGGTGACCGGGGTATACCACCATGTTGCGCTCCCAAGGCAGGAACTCCAAGGCATGAATGCGCTCATCCAGCGCCGACTCCCAGACAAGAAACCTGGCGTCGGTGTCGACCAGCTGCCTGTCGCCGTTGACAAGGGAGCTGTCCCAGGCATCGGGGAACTTGACGAGACGCATCTTGTGTGATATCTCGCGCCCGAGCAGCAGAGTGGTCATGCCCACCATGGCCTAGGGGAGACCCATTAGTGGCTTATCGTGACATAAGGCTAAATACACACCTTGACTGTGGACAGGGCTTCATGAACGTCTTCGTCAGAATCTTCATCCGATTGCGGGTCCCCGTTTCCCGTCCACTCGATGATGTGTGAGACCCTTCCGAAAGCCTCCGCACCGCTCGGGAGATGCACCTTGTAGCTGAGGGGTCATCAGTGCCAGCGGGACAGAAGACAATAGGGATTCACATTTGACCGACGGCGAGATTCCACAGTGAGGTCTGAAGGGCTGTGGCGGCGTTGTCAGCGGGGGACGGACGATGGCATTGATACACGCACCTTGCACGTGCCGGCCGCCGAGAAAGTGCGCGGCTGTCGGCGCCGGCGCGAACGTGGGACAGCGTCTCAGTCGAGCTTGAAGGAGAGCCCGTGAGCCTGACATGGCGGCAAGTGGGAAGGTGGTAAGGCAGGAGGACGCAGACGGATGGGGTATATATATGCCCAGTGTGAGTCATACGATTGGGTGGCGCAGCCGGAGACACACTGGATCCGCGCGGGGCGGATATTGAATCACCCATGCTGATGTGGTATGCTGTGAGTGCAAGTAGACGCTGCAGCGCCACCGCGGGTAAAGATTTCTTCTTCACGCCGGTCGACACGGTGGTTGGTCGAGTACTGGTTGGTCGAGTATTAGTGCACCCGTGCGCACCTCGCGCCCGGAGGGAGCGCCGCGAGGGCTCTCTACTCGCCCAAGCGCTCTAAGCAGCCCATGAGGGGACTTGCGTGCGACCTCGCGGGCGTACCTCGCGCCCATGGCACGCCATGGCCAGCATGACCACCGCGGGGCGATGCCATCTGCGCTGGCGTTGCGCTTTGCCCGCCCGGCGGGGCGCACTGGACGCTCACGGAGGCCCCCCCCCCCGGCAGGCGGAATTTTCAACACTAACACCTCCATTGCGCCCTCTCTGTCGAACGTAGCTCTGACTTCGCCAGCAGATGGGCGCACGGTGCTTCTCGGGATGTGTCATTCAATGTGTTGCCGTTTCTTAACCGGGTCGGCGTCGTGAATTACTGGGAGCGCGGCGTACAGGACCTTCCGCATATGCAATGACTTGAGACAGAAAAAGAGCAGGTCTCATTTTAGGACCGTATTGTGTACCTTGACCACATAAATTCACCTTCCACCAGTCGCCGCCCACGCTCCATTCATTGCAAGCACACATGGGTGTAAGTATGTGAGAGGACCAAGATGGGTTAGGGGCATCAGGCTGCGGTACATGCAAGACCTGTATTGCCGGTTGGGCAGACCTACTGCACCACGCATCGACACGTCGGGAGGTCCATCACCTCTGCCAGCGCGTATTGAGCGGGGGCCTGCTCGTCCTCCGTCTCGACATCCTCCCCGTCCAGGATGTTGGCCTGGCGCTGCTCGTGGGGCAGGCACTGACTGGCGACCGATGGAGTTGGTGTCACTTGGCAGGGCACGTCGGGGTCTGACGGTTGGGAAACACTGGTGGGAGGGCTTTGTTGAGCACGAGTTCTCGCGCAGATAAGGAAGGGGCACTCACCCTGCCCACTGACAGTCGAGGCCCGCAGACATGCAGCTGTGGCATTGAGAGGCTGCAGGGGATGCAGCCCAGCACAGGACGCCTCTGGAATGGCAGCGGCCGCACTACAGCTGTCGTTAGCCGAGAGCAGCTCACATGGTTATGTGATGACTTACACTGTCTTTGCAAGGGAAGCAGGGGATTGCCCTCCCAGTGGGGCTGACGGGCGAACCTTCATCGGTGGCTTTACGTAGTGGGTTCCAGACTCGCTCGGGCTCGGCGATGATCTCTAGCGGATCCATGCTGTGGAAGAGATCTGGGGGGAGCGGGGAGTGAGCGGCCATCCCCCAACCGCGGCCGCACGTTCCCGCACGGGTGGCGGCGGAGACCGTTGCAGGCAGGGGTGGCATGGGCAAGGGCACTGTGGGGGGCGGGCCGATAGACGGCGTCACGGTGGGCGGGAAACGTTGGCGGGGCAGGGGTCGAGGCAGGGGCATGTCGTTGAGGATGCTTGGGTCGTTGAGGAGGTACAATGGCGCATCGCGCCGGTGGCGTGAGGCCAGTGCGAGGGGCTGAGAGGAGGCAGGGGATGCGACATATCTGTGCGTGACTCCTGCGATGGGCCTGCATGGATTCATATATCCAAGGCTTGGGGGCGACCCTGAAAGAACAGTGATCGGCGACTAAGCATGCAGGGTTCACCGCGCGGAGAGCAGTAGGAACATAGTTGAACAGGAGCTAGGCGTCCATGCTTCCATTTCAGAGAACTTCGACCTGAATATGGCAAACACCATCCCGATGTTGGTTGGGCTGAGCCCTGGGCCCAATGTGCCGACATCTCCTGATTTGGGACGACACTAAAATAACACCAGCGCGCGCGGTAAGGCCCGAGACCCACTGTGAATACACTTACCCACACAGTAAGACCGCAGAGTGCGCGGGGGCGCAGGTGGCCCGCGTCAGCGCGGGGCAGGCGGGCAGGGGCGCGCGCAACTGACGCACGTGCGCGGGCGCGGTCGGCGCTCGCAATCTGGCTAGTACAGCGGCCGCGGGCGCAAGGCACGTATCGTCCGTGCGTAGCAGTGTGCGCCTTGCAGAGAGAGTCATTTTGCCAAATTAGTCTGCAGCTGCACGGTGGACCATCGGGCGCCTGGGTTGGTGGAGGAGGTATACCGAATCGTGTGCGTTGTGTGCGTCCGTGCAAGCGTGAGGCGCAGTCTCTTCACTCACCTGCAGGTCCCACGGGCCTCACTCAGGAGGGCATGCCCGAGCGAGGGGCACAGCAAAGCGAGCGCAGCCTGCGCCCGGCGCCGTGGGTAGCGGTGGCGGTGGCGGTTGGTCGGCCGCGACGCGCGCAAACTGATGCACGTGCATACATTGCATGCAGCCAAGATAGATACAAGCAGGGGACTACATATTAGTGATACAGCACGGAAAGGCACGAAGTGTCCATTTCCATGCGGGCAAGCCAGTCCAAGTGCGCGCTGCCCACCCACGACTTCGAGTTGCTACCGGCGGCCACTGCGTGTGTTGCGGGGTCGGCCTCCGCGCGGCGCCGAACCGCTGGCCCGGGGGGGCTCCGCGACAGCCTCCTCGACCCGCGGACCAGACCCGCCTACTCTCGTGCGCTTGCCGCCTTCGCGCTGCCTCGCGCGCAATGCCCTCGACGTTTCCGCAGCCTCCTCGTTGTCCTCGCTGCTAGATGGACCCCCGTGGAAGGAATCGGAGTCGTCCCCTCTCTTGCTACGCTTCTGCCTGCCGTGCGGACTGCTCGAGCGGGGGTGTCGGCGCCTCGTGCCGAGGGGCGAATCCCCGTGCTGCCACGCAAACGGAAGCTTCTGGGGGGGGACGTCCTCGGGCAGGCCCAGTGAGTCGTCCGAGTTCATCGTCGTTGCCTGCGTGGTCAATGGGGTCAACTCCGACGACATGCGCACATCGGGGTCCACGACCCGCTCGCCCTCGTCTGCCACCGTGGTGAGGGACGACGTCATCGGGACGTCGGGGTCGCCAGACAGCCCGCCGGCAGCCCCAGCGGCCGCCGTGGTGAGGGACGACGACATGGGGATGTCGGGGTCGCCAGACAGCCCGCCGGCAGCCCCAGCGGCCGCCGTGGTGAGGGACGACGACATGGGGATGTGGGGTCGCCAGACAGGCCGGTGGCACCTCGGCCGCCTGCGAGGGTGTTCCCTGGAGGCCGACGTCCGTCTGAGGTGGAGCGCCCTGCGGGAGGGGCGGAGGGAGGACGGTGGGCGGGGGCGGGGGCGCGCCGAGTGGAGGGTTTGCGGGGATCGCCGTCGGCTCAGGATCCTCATCGTGGGCGCGGTGCTCAGGGTTGACCGACGCCGTGGCCGTGGCGTTAGGCTCCTCCGCGTTGCCGCCATGGGGAGCGGTGGA
Organism: Lentinus brumalis; assembly: GCA_001792895.1. Taxonomy (NCBI): domain Eukaryota; kingdom Fungi; phylum Basidiomycota; class Agaricomycetes; order Polyporales; family Polyporaceae; genus Lentinus; species Lentinus brumalis. The sequence goes on along the minus strand of MARA01000080.1, from coordinate 4,369 downwards.
CGCGGCCGAGGAAGCGGGCCTGCTGGCGCCTTCTGGCACGGCGGGGTTGGTGGGGACCGAAGGCGGCGCTGGCTCAGAGCGGCTGGTCCGGAGGCGCGAGCGAGGCCCGGTCCTGCAGCTGTCGGCGGAGGGCGTCGATCACTGCGTCCTTGGCCTTGATCGCGCGCTCCAGGTCGTCGTCGACGCCTTCCTCCGGCTCGGGCTGATCGGGGCTCGCGCCGCCGGCCGCGCGGGGTCCGCTTGGTGGCGCTCGCTGACGACGGGCCAGGCTCTCGGTGTGCCGACGTGCGCCCGTGGCGGGCCGACAGTGCGCCAGGTGGGGGCGGCACGAAGGCCACAGCAGCGCCCGACCGCGTGGATTCCCGTGGTGCTGCTTTGGCTTTGGCTTTGCCTTTGCGGTCCTTCTTGGCCTTGCCCCGCGCGGGCTGTTCGGGCTCTGCGGACGGGTCCTGCGTCTCCTCGGAATCTGGGGGTTGGACCATGTCGGGCTCCACGCCCGTCAACACGGCGACTGCGGGCAGGGTGCGTGAGTGGGGGGTTGGCAACACGGACGTAGTGGAAGGCTTACATGTCTTCGTGGCGCCCTGGGTGAGGACCAGGTGCATAAAGCCCTTCTCCTCAGCGACGTTGTTGAAAAAGGCGTCGGAGGTGTCCACGGCGAGGATGTGGTAGCTGATGACATTTTTGGGCTGTCCGTGCCTCCACACTCGCCCGACGAGCTGGTCGAAGTCCTGCGCCGACCATAGATTGTCGACGATGACCATGATGTTGGCGAACGCGAGGTTGAGGCCGACGAGGCCCACGTTGGACAGCAGGCAGACGAAGGTGTGTCGCTGGCGCGGAACTCGTCGAGCGTCTTTGCACGTTGGGCCGGTTTGTCGGTCCCCGTGACCTCCAAGTAGCGGATGCCCTCGGCCTCGAGCCCCTTGCGGATGATCCAATTTTCGCCGGGCCATTGGAGGTATATGAACGCCTTGTCCTTCTTGGCGTTCGGCGGGTGCAGCCAGCCTTCGGGCTCCGCTGTCGGTTCGCGCCACCATTTTCCCACTGCATCGGGGTCGGAGTCCAGGGGCGGGGCACAAACCTTGCCCTGGTGCCACTTGACGATGTCGATCGCAAGAGCGAGCTTGGTGGACTTGAGCGTGGCCCAGTCGAGCTCCTCCTTGTTGTCAGGGAACTGGTGGCCTTCGAGCTCACCAAGGCACTTGTGCAGCAACGCACGGCGCACATCGAGGTAAAAGGCCTAGAGGGTGTGGCGGATCAGCAAAGTACAGCTAGTGCCCGTGCGCACTCGCGCCCGGGCAAGGCCCCAGCCAGCAATGGCGCCCGGCGCACGCTCCCTGCCCCGCCGGTGGCAGTGGCTGGAATAGGCAGCGTGCGGAGGGCGCGCTGAAACGAGGCGCAGGCCACGCTCGCCGCAGCGCGAGAATGCGCTACGCTGGCGTAGCGCGGCATAGGGTAGGAGCGGAGCCGTGCGCATCCTGCGCGTCCCACGTACGCTGCCCATGTCGCGGAGCCGCGCGGCCTGCCAGCGTGCGTAGCTTGCGCTGCAGGCAGGGACTGCGAGAGCCACCAGCCGGCTCACGGTCAGCACCGTACCCCTCGCGGTGAGCACGGCAGAACTCGCCCGCGCGCGCAGGTTGCGCTCATATCGCCGGATACTACTCACCTTCACGCCGCTCGCGAGACTGCGACCTCCCTCTCCACGAGGCCTTCGGCGAGCTTCTCCTGAACCTCCTGCTCATCGGGGCGGAGGCGGCACAGCATGCGCCGTTGCGTGATGGGTGGAAGCAATGATATCGGCTGCCCATCGGGGCCCTTCGATGCCGTTGTTCGGCGCAGGATGTGCGAGACTAGAAGGCGGCGCTGCGCAGTGATCCATTCAGCCGACGCCTCCCAAAGCGGGTTCGCCCGGGCGGGCGTCACGGCTTTGCCGAGGGCGATGGCTGCCGCCTCCTCGATCGCCGCGGGATCGAGCTTGCGCTTGGAACGTTCCCCATCCCTGACGCGTTTGAAGGCCTTGCGCAGCTCGTCAAGTTCCTCACTATCAAAACCCGGGACGCGAAGGAGGCGGGCAATGTAGGTCAAGTCCTGTCAAAGCACAATCAGTCATGTGCTTCTGTTCTTGGATGCGATACGTGCCTGCGGGGTCGTGATGATCGGCGTGGCACTCATCCCAATCGCATAGAACGCCTTGCCGATGAGCGCTGACAGGTACAGACGCTTGACGGGGCGGCCCTTGTAGGCATGGATCTCGTCGACGACGACGACGCCACACCGACCTTCATTGAAAAGTGAGTAGGGCAAGGCGGTGGTGGCCTTCTTGCTCCGCCTCGGGACCAGCTCCGCGAACTCGTTGGAGTTGTTGAGCTTGCCGGGAGCCGACATGACATGGCTGCCGTCGCTTCGCACCGCCGCGTGCGCCGCGAGCAGGATGACGGGCACTTCCGATTGCCGCGCGAGGTCCCAGAGCGCCTGCGGTTGTTGACACTGAAATTGCCCTGGTAGGGCAAGATCGTGCAGGATTTCGGGGGCAAGAAGCGATGCAGCTCGGTCTGCCACTGCGGGATCAGACCTGGCGGCAGCACAACCACGTGAGGCCCCTTTGGGAGTCTCCTATCCCCCACGAGTTCCTCTGCGCACAAGCGGGGTCAGCGCAGTGCTTCGAGCTCAGAGAAATCACTCACTGAGAACAGCCGGCAACTGGTCGGCTTCCTGCATCGCGCGGATCCACTCGTACATCAGGATCGTCGCGATGGCCTGCGCCGTCTTCCCGACGCCCACAGCGTCCATGAGGAGGGTGTTGCGCCCCGCCAACATGTTGTGGACAAGCTTGACGACTCCCTGCCATTGATGGGGGAAGAGCTCCAGGGGGACCGCCTCTGCGCTGTCTACCAGACACCGGCCTTCCTTCGACCAGGCATCGTGGGCCGACGTGGGGTGCTCCTTCTCCGCCATCCCGGGGATGTGGGGCTTGGACAACCCCAGCATGGAAGCGAGCTCTGGGACTGTCCGGCCAGCCAACTCTTCCGTGCCCTCCTCCCAGTCATCGGTAGACCAGGTCGGCAAGTTCTGGGGCACCTCGATCGGATCCTCGTCTTGGAGAGCGCGGATCTTCTCCGCGAGCCTGGTTCGGGCAGACTCCATCTCCCGCCTGCTCGGGAGGTACTGCCACACCGCTCGCAGCGCCGCCGGCAGTTCTGATGAGGATGACACACGTTAGCGCAGCCGAGCCCACCGGTAGTCGCACTCACTTTTGAACGCGGCCGAGTCAAGCCCACCCGCGAGGCCGTCGTGCGTCGTTTGCATCAACGCCATCATCTCCTCGTGCTGGGTCGGCAGGACCTGTTTCCACCGTGAGACCTCACTGGCGGCCTTCTCCATGGCGGTAAGGTACTTCTTGACCTCGGCGTGAGAATGGGGGGCATCTTGTTCGATCGCTGCGCAACAGGCGTGAGTGTGGCATTTGTGCAGCAAGGATGTCACTCACCAGCCTGCGTCGCCCGGAATGTCTCCTGCGCCTTCGTGAGCAGGTTCTTCTGGCGATTGAATGCACTGCGCCAGCGGTGCCAGGTGAGCGTGAGGAAACCGCGGAGCCACGCGTTAACCTCGGGTTTCATGAACTGCCCGCTTGCATCGAAGCGGTCCTCCCCGAAAAACTCCTCGCCCAGGTCGTCGAGACTCGCGAAGGGGTTCGCGTCCTCCAGAGTGCGTATCTATCTCGCGGTTAGGGGCAAGGGAGCCTGCAATATCACGCACTTACCGAGTCCATGTTTGGCTTCGCGATGGTGAAGACGCTCAGCCCGGCCTCCGCGAGCACCTGGTCGAACCGGGAGTTGATGCGCGAAGCCTTGAGGTCCTTGTCCAACCAGACCCTGAGGTCCTTTCTCGCCGACGCTACTGCTACGTTAGTTTGCAGGAGCGCCTCGCGCGTGCCCTCCTCGTCGGGGGAGTTGGCGGGCTTCGCGGCCCGGTATCGTCCCACGAAGTCGATGATGGCTTCCACGCGCCGCCGCTCCTTCGGGTCGTCGGGCAGGGGTATTCGGGATGGAATGGGGGCACCTCGCCAGAGCCCGACGACATCCATTGTGGGTAGCACCAGGGGGCGGGATCGTTGGGGTCCGTGCCGTCGGCGCAAGCGAGCTCGAGGAAGAGAGAGAGCAGAGAAGTGCGCGGCTTCATGGCGGTGGGTGAGGCGGGAAAGTGGAAAGACCCCCACCGCCCGCAGCTACTTATATGTCTGCCCCCGCCCGAACGAAAATTTCAAATGGGGATGAACCTTCATGGACGTGTGACGACAAATTTGATCGCCGCGCTTCGATCGCGCTTGAATATGGCCCCATTAGGAAACGACCTTCCTTTTTACTAG